>JAODLC010000007.1:6487014-6503280 GCA_026781145.1 Hippopotamyrus pictus
TGCTAAATTGCCCATAGGTGTGAACGTGTGAGTGGATGGTGTGTGAGTGTGCCCTGCGATGGGCTGGCCCCCCATCCGGGGTTGTTCCCTGCCTCGTGCCCGTTGCTTCCGGGATAGGCTCCGGACCCCTCGCGACCCAATAAGGATAAAGCGGTTTGGAAAATGGATGGACTTCAGCATTACTGAAGTTTTTTTTTCCTCTTAGTACCAAGCGGCTCGCAGCTTGCGCGTCTCTTCGCTATTTCTTGCACACGGCCCTACAGTCTCATGCCTTTTTATGGGAAATTGCAGGGCGTTTCCCTATGCTAATTAGGACAAACTGGCACGCACTATCAGTTACGAAGACGTGGGATTCACCATTCTTAAGAATAAAGGTGCGAACAATTCCGCTACTTAAGAAAACGTCATGAATCCGACGTAGGTTGTTCTTAACAAATTTCGTAGGAACAAATTTCAGAGAATTCTTAAGAAAATATTGGTGAATGAGGCCCATTATTATCATTCATTCATTCATTCATCTTATATACCGCTTGTCCTATGCAGGGTCATGGGGGTCCAGAGCTTATCCCAAAAACAATGGGTGCAAGGTATGGAATAACCCAGGTTTATTTAGTATACTTAGACATCCAGTTAAATGGCTTAGATTCTTGTTTGTAATTCTACAAGAGTGTAAAATATATTTCTCTTCACACGTTGATGGAGCAGTTTTACCATGAACACTGGAAGATATGTCAAGATACAGTTCTCAGAAAGACCGGGAGAACCGTTGGTGCTGTTGGGGAACGTTACATCACGTTGCGAATATGTGAGGTTCGGTTCCAGAACAAACACCCATTAATTTAACGCTGAGAAAGCGCCCATGGCTTTGGAGCACTGAGAACTACACAACCTTCTAGACCCTGTAAAGACAAGGAAAATATTTACCAAAAGAGACTTCTTGCAAGGTACACAAGCTGATTAGCTCTCCATTCTTGCATTGATTTTTCCACAGAATCTGAAGACCTATGGATTTGAGTGGCATCTACATATACAACAGTAAACAGTAAGTTTTTCAAGGGAAACCAACCGAAACATGTTCATACAGAACACTTGGGGCAAACAAGGTAAACGTCCCCAGGATGAGGGCGAACAGGGCAGAGGAGGGCCTGAGGGCCTGCAGTGCATCGCGTTCAGCTGGACGCAGAAGAGCTCGGAGCGGAGTGAGTTTTATACATTATTTTATTATTTCTCCCTCTCTTAAAGGGTGGGCTCACTATGGCGTGGCCAGTTGTGACAGTGGCCGATTGTTAGGGAGAAAGGCGCTCCGCGGGATTGTGTATCAGTGGATACGCGTATCAGCGTCCCATCGAGGGCCGGCGGAATGTGGTCACATTGTCATGCGATGTTGGGCCCCCGTCAGAAGCAGGGCTCTAATGTAGGGGATTGAATGACCCAACAATGTTTACATTCCCCCTTTTGCCCTGTGCGGACTGCAAGCTAGCAGGCCGGGGGGGGGGGTTGCACCGGGAAAACTCGAGTGCTTTCAATGGCAACATCAATGTCAGCTTTTGTTTAACGAAGCACTTAACATGCGTAACATTGGCCGCGTTGTGGCCGCTAGGATGGTATGGTTGTAATCATGTTAGGCTATTATTCTCCCGAGTGTAAGGAATGGGCTCCCCACTTCGCCGCAGCGATACTGTCATTATTAAAAGGGGGAAAGAATCGACATGAAGAGGCGACTTTTTCTTGATGAAACCCAACCCTACTTTTGACATTTTTAATAAGGGGATCTTTTTAATAAGGGGCCCCGAGACGTGCCAGCCTCACCTGGCGTTTCCATATCGTTTCCGCGGCTCCTTTGACAGGTGAGCGCCAGAGTTATGGTGCTGAGGTTGCCGCTGAGGTTTTGACGGTCTCCATTGATCAGCTTCATTTCCCAGTTACCCGCTAAAACACCAGTTCCGGCAACGGTCTGTGTTGCCATGCCGACGGGACAGCCACGCCAAAGGCGTCCATGGGCACGCCGTAAGCCGCAAGGTCTAGATGTCTGCAGGGCAAATGCCACCTTCTGCCCCGCAAAACAGGACACAGCACGGATGGCATAGCCATGGTCTAAAGACACTGCCCTCTTTGATCAGGACCCTGCAGGTCATGGCTTTGGGATGCGCAATTTATAACTAATGAAATATTATGTGAAATACATCCACAATTAGCCATTCCATCAAAAACTATGAGGCCATGGGGTGACATGGATATATTTTTTGTATTGATAATAATTAGCGCACTATTTAGCAGTTAATCATGGAACAAACCAGAAAAAACATGAGGGCTCTAGAACATTTTAGCCTTTTCCAGTAAATGAATACTAGGGGGATCGTGCAGAAATCACACTCACCACAGCTTATTTTTCAAAAACTGGCTTTTCCATAAAATATCTCTATTTTATATATCTAGGATCTAAGGTTCCCTAAGACATACCACTGAGACAAAGCACACTGGATTAGTGCAGAACACTAGCGATGCACCTCGTTAGTTGAAAAAAAATAATAACAATAACACTGGAATCCAACAATCCTCCAGTGCAAATTCCCAGAATTAACGGATGATGTAAATAATGGGCATCAATATGTTCTGCAATAACCCTCTTGCAAACTATGACACTGCAATTTTTTCAAAGGCTGCTAAGAACTCCTGCTAACTGGGTATTTTTGTGCAGTTTTTTTTAGCCACCAGGGGTTAAACAAACAGCTGGGAGACCAAGCTAAATATTAAAAGTTTGTCAACAAAAGCAAAATGTGAAGTAATTTGCCAGGATAAGGGATGCCCAAAACATTTGGCACCAGTGTGCAAAACTGAGAATGATCTTACTGTATATATTTCAAGTGGTGCATAAACTGTGTTTAGATACAGTGTGGAGGCTTCAGGGATATGAAGTGATGTCAGTATTTTCACATGCGTAGAGTCATTACTTTCAGCCACAGATGGGCTTGTATAAACAGACACGTTATTCCAAGATCTGCTGAAATGCCACTAATGGCTGGAGCGTTTACAGCTGTGATGTCATCAAGAACAAATGTAAAAATATGTGTTGTTTTATTGGATGGCTATAGCTGCCAATGTGATGTGATGCGGATTGCTATGGCAATAACAGGTCACTGCCACGGTCGTCAACATGACTGTCACAAAACGTTTGTGACGTGCACGTTAGAATGACCGATAGGCAATAGAGCCTATCAACAACAACGGATCAAATTTATGCTTTCGGTTCAACAGTCCTCCACTGGGATGTCAGGTACAAGAAGAGAAACAACCTATGAGGTGGTGGGATATCGTGGTCAAATATGCAGCACCCAGGAGAGAGATGTGTTTAGTGGGCAGAATTTGTAAATGCGTTTTTGCGGGTGACTTACTCTAGTGTGAACAAAAGATTCCAGGAACTCCAGTCTTCTCGTTCACGAGCACAGGCCTGGAAGAGAAACGAGAGATTGCCACAGATAAAATGAAACAAAATGAAATGATGCTTTATTGGCTGTTTATAGTACATCTGTTTGTAATACTTCTTTTCACGTATCCTGTCTTTCTCTCCTTTGAGGCATACGCACACATACTGTGCTCACATCAAGTCGAGGGACCTTCAGGTCAAAAATCAAATTTGCATCACTTTTGTTGTCACATCACTTGAATGAGTGAACTAGTTGGTGAAAGTCTAGGGTCCAGAGTTCCCCACTTGCAGTGCAGGACGCTAAACAAATGAAAACTGTACATAAAACAACTTTTCAACTGTATGTGCTACACATTTGTGCAAAAAAACAATACTATATAATACAGACAGTACAAAATACAACAGACTGTAGGTGCAGCAATGGATAGTGTTTAATTTAGTAATTTAGTAAAAATGTTTCGCAAATTTAATCGTTTCATAACAAAAGGCCATTGACAAGCACATTTCTGCCATATAGACATTTTCTTTTTATTAAGTATGATAATATTTTTGACTGACTCATTCAGTTCTCTTCTTGCCATTTTGCTATTAATTTCAGTTGCAGTCATTGGCTCCCAAAGGGATACTAAACACAAATCTTCGGTGATTTACGTTATCGCAAAGGTGTCACTAATTAAAAAGCACCCAATAAGGCCGCTTGTCAAGGAACTTCTTAACTCAGAACAGCTCATTTAGAATTATAATTTGAGTTTCAGTGTATTGCTACTTGAAATTAATGTTTTACTTAAAACTACTGGTTGATTCTATATATTTTTGTAAACAAACGAATAAAGTACTTTTGTTATAAAGCTGATAAATTCACAACATTTCGAGACTTTCTGTGAGCGCTGTACGTATACACACGTGAATGTGAGGCTCAGGCCCTATGAGCCAGATCAGCTGTTTCTGCAGTACCCCTGGGGCCCTGCAGGGGCTTAGGAGCCTTACACAAGGGCCCAACAGGCATGTGACTATTCTACTGAGGATGGGATTTGAACCATTGACCTTCTTGCTGACAAGCACATGGCCCTAACCTGCTGAACCTCACGCCCACTGAGATTTAATGGCCCATCAGTCTACTGAGATGAAATAGTCATTACCAAGGAAACGACTCACAGCACCATGAATGGTCGTTACCATGGAAACTGATCAAAAACATTATGAACCATCGTTACCATGGAGATGGGTCAAAAACACTGCGAATGGCATTTCGCACATGCACACGGGGCACAGCGGGTGTAGCTGAAGAAAACTGAGCAAGGCTGAGTTCTGAGCGAGTGACATTAGGGACTTTGTCTCAAAGTGCAGCACCTGCGGTGCCCAACAGACAAAGACGAGGCTGAAACCTCATCCTGCTTCGGCCTTGGTCGACTTGGTCTGGGGTAGGCATGGATCTTTTTACCGTGAAGAATGTGGACTTTCTCACAGCGGCCTGCGATTCAGACATCGGCGAGGTTCCGTATCGAATGATCCCCCGGCAGCCAGCATCACAGCAAGGCAAATTAAAAAACGGAACATTTCAGGCGGTGTCATGCAGACAGTGGTCCCCAGTATTTCCAGGAATAAAATCAAGTGTTTCTGAAAAAGATCTAGAATTATAGCACCTGACATCTTTGACACACAGCCAGGGGCGCCATAAAGGTGGGGGGGGGGGGTAGTTAGGATGATAACGAATGACAGGGGCCCTAAAGATGCTGTACCTTTATCGGAACAATCGTGGTTGGGGGCCCCAATAAAATATGCTATCGTGGAGCCCAAAATCTCTAGCCACAGCAACTGAAAGCAGAAGCAGAGCTGAAATGAAAAAGCTGATACTTCTGGGTAGCGATGCGTAGAAAGCTCTTCTGGTGTGGAGGGACATCTCCACAGAAGAAGCATCCAGGAGCATCATGGAAAAATATCACCCAAGACTTCTGGCTCCATGTAGCCAGTGCTTTCAGCCGTCTTCTCCATTCAAGCATTTTACCGAAGCAGTTTAGGTTAAGTACCATGGTAAAGGGCAGTAATGGGAGAAGGGTTCAAACCCAAGGCTGGGTGACATAACCAGCTACCAGTTACCAGCTGATGATTCCCACTCACCACAAGTACAGAATCTCAGAATCACCCGTGGCTACTTAGAGGCTTTATCAGAAGGGCCCCACCAAAGACGTCGATTGTCAGCCTTTGCAAGATCATACTTTCACCCAGAAATCATCTGCTGCCTCCTTCACCATTTTAATTAAATGGTGTTTTCAAGAATGCACCTTAGAAATACACGCAACAAGGAAAAAGCTGTGAAAAGTTTAGTGTCTTTAGAAAAAGAAGTGCACTTCAGAACATCACAGTGACCGCAGAGATATGCGCTAACCTCCGAAACACCTTCCTGCGGGGCATGTCGAGCTCCGTCACCAGAGCTGGGAAAGAAAGAAGCATCGGCATGTCTGAAAATCAATGCATGAGAAGATGGTGCCACACCACTTGGAACATCACGGCGTGTGCACGTCACATTTCATCCCACAGACAACAAAAGGTATTCATGAGCACGCGGTATGAAGACAGGCAGAAAGAACAATGGTGTTTTGTCTTAAAATGGAAAAAAAAGACTGGAAACAGAAATAAACTGAAGTACACGTGTCAGAATAATAATAATAGTAATAATTCATGCGTCATGGCCAAAAACTGATATTTACTTCCTGTGAAAAGAGCAATTCCATTGCCAACCTGAATCAACAAGGTTTTGTTTCTTTGCCCTGTTCAGCAATTCCATGTGTAAAACGATGCGTCGGAGACGTAGCGGTTTTGTAACTGGCCCTTCCTGGCTGAATCCTTTGATTTCTGTCGCACTTGATGAATAACCTCGCGATAATCACGTTGTAGGCCAGCTGTCACTGGAGCACAGCCTGTTCCCCGGCAGGTGAGCTGTGAGAGCAAGGCCGAGAATGCCATACATCACCAGCGTTAAACTCACATCTCCGGTGGCTGTTCACATGTTAGCTTATTCCCCAGGAATAATTAATTCCGCCAGCGGTTAAATCTGTGTATTATTTACACTGATGTGTTTTCCCCAAAATATAACATTTGAAATATGGAATTTGCTGAACACGCAGAGTAATAATTGAAAATCCCTCTTTTTTTTCTAATTTAGGGGAGGGTCTGCATTTGCAGATGTCTTCCTGCTGGTTTAAGTATCTGCCGAGGTCTAAACTGGCCACCTTTAGCTGCTGGTTGGACGAATTAGCTCATTTTTAGACTTTATTGAATTCTTTATATATACCGATGTAAGCGATCCTAAACTGGTGTGACTGGGTTTGAGACGTGACAGTTCCGTCATCTCAGAAACAGCTACCCTCGTGGGATTTTCACACACTACGTTGCCTAGAGTTTATGAAGAATGATGAAAAAAGCAAAAATAGGTAACACGTTATGTAAGGCTATGCTTTTAATAATTTATAAACACATTCATTATAAACATTCATTATAGCTATGTCTATTGTGCTTTATGGCTGCTTTATGAAGCTCTCAGCTATAATGCTCTAAAGATACCTTCATATTGCAGTACAAAGCATCCTTAATGTTTATACTGACCATTATAACGGTCGGTATATAGATGGGGGGGGTCCCACCCCATACGAGCTGGGGGTGCCTAATGGGGGGGTCCCATCAAGTGCTAAGTGTACCATGTAAAGTATCTAGCGAGGGCATGTTCACATACATTTTTTAAAGAAATTTCACTAGTCCTTCTATCTTTACATACATTCCTTCCTTTAATTTAGCTCTTTAAATCTTGATTTACATATGCTGAGACCTCGATTTTGTGCGTTTTTAAGATGCATTTTTAAACTGGAAATCTGGAAATTCCTGTTAAAAAAAACCCTCAAACTTTGTACGTTTTAATGTCCGCTTGACATGCTTATATGTCTGCTTGAGTCAAAAAGGAAATAGGCCTAAGTCACAAAACTGCAGCGGAAATAGAATTTGCGATTTATAAGATATAATTTACTGGTATACAAAAATTATGTTTTCAAATCTCATAGCAAAAGCCTTCTGAATAAACAGTGTTTCAGGATGATGTATATTAGGGTAGTTCATCGTAAGGGGTCCATTCTTTTCTTTATCAGCAACACAAACTGATGAAATCATTTCACATCCTGTTACTTTCCTATTCACCATTTTCAGTACGAGCATGGACACGAACTGGACACGTTTTGCCTACAGACATAGGCAATGTTTTTGTAACATAAACCCAATCCCTGTCGGAGTTGGCTGCAAGACATGGATCTCAGTCTCACGGGATGATAAATGGCAAGTATTATTCATTTTTGTTTGACGACGTATAATTTGTGCAAAACTTGAATATAAAGGCAGCTATTTGCTCAATCATGGCAAATTAATTAGGAGCTCAGAGGGAACAGAAAATTAAGCTGTATTAGGTTTAAGGGCTGATTTTTAAAAAAATTGAATTTCTATAATAATAATGAAATTACGAAACCTGTCAATATAATATAAGTAAGAACACATAATTACAGATACACAGTTTGATTCATCGAGGGCTCAGGGACCTGCAGAGTGCATTAACTAGGAAGGCCAATGAGGCATAAACCCCAGTGAGGGCCAATAACAGGTGCTTACAATAAAGGCATAATTAGCACGGAATACAGACCAGCTGTCGGCTGTCCTCCCCAACAGCACACGAGTGAACGGTTTGGGACTCTGGCCGGTCGGCCGTCAGCAAAGGGGGCTTCTCTGTAGATACCGCGGAACTGACCATGAATCAGATGGTGAATTTTATAACTGCATCCTGCCCAGACTGCTGCCAAGGGTCCACCTTCAGTGAAATTTATCATTGCGAGTAAGTGGGTGAAATTGGTTTAATGAAACTGGCTGGTTTTCACACAAACTTAGCCTTTTGCTGGCGCACACGGCATTTTGGTGTCAGTGGACGCTGTATGTGTCAAAGCAAAAACTCCCATTAGCAGCTAACACATTGGACCCATTCAGTCGCATGGTTTCAACTATGTAAGTTACTAATGTAGGTAGCAACTATGCTGATGGGAAATGCACCCATGGATGATGCCTGCGCAACCTTGGAAGCAGACATGCTGAGGGAACACGGATTTGGTAGCTCAGTCTTTCATGTGGACGCTGAATCCAGCAAGACACTACCTCCTCCTCAAGGTCTTATTGGTTTCAGCTAGGTGCGGTCCGGTCCGGTCCACTGTGTCCACAAGCTGAAAACGGTGTCTAATGAACTGGTTTTGTTGCACGTGATGCAAAGGAGTGCTGTCTTAGGAGAACAGGGGAACAAGCAGGGTCTAAACAAGGGTCTAACCGAAATGTACAACAAAGGGTTAATTTTCACTCAAATAAATCGAGACAGCAATTTAAATCCATTTCATGGCACATAGATAAGGCAATTGTTAGATTAATAATACACCCTAGATTGTGTAATGAGTTGAGGACAGGAGCCTCCTTTGTCCCAGCGAATCGGTGCCATTAAATGCAATGTTATGGCAGACAAGTATGATTTATTTATTTTTTTTTTGTAAATATGGTTATATCATGACGTTTACGCTGCTAAGTTGAAATTACGCTGCAGCCTGAAAATGAGATCCTTTTGTGTTCCTTTGGCATTTGCAACATAGCAACAAATACATAAATAAACAGCATGTTTTAGTTGATCATAAAAGATGGCATGTGGGGAACCCTGATAGGGTGAATCTGCTGATTATATTCAGGAAATGTATGATTTATTTATTATTATTATCCGAGTGACAGAGTGGGTAGTGCCTGTGACATACACCTCCAGGACTGTGGGTTTGAGTCCCCCTGCTCTGTGTGTGGGGAGTTCGCCTGTTTGCCTGTATCTGCACGGATTTCCTCTGGCTTCTCCAGTTTCCTCCTGCAGTCCAAAAACATGCGGTTTGGCAAAATGACTAAAACAAAATGCATTGTTCAATAAAATAAAAACTTTTTAAAAAGATTTCAAGCTAGATGGAGAAAAATAAATGTGTTTTTTTTTTTATTTTTATTGGTTAAATAACGTTTCAAATGATGAAAGACGCTACACGATATAATTCTGCATATGTGACGATGTAACCTTCCGAAGTGAAGCAGTGATTCATTTGAAAAGCCTGACTGTGTGGTCACATAAGGTCACTGGAGGACAGCTGTCATGCCAAAACACGTGACTTACTCAAGGTCCTATTTTGTATTCATTCAGGACTAAGATATTTTTAATACCAACATATGGAAACGCAGCAGCACCATGAGTGTTCTGGTGTCCTTTTGGGGAGGGCAGAGCATAAGGGCGTCATAGCTCACCATCGGGTGAAAGGTGCACCTTCCGGTCTTAGCAAATCATCTGTCGACTTTCATGTTCACCACTTCCCGTTGACCGTCTCTTCAGCGTTCCCCCTCGTTTATCCCAAGTCACGAGGCTTCTCTGGGCCCTCCGTCCGCTTCCCGCTCCACCTTTCCTCCAAATTTGTTTGTTTACTCGCTCAGCCATCTATGCTCAGCCATCCGTTGGATATTAAATTCTTTGATCCCTTCCGGAACTTTCAAGGATAATAAGAAAGTCAGCCGTCAACAAAGGATCACAAAGAGGCTTCTGTGTACCAAATATTTGCGAGGCTGAGCAGATAATTCACTTGACGGTAGAAGCGTGTCGGACAGCCCAAACCCATCCCCGTTCCGGGTTGCCTGACATCTGTTCTCCTTCCCATTTGTGCTGTATGTGACTGCATCTCCTACCGACGGCCATCTTTTGTTCACTAAAACAAAGTGTCTGTCTAATTGGATTCACCACCTTCTCTATGATAACCAGACTTTTGTCTGGCGCCAGCTCCCACCCAGTCCCGTACCGCGCTGTTCAAACAGTCCCGCCCTAAAGGTTTTCATTTATCCCAAGTGGCACTGTGCCCGGTGCTCTCTCTACTCTCCCCTTAGATG
The DNA here is from genome assembly GCA_026781145.1 of Hippopotamyrus pictus. Lineage (NCBI taxonomy): Eukaryota > Metazoa > Chordata > Actinopteri > Osteoglossiformes > Mormyridae > Hippopotamyrus > Hippopotamyrus pictus. The sequence continues at coordinate 6,497,408 of JAODLC010000007.1, forward strand.
TCTCTCCTCGCCCAATGGCCGTGTTTAAAAAAAATGGCTGCTTTTCATTAAGAGTCTGTCTTTCTATAAAACAATGATATTACCTGTAATTTAAAACGGCGTGCTGTGAACGCTTAAAATCAGGCGGTAAATTACGGATCTGGCACAATGATAACAATATATAAAACAAAAAGGTCACCGATGCAGGCGGATGTAGCAGTCCTGCTGTTTTTCTCAGGAAAACACACAGCCCTGTTATCATTAGGGGCACCTGTTCACTGTTCGTTCCATTCAGAGTTTCTAAACTTTTGGGATTTTTAAATCTACAATAAGAATACATTTTAAGAGCTTGTTGCCCATATACACTTAAGTGTAATATATACACTCTCAGAAAATGGTAAAATTAAAAGGCTGTACCCTCAAGGGTCTGCCAATTGTACCCTGTAGCTGTAGGTAAATGTACATTTTAAGGTACAGAAATGGACTCTGAGGAACATTTCTGTCATTGATGTTACATTAATACTGTTTGTACCTTTGGGATGTTCCACAGAGTCCATTTGTACCTTAAAAAGTTCAGAAATGTATACTACACTACTGTGTCTAATCTTGGCTGATATTTCAATCCTGATGGCAAAAAAAAAAAAAATCCAAGAATTCAAGTTTTGTGCCAGTTTTATAAGGCAAAAACATCTGTGCTCAGCAGCCAAAAGATGACGAGCCAGTTCCTGAGTTCCTGAAATGATGCTCCGGGGCGGCATTGGAGGACCGGCGGCAGCCGGCTTGCGGTTGATGTCTGCGGCGCACTGCGAGCCTCCGAGCCGCTGCCATTCAGCGCGAAGCCTTTGTGTCCCCCGTCATTGCTGGGGTGCCGCACGCAGAGAGTCTGCGACGGGAAAGTAAACGCTCACCGTGAATCCGGTGTCGGGGTTCGGGCTACCGGCACACGGGAACACACTTATAATGGCGTTTTTCAGACAACTGCATAAAAATATATTATTAGAAATAATTGCATTGGTTTCAATAGACATTCACGTTAAAAGTTGTGTTAGAATAAATTAAATGATGGTAAAAATGGTAAAAAATGTTCCAAAGTTAAGCGCGAAAAGACCGGCATACAGCCTGTTCAGTCTGAAATAACTCTGGTATTTTGTTAATTGATTTAACCTGCTTACAGCCTGCAGCTGCGCGTCGCTCCGGACTCTTTTATTTTGCCTAGTAGTTAACGTATTATCTGTTAAATAATGTCGCTGCTGCTTTTTCCCTAACCGCCCCGGGATGTCCATCTGTTACACATGCGTAGTGTAATATATACACTCTCAGAAAAAAATGGTAAAATTAAAAGTCTGTACCCTCAAGGGTCTGCCGATTGTACCCTGTAGCATGCAGTCCGGGCAGCGCGAGGCTTCCAGCGCCCGCACATCTGCCAGTGGAACAAGGTGCTTTGGCCTGGGAATTAGACATTATTTGATGAAATGCCTTTTCTACAAATTTTGGCCCACTCAAAAAACCAGGCTGAGAGGTGTGTCAAAACCATCCTTGGAAAGTTTGATATGATCTGCTAATGTTACTAAAGCCCCCTTACCCTCAGTGGACAGAGAAGCAGAGTTTTGGTTTTGACACAAGGAGAAAAAAATCCAGTTGGAGCCTTGGTTTTGGGCGTAAGGCTGCTTCTTGGTGACATATTAATTGTTTTGGAGTACAATTTCATGATTTATGGGAAAAATATATAAAGGAAAAACAAAAAGCGGATTTGTGCAGCTTGGTGCCTTAGTGGTTCAGGAGGTGAAATCTCCCGTGGTTCCTTGGGCTACTTCGGCTTACAGCTGCAGTCTGTACTGTTAGCCTAAGGGACGTCTCTCCACTGTGTGTGACTGCGTGCCCTGTGCTGGGCTGGTATCCCATCCAGGCTGTGTCTCAGCTTTTAGCCTGAAGTTGGGTGGATGGGAAACAGTATTTTATCTTCCCTGGGATTTGTGGGTGAAAAGAAAATCAAGATATCACTTTACCATTAGACAACATGAAAACAATTAACTCACGCTAACTAATAGCATAGATCAGGAGCTGTCAGAGTCTGAACTATGGCCTGAAAGTTAACCCGGACCCATCCAATAAAGCACCTTATGAATCAATATGGTTAATGTAATAAATGCTTAATGTGGTTTGAAGTACAAAATACAAAGTAGAACCACCAAACTTCACACACACATAACTCATCACAATCCCCCAGTCAATGACAATCAATACGACCAGTGAACAATAAAGTGCTCCCATTTTTGTTGTACATCGATATATCAAAGGTTATTGTTAGTTTACTAAAGTTCAGGAGATGCTGTTTTGTTATTGAAAATTGTTTCAGGAGTTTTTGTACCTCGAAAATCACAGAGGGATTGATGTAACTGAGAATTATCTTTTACTCAACACATCCGTTTAAAAAGCCATGTTCTACCGCGGCACCTTAACACATACATCCCTGGAATCTCCTCTGGTCCCCATAGCGAAATGCGTTGGGACCGGCTGAGCTTCAGCGAGTGCCTGACGTGAGCAGTATTTTCAGAAGTGCAGAGGACTCTCCAGCCAAACAGACACAACCACAATAGTGACATTGTTCCGTCCATCTGGCCAGGCCATAGGACTGCAGAGAAAACAGCATTGTTTTATGGGCTTATGTTACCTGTGAGTCACTCAATGGAAGCACCTAGTGCTTTGTAAAGTAATCCACAAATCCATCTTTGATGCTAAGGAGACACTGCAGCTAGAGCCTGACCATCTTTGGGTTTGTCCCCCACCCCCGGATTTGGGATGGCATTCCTGAGAACCGGGCAGAGGGGAGGGAACAGACCTCAATCCAGAGTAAACGATATAGGACACATGAAACACAGAGAAGCCGCCCCCAAATCAGCTACTTACCAGGGTTCCTCCATCGAAATTTATATGCAGCTGTAAGGATGGCAGTGCAGTAAATATGAGCAGACTTCTGGAAGCCACAAACTGAAAGTAACAGGCCAGCACCAGCTGTGGGAGAGCTGGCCGTCACGGAAACGGGGCGATCACCGTCGCTCACTCGGGGTGGACGGAGAGGGGCAAAGCCGGCAGTAACAAGACAAAAACACTCAAGGAAGCTGACTTACAACCATGCAACGGACAATTTACCGTGGTGAACTGCAGTTTGCAGCTGGATTGTACACCAATAGCAATTATCAGATATTGTACATAAATTAAATATTGCATTACACTTCTGCATAATGTAAAAAGTCTGCAAAGACCCCAAAAAACACAATTCCCAGTATTTTTTAACTGATGAAAAAAACACACTTGCAAATGCATGATAGTGACACACCTGGTAAAAAATTTGGTTTGCTTCATGGTATGAAAAAAAAATATATATTCCCATTTCCCATAAGAAAGCAAAGGTTTTTATGTTTGGAAAATTATTTATGTCAAAAATTCCTGAACTGAAAATATAATAGAGTGTACTTAAAATTGACAAAGAATACACTTAAAATGTACTAACATTACATTAAATCACTATTACATTAGGTTGCTATCCAGGGCTGATGTATAAAGGCTTAAACTCATTATAAAAATATATAATTAATGCTGATATTCATGTTACTGTAAGTACCTAACAATATCATTGTAAAAACAAGGCATAGGTCATCAATAAGGAAAGTACACAGGCATAGAGTAAAAGACAGAGCAGTAACATCATAAACAATACTGATCATTTAATGCTGAAACGTTGCGACTGTAGACTCCTGTTCAGAAGGATACTTTGTACCACTGACCTACTTGCTAGGAAATGTATAACTGGTATGCATCTCTCCTGCAGCTCAGAAGCCAATGACCTGGCCTTGAGGCTGGCTTGGCAGTACACTGGCCACAAAGGCATCATCACTTTGGACCAGTAAGTCAACAGTGCTTTTATTTCACACAGCACATAATCAACAAAAAACCAGTGTCCATTTGTGGGGTGGGGGGGTGTAACTATTCAAGGTCTCCCTCTGTCATTTTTTAGTTAAATGTTTAAACTGCATTTTTTTGTCCTTGCTATACAGGTTTTTTGCCTAATTTGCAGTTTGATGTTGACAGAGAGTTTCAACACTTTTAAGTTCAACACTTTTAATAGAATACAGACTTTCGCTATGTGAAATATTAGATGCAAAGCTAGACTTTCATAAAAGACTGAGTTGTGAGTCATGAACATTTAGAGGTGGTTGTTGAACATACGACTCAGGGAATAAGTTAACTGGGATCCTGTAACATTTAGTTAGTGATATATTCATTCAAAGTGACTTTTAACCCCTTTTTATACCCCATACACCAGGATGGCTTACTAATTAAGTTCTTTATCAGTGGTACTATTACAGAGCCCCTTGTCTGCTTAGTATAATGTATAATTTGTGATGCTGCACAGGTTGTTTTTCTTCCAGTGCCTACCATGGTCATGTGTCATCCCTCATTGATATCAGCCCATATAAGTTTCACCAGATGACAGGGTCACAGCACAACCAATTAGTTTATGTGGTAAGGAGGCAAATGTTGCTGTTGAGTGTACAGAGTTTCAAGCGGTACAGCAAAAATGGTTCAAGTTCATATCATTATTATAGCTATTAAACAGACAATAATATATGAGTAATTTCTATGAGTAATTAGAGAGAATGCATGGCTTTACAATATGGTATATAGTATAGTAGTAATATAATACCGTTTATAAAAACTGAAGTAATGTCCTCAAGGCTCCCAGCCCTGACATCTATCGAGGGAAGTACCGTGAGGATCACCCTGACGCTGCTGCCGCCTACTCAGACGAGGTGGAGAGCATCATTCAGGACGCCCATAAGAAAGGGCAGAAGGTACATCTCCTGCTGAGCCTGAGGAATGAAGGAATTCCCCCTCTCCTCCTTGTCATATGCTGAATGAGTGTCATTAGGTATAAATGGAACTCAGAGTCCACTTTCCCCCCAAACACAAACCAGAAACATAGTTTCTCAACATCTGTCATGTCACGGCTTCTTACCTATTCTGTGCAGGCTTTTATTATAATTATAAATTATTATATTATATTATAAGGATAAGCGGTTTGGAAAATGGATGGATATTATTATTATTATAAAGTGTTTTGTATTAAAGGATCAGAAGGAACTTTGTAAAACTTTGTAAAACAAGACTTTTGTTATGTCAACTGATTATTAGGTATCCCATAAAGAATCACAGTATCTTTCCCAGAGTTTTAAGTTCTATTAAACTAAGTGAAGTTTGTACTTTATTTGTACGATTTATCAGTGGAAAACGTTCCTAGGATCCCAGTTTGAGTAAATGATTTGTTATGTTTTAGTCACAGTAACCTGAACTTAAAAGCAGCTCTGCAATAAGTACCATAATTTGCTTTGAGTCACAGCCATCTTTTGTAATTTTCACATTATCACTATCAATATGAAAGCTGCAAATTGTGCGTTGTACATGAAATTGTGCATTTATTATCTCTAGGCATATTATTTACCTGCTTACTTCATTCATAGAACAGTCATTGTCTACAGTCCTTCTAAATGTACTCCTTGCTATTGAATGCCTCACTCACACAATATGCGGTTTTGTAGATTGCAGCTTTCATCGCCGAGTCCTTGCAGAGCTGTGGAGGGCAGGTCATCCCACCTCAAGGATACTTCCAGAAAGTGGCACAGTATGTGTGGTTTTTTAATTCGATTTACATATGATTTGTTTGTTCCTTACAGCTTTAAGATGATTATTCAATGTGTAAAACAGGACTAAAACCTGATTGTGTTTTTATATCAAATGCAAAAAAATTATATACATTTCGGTAACACTTTACTTAAAGTCTGTATGCGTAACGCATTATAGATACCTTCATAATGCATTATAATGCATTCATAAAG
>JAODLC010000007.1:6507608-6537419 GCA_026781145.1 Hippopotamyrus pictus
GGTGGGGTGATAAATATCTTATCTGCCTCAACAAAGAGTGTGACTCCCCAAAGACGATCCTCCAGACCGAACCTTAAATCATTAAACATGGGGTTCCGAGGCAACGATAAACAAACGGGCGATTTTTCATGCGGCACGCCATTCGACGCGGATATCGAGCGGCGGACGGTGCGGGAAACCTACGGGTGACTTCCTGCAGAAAGTCGAGGCAGGGCCGAGAGGTGCCGGACATGCTGACGGACACGGCGACGGGGGTCTGGCCCTCGTAGTTGCGGGTGTTGGTGTCGGCACCATAGGCGTAGAGCATCTGCGCACACAGCACGTCGTCGCGGAGCGCGGAGAGGTGCAGCGGCGTCTGGCCGTCCTCCAACCGGCCCAGGTTGGTGTCGGCGCCGCGCTGCAGGAACATGCGGCAGTACGAGTGGTTGCCCTTGATGACGGCGTAGCGCAGCAGGAAGCCGTTCTGGATGTCGATGTTGGCGTTGTGGTCCAACAGAATGCGCACGCAGCTGGAGCGCTCGCGGATGATGGCCAGCTGCAACGGCGTGGTGCCCTTGTCACTCAGGGGGTCCACGGCCGCTTTGAACTCCAGCAGCAGCCGGACGAACGAGTCACGGCCGTAATGCGCCGCCACGTGCAGCGGAGTCCAGCCGTCGTTGCTCTTGGCGTTGATGATGTCGCTGCGGTGCTCCGACTCGAGCATGAGGCGAGCGATGCGCGCGCGGCCGTGCATGGCGGCGTAGTGCAGCGCGGTGAAGCCGCCGATCAGGTCCTTCACCGTGGGGTCGGCTACATGGAGGAGACGGGGTGGGGATAAGGAGGTCAATTAGCGTGGATCCGGGCCAAAATTAATTATTATTAACGTCAGTCAAGCATCAGTGTGTGACTGGGGTCAGGAGGTTAATCCCGCCCCCTTAATTACCAGGAAAGGATTTCACGCGCAATTAATCATTAATCTCGCGAGAAACAACACGTGGGAAGCCCGGGAGACGCTGGACTGGAAGTCGGTCTAATGCCACGCCGGGGGCTCCAGGTCCCTGTAATTAATGGACGAGCGCATGCATGTCTTTTCATTTATGGGATTTCGCGTCCCACAAACACCTTGGCATAGACTCTCCATTACAGGAACAGAGAGGACCCTCGGACGTCCAACAAAACTCACGCCATTCCCTTAAGCGACCGACTTTTTATGACAGACGGTAAACACGACAATTTAGAAGTGAATTATCCCAAACCATCCTCATCTAGTACAAACAAATGCAGGTGCCCATCAACTTATGTCTAGCATCCATTCCGGAATTCAGGAAGTCAATCTGCGCAGATCTCGATCATTATAGGGGAAAGGCCAAATATACTGTATAACGTAATATACAATATCACACACATTTAACTAAACCTCTGTAGGCTGCACACTCGGTGTGTTTTGGTTCTTGCAGCATGCTGCACACGTGGTAAAATATGTCTGCTACGTCTGCTTCGGACATCTCTCCATAAACTTTCTTAAAGCTCTTACAGGACCTCGGATGCAGGTATAGTCAAACAGTACTTGATAGTATACAGTCTATGAATGACTATATTTAAATCCGTCAAGAAATTTATACAAGCACAATGGAAATACCTAATAAAAGTTGTAATTACTTAAACAGTAAGTAAATATGCTAAATAAATGAACAAGATTTACATTTTTCGCCCTCCTCGCGTGTCTCTCCGCACGTCTATCCCACGTCCTGTAAACCTATGCAAACAGCGCCCTCTGCCATTCAAAATTAGGCACTGCACCAAAACGCCAAACAACAATCCTGGAAGCAAACAATGGCTCATTTGATACAATACGGGATTTTATCGAGTACTAATTACAGTATTACTTTAATTTGTCTTCCTCAGGCAGTTTTACAAACTGTGCTGCTAACACCACGAGTCAATTTCTGTACTGCTTTGTCTTTAGACGAGACTCTTTTGCAAGATAAAGCAAGCTAATGGTCAAAAACTGAACTAGTTCTAATGACGTTATGTAAAACAAGCCAATTCTGTTACAGCTAATAACCCCCCCCCCTCTAATTTAACGTGCTGTGCAGGTATCTGACCAAATACTGGTTTAAACCGCCTGTGTGGTTTGTTGGTACCTCCTGTCCAGGACGAATGTGGCTGGGTCACTAACAGGACGACTCAGATTTCTCCTTCATTAGAAGCTCAGCCTTGGAGCTCCGGCACCAGAGCTGCCTCCTTGACAGCTGTGCGCTTATGATGTATTACCTGCCTCACTCGTACGTCCCTCTGGACAAAACCTTCTGGCAAACGAATGAGCATAAACGTATGTCTGTCTCGGACGCGCAGGCGAGGCTGCCAACCTCCGTGCTCCAGAAAGACGCGGACGCATCGCTCCTTGCCCCTGGCGGCCGAGAAGTGGAGTAACGTCCAGCCATTGGCGTCCCGGATGTTGGGGGAGTAGCCCTGCTCCAGCATCTTGCGTACGATGTGGACATCGCCGGCGGCAACCGCGGCCTGAATCTGCAGCTCCTCCTGCAGCTCAGGGTTCCTTCTGCAGTGATGGTGCAGCATCCTGTCACATCTCGCCAGGGGTTGCGGCACTCGTATCCAGACCAGCCCGCTGACTGGAAAGCAGAAGAGGGACATGCGTGTCAGCCGCGTCGCCGGCGGTAAGGGTGTCCCGGTGGCGAGGAAGCATCCCGAGAGAATACCTAAGATCTACGCCACGAAAGGCTACGTAGCAGCCTGGGCAGATTTCACGTCTCTCTGCTGGGCGGAAGGGTGGTGTCAAAAGGTCAAAGGTCAGCAAAGTCAGTACCTGTTCAAAGCTTAATAAATAACCAAAACAGTCAATATAGCAGATGAGCACAGGCAATTTTACTGAAGTCTAAACATACCAAGGAAGATATAACTGACGGAATTTGTCAAATACGAAAAACAAATGACAGGCCAAAAAAAAAAGTAATCTGATTAAACACTGCTGTTTGATAAAGTGTCAAATTCACATTTACAATGGTCACAAAAGTTACTGACATCATGTCTCCTAAAAGTTTAACTGCAAAGCGAGTTGATTACACTTGACAAGATAGATGCAATTCACCATTATTTGCAACCTATTACAACTACTATGAACGTATAATACGTTTATTAATAACTACATGACAGAAAGATATACAGGCGAGTCCGTATTTAAGTACAATAGGTCTGAGACCGCTAGTAAGCATCACCATCACCGTCTTACTAGCTGTGACAAATGGCAGGTATGTGTTTTTCATTATAACACAGTTATCTTTCCTGGTATTTAACATGACTCTGTCTGCCTGACAGATCCTGCTCCCGTCTATGGCGAAACCAGTCCCGGTATTCCCCAGGCAGTGGGGAGGGGGCACCCACGCTCCGTGTCCCACCATTGTGCTCAGTTCCTTATTCAGAGGATAGTCTGGGGGCCGGTGGACTGTTCGCGTTCATACCCGCAAAGTAGATAACCGCCTTATGCACTGCGGGTGGGTGAAATGTAGAAAAGAAGTCGGGCATCGTGCCGTTGGTCTATGTGTGGGGGTGCGCGCTGGGGGGTTATGGCCAGCCGGCCAGGGAGAGCGGGGACGTCCGCGGCCCGGCACGGGAACAATGGGCTGCTTACCTTAGACGTTAAGCGGCCGCTCCCCGCTCAGGGATCCCCTCTCCGGGTTCCCCGCCGCCGCCGCCGCCGCCGCCGTTCACGCCTCCCCTCCGGCGCGTCGCATCTCTCGGCTCGTCCCCTCGCGCTCCCCGCGGGACTGGAGGAAGCGGAAGCGCGCACGAGCCAGAGGAACAAGCTACAAGGAGAGAAACGGAGAAAACACAAAGAGCTCGGCGGCCGATCGAGCAACCAGACAGTCAGGCGGCCAGGCGAGCCCTTCGCCCTGCCCGATGCGTTAGCTAGCGGAGCCGCTAGTCAGCGCCGTGCATTTCTGCTCTCAGGCGGCCGGACACCGATGATAGTGCATACGTTGGAAGAGCCGCTTCACTGGCGTTTTTCGTAACATTCAGGGCAGTCGATTGGTACTGTTAAAAGTGCATTAATATTTGATTACATTTGTGCAGAGTTGAATAGTACCATCTGAAACCAACCCCCCTGCCGTATGGCATAACAACATCCTGCCGCAAAAACTGGATCCTGAGATTGCGACCCGTAAGTCATCTGCTCGTCGACGGATTGCTAACTGGTATTTTATTCTGATCTTGGAATAGCAAGGTGGTTTTTTGCTTCAGCGAACAGAGCAGCGGAACTGTTTTGCTCGTACAGCCCGAGTAAGTCATTTTACCGACATTCTGGGTGTCGAGCTGTGGTGATGTGCACTACGACTCCCAGTATGCAATGGGAAGAAAGTCGGAAGTCGAGCAGCGCGTCGCGAGCGGGTGTACGAGTGGGAATGTATTTGCGAGTCTACTATAAATAGGAAAGTGTCTCTACTAGTTAAATGCGGTGAATTTGCATAGCTGCAAGTTTTGTTCAAAAACATTATAAAAAGAGCAATGCGACAAACGAAGAACGAAACGTGTTTGGAATTACGTTGTTTGTCATACGTATAACCTACTAGATTGAATGTTTATATCGACTTGGCGGAGTTGATTAGGCATTGGTGCCATAACATGTAAGTAAAAAGTCATGGGAATAAATGTAACACGACCATAATTGTAGCTCCATATGGAAGGAAGACCTGCTTGGCCATAAAGCACGGGAGATCTACCTATAATTACAATTCTGATAATATCGTTACAGACAAAATTACTCGGAAAACCAGCATGGATATGTTCTTCGTTTTACAAGACGTGCACAAATGTTTGCTGGCAGGAGAGCGTCCAACGAACGGAAGTCACGAAGTGGCATCGATGTTGTGCTCGATTATCTGTGACAGCTGGCCCGAGACCTGTCTGCTTTGCCAGACGGCTGGCCACGGTTCATGTGAGCATGAAAATAGCAACCATCAGACCTTGTCAGCGCGGTTCCATCCCTGCACGAACCGGGAAGGACAGAATAGAAAGGAAATCGTGTTCTTCGCACTCAGTCTGCTGGAAAGCACGAGTACCAAACTGCTCTCTGAGAGCCAAAGTGACCAAACGAGGCTTTATTGCAAGGAAGTTTTGGCAAATGCACTGGAAGACTTCGCTCTTTCTTCGAATCTTGTAAGATGGAAAACTCGACCGAATATTAAATTGCATGCATAACACATTTAATTGAAATATTACCTATGATTTAATCGATTTTTTATATGGCATAATCAGTTTCTCACGATTCAGGTTTTGTATACACAAATTCGAACGTTTCTCTATAAGCAGCATATAATTAGTTGACTGCTTTTTGAACGTTGTGGTAAGTGTAATTCATTAAGATATTTTCCTTTGCTTCTGTTACAGGTTACCTTTTTTGGTGTCCAGGACCGATTATTATCACACTTTGCTGTTAGGTGTATATCATCAGTCATTCTTTTTCAGCTCTATGAATCTGTGAGTATCATCTTACAAAAGTCTTCAGTATCGCAGGTGTTGATGGGCTATAAGTAGCACTAAACACTACTGAGTTTACAGTGATATTGCAGTCACGTTTTCTTTATAGTCAAAACTTTATAACTGTTTATAACGTGTATATATATATATTTTTCTGTCAACAGAATTCACTTGACAGAGTTTGGCAGGAAAGGTGTATACAAATCCTTCAGAATCCACACCCTGACAATGAAACAGTCTGCTCTTTGTGGACCATCACTACCGTGATAAAAGGTGTTTTGACGGGAATGTTTACACACAAGAAAGGTATGTTTTCAAATGATCAGAAGAATCCAATGAAAGAACCTGGCAGCGGACAAAACAGTGCTTTATTAACTTTTCATAGTGTCCTAGTATATCTCCTTTTAATCGTGAACATTTCTACACAACCTGAGAGGCGTTTTAATTTTATTGAGATTGTTTTTCTATTAATTTCTTATTATTTGTGTATGTCTTTTATGTAATGTAGAGAAAGAACAAAAGCATAAGTATTGTATTATGTGTTTTGCATGCATATGCCAATAACCTTGAACTTGGACTTTTTTCTTCTTGTCCAGATGCACTGGAGCGGCTGGTTATCTCACTGGATCCAGTTTTTCCTGGTTTATATTCTGCAATTCTCACCTGGATTGAACGGGAGCCCACCAAACCAGGGTCACGTGCAAATGACACTTTTGATGTGGCAACAAACCTGGTGGCTGTTTTGGATTTACTTGAGGTGCTTGTTGCCGTAAGATTCAATCTGAAGATTTGCTCATTGAGCCAGAGGCTGGTCTTCCAGCAGCCATCCGTGGCCCTGCAGGTGATCTGTTCCCCTGTTCACTACCTTGTGCAAAAGAGGACGCTTCTGCTCTTGAAGGCATGCCTGCTCTTGAAGACAGGAGATGACTTTATGATGGGAGGAGCGGAGCTTTCGCTAAATGGGGAAGGTCACATGACCTCCGACATCCTGGCTCTGGCAAATGCAGTGCTGAATTCGGTGGCTGCTGGTTGGCTGCTGCGTGTCCCAGTGAACAGCAAAGCTGCCTACTTTGGTGGAAACAGTCTGAGTCGTACTGGACCGGATTTTGTAATGCTAAGGTCGACAAGCCTGGTCCTACTCAAATCTCTGGAATACAGAATCCTATATGAAAAGGAGGAAGGTAATTATGTATGCAGATTGTTTTTAGTTTTGATATTTGATATTAGTTTTGAATTTTGATATTCATGAATCATACAGTAGGGGGCGATATTTACTAAAAATTGACAAGCATTTGTGCTGATCCATAACTATTTTCAGATTGCTTTTTGGGTTTAAATATGGATGACCTGGATGCTTTACCTGGGGTGGGAGCTATGGACTCTCTCTTTCACTAGTCTTTCTGTCACAGCAGGTCTGGATCCTGCTGTGGGTCCCCGGTCCTACTTGCATTCTCTGATGCTTTTTGTGAACCAGCACCTTTCCGGGGCGTGGTTGCTGGGCCACCCCTGCGCCTGGGTCTCCGTGGCGTTTGGGGAGCAGGATGACGACATGTTCGAGGCGGCCAGGATTGTACTGAGCTTGTATTTACATCAGAGGGGGTGCGGTCCTAATATTTTCATTGGTCTTTGGTGCATGGGGTGGAGCTTAATGGCTTTGAAAGGGAAACTTGACATGCACTACCATAAATTGTTTTACACCATATCCATGTGTGAAGATCCATGTGTGAACTCGTGCTAACAGATGATCCCTGGACTTGTCTGCAGGTCGAGCGGAATCTCAAATCCGGCGGCTTGTGACATCGGCTGCAACCCTCACTGTTGCTTCATCTATCTGCTCAGAAGCATCGCATTCGACCACAGCGTCCTCCTTGACTTTCTCATCTCCACGGAAACCTGCTTCCTGGATTATTTTGTGAGATATCTGAAGCTGCTGAGAGACACCTGGGAGGACTTTGATCTCGCCTGCCAGTGCATCGAGGCCCAGGAGCCAGTGATGGAGGTGAAGGCTGCCACATGTGGAAGTGAAAGGCTGGCAGCTGTTGATGGCAGTATGGCCTCTGTGGGCTGTGCCGACGCGGCAGGTACCCCCCTTAATGGGGGTGGGGCTTCAGGTAACTGGACTACACCTTCAGTGGGTGGAGCTACCCAGGCTTCACTCCGCCCTTTAGTGAACTACGCTAGCTCAGATGAATCTGACTCAGAAGTGCCAAGTGCTCACTGTGTTCCAGTTGTTGGGAACATGACCTCCCACCCCCTGGAGTTTAGCAAAGTGGGCGGTTGCTCTGTGGGTCTTCATGACCGCATACAGGATGAGGTGCAAGAGGATCAGTCGACTCCTTCCAGGATGTGCAGGAGGGCAGCCGCGTGCCTGGCTGAGCTGGGCAAAGTTATCTTCAGGCTTCGAAAACGAAAACTGTTCCCCTACAAGCCAGACTCGCTCCTGAAACTGCTAACGGGGATCGGGGCTAAAAGTGGATTCGAATCTGGACTGGCATTTTGATAAAGCCCCTTTGGACTCCTGTCCCTGCGATACCAGCGTGAACATTCCGTGGGACAATCAGTAGTATCCACTAGATAAGACATCAGCCGATGTTTTTATCTTAATCTAGTGTGTCGAAGTAATGACAAAGTACAATAATGTGTTTAATAAAAGGAGCCTTGACATTTGGTTACCACAGCAAAATACATTTTACTGCTCTGACTTCTGTTGATAAAAAGTAATAAATATTTTTTTGTATAAAAATTGTGTGTGTGTGTGGGGGGGGTGGAATTGGTGTTTACATGTATACATAAATTTAATGCAGGATTTGTATGGTAAGCAAAAGCTTTGTTTTGTACACAATATTTTGTGTTGAAAACACCACAGGCTGACTGTCCATCCATCAGGCACATGGCCATATAGTATAATAGTACAATTATGGGTTTGAACCCTCAAAATTAGTTTGCTGGCGTTCAGACACGAAGGCAGTAACGAGAAGTTTGAATGCTCTATCCTGACAAAATCTCCTGAGGGACACCCCCACTCCCCTCCAGTTGGCTAAATCAGTGAGCAAATCTACCATCCAAAAATATATATATATTTCTGGCTGTGGGCATGCAGATCCTGTTCTCAAGAGTTACAAACACTTCAAAAGGTGAAAATCACAAGAGGAAGATTAAATTCCAGCAGTGCCCCAGTTTTTGACACATTTGGGATCGGATGAAAGTTCTCAAAAAACATACACAAAAGCCTTCGTGTTTTAATAAGACATACAAAATACCTGCGCTATTAAATCAGAGCAGAGCACTTGAGATCACTCAAAGCGATTCTGAAAAAAAGAAAAATCCCGCAGCTCCTTAGTGAACTCCTGCCCTGCCCTTTACATCTTACCGGCCTTTCAGAGTTAGTTATAGGCTTTTCTGAGTTAGTTATATTCTTCCCTTTTTCTGCCGTCGGCTTTTCTGCCCCCACGGACCGTGTAACGGAAGCCGCGCTGCTCACGCTAGAAGTACAATGCGGAGTCACGGGCGAACTTGTAGCCCTTGGGCAGCCGCCGCCCCCCAACAACACAGGCAAATCACCTGTGCTGAGTCAGACAGCCAGTCAGCCACCTTGTGTCGTCAAAAGACGTGAATAGGAGCCGAGCCAGGGTGTGACCCGCACAAAGGCTGAGTGCCTTCCAGGGCTGGCGACACCACCATGCCTGCTACTGGATCCCATTAAAGCGTGAGAGCCCCAGTCCGGCAGTGAACCCACCTTATCGGAGCCGACCGCGTCAAGGTAAAGGGGGGGGGGTTCTTTTTTCATGTTTCATTTCATATGAGTACTTTTTTTGTAAGGGGTGGGGGGGGGGTTAATTACAGGAACCGCATTCAAAGCCCCAAGTGCTCCTTGAGTGATCGGATTCGCGGCTGTCATGCGTCCGGCGATGCAGACCGATCATGTAGCGAGGGAAATAGGGCGCGTTTAGCTAAGAAAGTTTGACAAGGAACTCAATCGGTCCCAAAAGAGGGGGAAATTACGTGAGTTCATGACTTTGGCAGAGATGAGGTACGGCAGTGCTGGGAGACCAGTTAATTTCTCAAGGGGATTTTTTTCAGTTATCTGTCAATCAGAGCTCCGGTGATGGTTGACTTCTTTTAATGGTTTTAAACGGTACATGGACTTTTAAGAAATAAGTACATTGTGTTTTCACGAGATATCAGAGTTTAGACTTGGGGAATGCATAGGTCACGTCGCAGGGAGAGGTGGGTGCTAAGGCAGACAGCGGCGTGCGAAGACTGGGCGCATCCCTCGGGAACATTAACATTCCACAAAACTTGTGTTTGAAGGTGAAATTCGTTGACCGCATTTACAAAATTATCTAAAGTGCTGTAAAAGGTTGGACTAACAATCTAGCAAAAAAGAACTATTAAATCTAAAGAAAACATCCGCAAACTGCACACGTTCCTTGAATTTTTATGCTTGTTTAATTTCCAGGTGATTATGGATTTTAATAATTGCATACTTGGTGTCTTATGTAAAGATGAAAATATTAAAAGTTGCAAACAGATTTCAGATTTTTTATAGATGGCAAGTAGGCTAATGTTATTTTCAGAACACGTAAGAGTATTTTAATCCTGTTAAACGTATTCGGGGTGTAGAGACGAGTGATCTCGGTCAGTGTTTTGCGTCTCAAACGGATCCGCTCCGCTTTAACGCTTCGTGTGAAGACTGACGGGAAACACGCAGATCAAACGGTGTGGGAGGCAAGAAGTAAGGAAGAATTAGGGATCCAGGAGTAGAGTAAGTCGGCAGGTGAACTCGTTACGTATGTATGTCTGTGTGTGTGTGTAGGTGCGCATGTTTGTGTGTGTGCTGGGTGTGTGTGGGTGTGCGTGTTTGTGAGTATATATTTGTATGGTTGTGTGTGTGTGACAGAGAGACAGAGAAACAGAGAGCCAAAGAGAGAGAGAAAGAGAGAGTGTTTCCTGTACTGGAACTCTGGAAGGGCTGACGGGAGACTGCATTCCCTTGAACTGATTAAATTATGTACCTAACCTACGGTCAACAACATATCCCTGCTCTGAAATATAGCGAAAACATCATTTTGGGGGCCTTTCAGAATGCTTTTCTTATCGCTATTTCTCATGTTATTGCCACTTTTGTTATATGGATTTCATTACCGTATTACTTGTGTTTTTATTTATCTCTGTCTATCTGCTGGCAGGTGGTTTCTAAGTAGGTAGAATTTATTGCTCTTCTTAGTTATCAAGTTCCCCCTCCCCCGTTTCTAAATCAGGTCATATTAAATTCTGAAATTAAATTCGTGTTTACAGCGATTGGTGGTTGTTATAAAAAGCCAGTTTTTGGAGTGGTGTCTTGGAGAGGTGATTCTGGCTGGGTGATCCACGCTCGTCTCTGATCACTGTATCTGAGGCCGGGGAGGTCTCACTACATCGTGTACGCATGTAATAGGAAATAAAGCTTAAAAAGGTCAGATTTCCTGCCTCTGCTGACTAGGGACCCACTTTACCTGGTCAGCCACATGTCCTGTCTCCACACACACTGGGCTCACTCCTCCAGGCTGCACCCAGGGTTTCGCTCGGTCATTGTGACCTTTTTTAGGCTGGGTTTTTAGGCTGGGTTCTCCGACCCCTCTTATCTTAAAAAGGCAGCAGTTTGAAACGTGGCTCCTCACCAGGCTCCTGTTTCTAGGCTCCAGGCTTGACTTTTATAATGTCAGATTCAGGTATTGCTGACAGAAGGCGTGGAGAGTGCTTCAAGAAACAGTTTTTTTTTTTGTTCTTTAAATATTAACTTCTGAGTAAACAATGCTTTGCAAATAAGGAACTCACAACATTGCCTGTTTGTAAACCCACAGGAATAACAGAAGAACTTTGCCCTTGTATCACCCTTTATCGCTCATGTATATAATAATTATTGATATCAGTGATAATTATGGCCATGTTTCTGTGGCTTCCACTCTCTTAATTGTCCCTGTATATATTTTTATGGTTGTTATCAGTCCAGCTGCAGGGGCGGCCTGAGCTCTAAGAGGTTCTGTTCCTCCGCCCTTCCAGCACCATGTTCCAGACCATCCAGGAGTGGTTTTGGTGGGATCGCATCTGGCTCCCTGTGAACCTGACCTGGGCGGACTTGGAGGACAGGGAGGGTCGTGTTTACGCCAAGGCCTCCGACCTGTATGCCACCGTCCCATGCGCCATCCTGTTCCTCTTAGTCAGATACCTGTTTGAAAGGTAAGCCGTCAGCAGAAAGGCAAACGTAAACACGCCACGGCGGGGCTCTACTCACAAGGCAACGCGGCGCATTGAGGTTACCGTGGGAACGAACTGAAATAATGCCAGTGACGTGCAATAAGAAACCAATAAGCCTAAAATAAAAGGGTATTATGTGGCTGCTAAATGCTCGCTATGATTTTGAAATTACATGCAGTACTGGTACAATGTTATACATCATTTAGCATATATTATGGATCCTGTGTTGTCCGTCTAATTGTGTTAGGGGGACATTGTCAAATTAAGGCAATATATACACTATATGGACAAAAGTATTGGGACACGAGGCCAGTACACCTACAGGAACTTTTATGGCATCCCAATCTAAATCCATAGGCATCAATATGGAGTTGGTCCCCCCTTTGCAGCTATAACAGCTGCCGCTCTTCTTGGAAGGCCTTACACAAGATCTTGGAGTGTGTCTGTCGGAATTTTTGAGTTCCCTTCACTGGCACTAAAGGGTCTAACACAACCCCTAAAAAACAATCCCATACCATTATCCCTCATCCACCAAACTGTACTGATGGCACACTGCAGTCAGGCAGGTAACGTTCTCCTGGCATCTGCCAAACCCAGACTCGTCCATCACACTGCCAGACAGAGAAGTACGATTCGTCACTCCACAGAACACGTTTCCACTGCTCCGTTGTCCAGTGGCGGCGTGCTTTACACTCAACCTGACAGTGAGAGGCTTGCCCATTCCCTGTAGCTCCTGGTGCAGAGATTTCATGCTGGGGTTAATGCCAGAGGGAGTTTGGAACTCTGCAGCAATCGAGTCAGCAAAGCATTGGCGACTTTTATGCATTCTGCACCTCAGCACTCTGCGATCCGCTCAGTTACTTTACATGTTCAGTCACTTCGTGGCCGAGTTTCTGCTGTTCCTAAACGCTTCCACCTTGCAGTGATACCACTTACAGCTGACCATGGAATATCTCGCAGGAAAGAAAGTTCACAAACTGACTTATTGCAAAGGTGGCATCCTATAACAGTACCATGTTTGATTTCACTGAGCTCTTCAGAATGACCCATTCTTTCACAAATGTTTGTAAACCTGACTGCATGTCTCGGTGCTTGATTTTATACACCTGTTGCCATGGGTCTGAATGAAACACCTGAATTCAATGATTAAGTTGTGTGTGCCAATAATTATGTCCATATAATGTATGTATAATGATATATTTACACTTACATTTTTATTATTGATTGATTGGTTTGTGCTGCTGAGTTTGAAAAAGCTGGCTGGCCGATTCCTTGTTTCAGTTTCAGATTTCAGATTTATGTTTATGTTCCTGATCTCTGTTGGTGTGTCTAGTAACTACAGATTATAGCAATGGAAATGAGACATGACTTACATCATGTTTTCTCAGTGGATGATTACTGATTAACCAAGTGCTTCCTGTGGTGTTCCGCATTCTAACCCTATTGTTCTCTTCATGTGTGGCTGCTTGACTATAGTCCAGGTGCCCAGAGCGAGTCGTTAGCTTGGATCTATGCTCTTGCTGCACCTGGACCATGCAAGATGCACGCAACAGCCTGAAGCCGCCTCTGGTTTCAGATACTACCCTCTCCTTTCATTCATCCTGTTTTTTTTTTCTTCTTCTTCCCAGATCAGTAGCCACACCTTTAGCAACTTCCTTTGGGATCAGGGACAAAATCCAGCAGAAACCTGCTGACAATGCGATACTGGAGAAGTTTTTCAGCTCCCGCTCCAGGAATCCAGGACAGGTAAACGCCCGAAAGGCTGTTTGCATCGGCCGGTTTACGATGATGTTTGAGGTGTCAAACCACATCAGCCTTATTCGTGTTAACAGTATGGGAACCTGAGAATGTGGTTGTAATGCAATGCCAAGGCTTGCACAATCCTCTGCAATAGCTGAGTCACAGCATCTCCACCTTTCTCATGAGCCAGTGGCCTTTTGTTACAGAAAAGTGTCCCCGTGGTGCAAATGGGCACTGGGGTTTGGAATTCCTCTGCGGGATCATTAGTGTCTCTTGCTTTGATTCCATAAGCATTGTGTTTAAACTTGCTTTAATTAAAAAAGCTTGCAGGCTTAAGAAAAAAATGTCACAGTGCCTTTTGCAGTGCAGTGAATACAGTCCAGAATTTTGAGCGACTCGTGTAATGGTGTCATAAGTCACAGCAGGGTGTGCCTGTCCCAAGGCAGGGCGGAGTCAGGTGACAGTCCAGATTTTGATGTCCAGCCGACATCTGTTTTATTTTCCTAAGCGTTTTTCTCTTAAGGCTCTCGAGTTCTTGTGTCTCCTCCGCTTTGTTAGTGCCGTCTCTCTTCCTTCGCCCCACCGCTGTGTCACCCTGGTACTTCTCTGCCATCCTGCTTAGGTCACTGTGCCCTGGATGTTCTAACAGGAGGTCATCTCAACGTTGTTCACCCTACATTCCTCACACAGAATGACATTGATGGGTTGTCTAAGAAGTGTGGCTGGACGAGGAGGCAGGTGGAAAGATGGTTCCGGAAGAGACGCAACCAAGATCGGCCTGGATTGCTGAAGAAGTTTAGGGAGGCCAGGTAAACTGCCTGATTTCTCGCCAGCCTCCGGAACATTACATGTAATACCACTTATACCAGCACTCATGAGCAATTCTGTGTTTCTCTCTGCAGTTGGAGATGTGTCTTCTATCTCTCAGCTTGCATTGGAGGCTTCATAGCCCTTTATGACGTGAGTATTGTTGTTATGCTGTGATGTACTAGTTTGACTCATGAGAAACGTTTGAGCTCAATAAAGCATTCCTATATAAGTTCCTGTGTTTTCTGCCTTTTTCAAGCTACTTTTGTCAGCATGGTCAGCTTTCACGCCATTGTGCTGACCTGCCATGCAATTTACACTCGCGCCAAAAGCCAAACAAGGCCTTCAAAGCATATTTTCCAGCATTTTTTGTGAATTCATCATCTATCCAGCTCTCAGGTGAAGTTCAGGTATCCCCGTCATGGTAGCCCTCTGTTTTTGGAACCACACGCATCCAGCCCTATGCCTAAGGATTGAAGAAACCAGCTCCTGCGGGCGCCCCGAAGAGGAGGACTACTCCAAGACCCTCTCTTTCCTCTCTGGCTACTCCTAAGTCCTTAGCAACAGTGAAATCATGCATGCAATGTTCAGCGGTGCCAGGCGAGATGTCCTGCGGGCAACAGCAGGGGCCACTGGGCTCAGCGTGCCAAAGACTAACGCCGCTCTGGCAAAGTTCACGAATGTCCGTAAAGTGGCATTACCTGCAGGGGATTCCTTGATTTTCCAAATTGCAATGCTGTTGATGTGCCTGCGGTCACCCCTCCCTCAGTGAGCTGTCCGAAACAGCAGCACCATTAGAACTGCTGGAGTGAAACAGAGAAGGCAGGGGGCTCTAATTTAAAATGGATTACCTCTGTTATGGGATTGTATCCCTGTGGGGGGGGGGGAGCTGATGTGGTGGGCAGGGAAAAGAAGGTTTCCAAGGGAACCGCTGTTTGAGGCTTTGCAGCTAGATTTGAAGAGGGGAGCAGAGCTTAGCACTGATGTTTACGTCACCTAAATTGTATGCTATAATTGAGATTTGTGTTATCCTCTTTTCAGCACACAGAGATCTGGTTTATGTAGCTCTCTTGCCCCTTATGTTCTGCAGAAACCCTGGTTTTATGACACGCGTGAAGTGTGGGCAGGCTTTCCAAAGCAGGTGCGTATGTGTTCCTCATCTCAAAACGGTCCGAATATTACAACCAGCCCCGTATTGCTGACAATAATTACCTGTCTGATTCCAAATTAAACAAAGCTCCACTCCTTATTTAGAAGTAAACCCTCCGTTTTCTTATAAGAAGTGAAATTATTCTCTGGAATATCTCCCATTCTGCACTCGGTGCCAAGATGTAATCAGGCGAACCTTGACGCCAGCCATATTGGCACGTCGCTATTAGGATTATGTTGGATTTTAGCTAGAGTAAACTGCTGCAAAAACACACCAAAAGTACATAAACATTTGGCTCGATCTATATTTGATCTGCACTGTTCGACACCACCTCTCTCTCCGGCCCTTTTGCAGGCCGTCGCCGCATGATTAGCATTACCTCATACAATAAATGGAGCATGTGGCCTGTTCGGAGTCTGATTCCTGCCGCTTTCCTGTGTCATTGCAGACGATGCTGCCATCCCAGTACTGGTATTACATCATTGAGCTGAGCTTTTATTTGTCTCTGCTGTTCAGGATCACTTTTGATGTGAAACGGAAGGCAAGTTTTGATTTATACTCTGCTTTGCACCCATTCAGTCTGGAGATGCTTTTATCTGCCCTCAAAGGTCCTCTCCTAAGTGGCAGTGTTGGGCATTTCAGGTCCAGAAGCTACAAATCCAGACCATGATTTTGTTTCTACCCAGCAGCTGAGTACTCTGTGAGTGTGACTCCTTATGCTGAACTGGTTGGTAAAAACAAAATTCCTGTCTGGATTTGTAGCTTCTGAACCTGAAATGCCCAACACTGCTAAGTGGACTTTTGTGTGTGTTTTTTTGCTGATCTGGTTTGTTGGGTGGATCTGGAAAGCAGCTGTTTGTTTTGCATAGATGACTTTAGCAGGAATGCTGTGGCCTATTTACTTACTGTCTATTTGTATTCCTTTTGGCTGCTTTCTTAGGACTTCAAGGAGCAGGTTATTCACCATGTGGCTACTTTGACTCTGCTCTCCTTTTCTTGGTGTGCGAATTACATCCGGATCGGCACCCTGGTCATGATCACCCATGACGTCTCTGATGTTTTGCTGGAGGTAAAGGCCCCTTTATCAAAGGCAGGTCACACTTTACTTGAGGGAGCACAAATACATAGCTGCAGCTCTTTAATCGAAGTACAAATCATGAACAAATCATGAACAAATCATGAACCAATACAGTAGCTACTAGAGATTAATGATACATCATGATTCATTAATGATGAGCAAACATGAGGTCAGCATTTCACTTGTTATTCATGACTTGTTCCTTCAGAAGTTCAAAAATATTTACAGAATTGACAGATTTAGTAACAAATGTAGTTACTGCTTGAGATAAAAGATGGATCACGATTCATTAATGATGAACAAACATGAGGTAAATATGTAACTAAGACTTATTTTGTGGCTAATACATAAGTAATAGCATAATACTATATTATTTGTGCCCCGTCAAGTAAAGTGTTGCCCAGTGACACAGTTAAGCCATATTTTTCCTTCTGCTCTCTTCCAGTCTGCAAAGTTGTTCAACTACGCCAAGTGGGAGAGGACCTGTAACAGCATCTTTGTGCTCTTCGCTGCCATCTTCATAGTCACCCGGCTGGTCATCTTTCCGTTCTGGTGAGGGACCTCTGCTCTGCAGGCGACCACATCCCTGATAATATACTGCAGTGTCTCACAGTCTGGCCCTCGGGGACCTGCAGCGGTCCACGTGTTTGATCACTTGCAGAGTCACATGGCCATTAATAATAGGAATCTTGCTTAATGTAACTGTGCACTCTTGTCAATTCACCTTCAAAAGGGGTGTTTATTTTAAAAGCAAAACTTTAACGTGTTAAGCTGTAAAGGCAAAGTAACATTATATGATATGATTGTAAGTACTGTACTATGTGAGCAGTGCTGTGGCCCACACCACCCAGGCTGCAGGTCCGGTTCCTGTGTCTGTGGAGTTTCCTGTTTTCATAGGGGTTTCCTGAAATACTCTCTGGTCTCCCACAGTTTTAGGCGGATTGGTGACTCTAAATGGCCCTGAACGTGTGTCCGTGTGTGTGCATATGCTATTTGTATTGGGCTGCCATCTTGTACAATGGACAGCCTGGACTACAAAATGGGTTTGGAGGAATGAACAAATGAATGAAAGAATGAATGAATGGCCAGACTGGCTTGAAAATGGGTCATCTTGGCTGGACACAGCAGATATGTAAATACTTGCCACATTAATCTTACGTTATGAGAACTCTATAGTGTTGCATTAGGAATGCTTACACGAGGATTACTCATCTCCTCCCTGCCAGATAAAACCATCTCTCTCTGCTCTGCATCTAATCCAGGCTCATCCACTGCACATGGGTCTATCCTGTGGAACTCTATCCAGCTTTTTTTGGATATTACTTCTTCAATTTGATGCTGGTGGTCTTGTTACTCCTGCACATCTTCTGGGCATATCTGATCCTCCGCATGGTGAAGAAGTTCATCTTTGGCAACGTAAGTGCACTGCCCTGGGGCTGTAAAGGCGGCGGACGCTGCGGAGATGTGGAGACAGTCAGTTCATAACCGCTTTAGCTGTGCCGAGCCGTTTGGAGACCCTGTATCTATCCGGTTAAGCACACTGTTGTTTATGTTGTGTTATTTTTTCCGAGGACCGCCCGGAAGGTTCCGTCCGGCAGCTTTTACGAGCCGTAACATGTGCAGGGAGGGGGCGCATATGGAGCGAGGTGTGACGTATGGGCCTTGACTCAAGTTATGGTCCAGTGGTGCTCTATGGGGGGGGTGGGGGTGGGGGGGATTTGTCTCTCATAGTCTGTCTTGCTCTGGGAGGCTAGGCTGATCATTGTTAAAAAAATATAGGCACCGTCGAGGGCACCACAACCGGGTCCTCGCGGAACTCAGTGGTGACCTTCGGGTCAGAAGCTTGCCTCCTTAACTGTTGTTTTTTCCATTACACGAAAATGGAGGGAGGGGGAAACAACTTGGTGTGCCTCTCTGCCCTCTCCACACCCCCGGCTTTGGGGGCCGTGTCACGCTACGCCTCCGATTCAGCACAGGGGCGTTTGATGACCATTTTCCTGGAATGGGCCCACAGGTGTGGAAGGGAAGCAGTCGGCCGGTTCTGCTCGGGGCGATAAGCTTCCCCGTGAGCCCAGCACTGACTTTTCAGCCTATTAGCATTAATGGTGACGACAGGTGATTCCGTATCAGCCAGGAATGACGGTTTCTTGGAAGAGAACAGCTTGTGGTGTTTGTGTTGGTGTCCCCGCAGGGACTAAGCATACTGCAAAGCACCATTTAAAATGGATCTATTACTCATTAAGTCACTCTTCTTTAACAGAAAGCAGAGCTTTAAGTTTAGAAAAAAATCCCACAATCACACTGTAATCTCAAACCGTTAAAAAAAGTTTCAAATAAATACAGATTATACATAATAGTAGAAGACAGCAGATGACAATTGACAGATGTTCCACTGATCATATACATTTTATGATACCTCAACATTACCCCCTACCTATCTACCCTCCCAGCTGTTTTCTGAGGTGTTCGTGGAAATGAGTGAGTTGGGGTCACGTTCTCTAATTAAGGGCAGATTGCCGAGGTACTTGTCCAACAACAGGTGTAATGGGAAATGCGTCGGCCATAACAATCGCCGTCCCCTGGGCTGGCGGAGTGACTGTTAGAAGTCAGTGTTTCTCAAACCAGTCCTCGGGGACTCAAGACGGTCCATGTTTTTGCTCCCTCCCAGTTCCCGTTAGGGACCGTCTGGGGGTCTCTGAGGAACAGGTTGAGACACGCTGTTATAAAGGGCACTTTTACAGATTAAGGAGAACCTCGATCAGCTTGTGGCATAGTAGGGTTAAAGATCCTGTGCATTCGCGAATCAGAGAAGCGACCTTGTTTGGAAGATCCCCTCTTTGCAGGAGTTCTTTCTTTTCCATGTTCCCAAAGATTTCTTCTAAATTCTTGCGTGTCTGAAGAGTCTCTCCACTGCTCTGGAAATAGCAGGAAACTTTGAAACCATTCATTCGCTGTGCAACAGAGAGGCAGCCCTGACCTGACCTGACCCAACCGATTTGGCTGTTAGTCGGCCCAGCAGCCGTCTAAGTGAAAATGATGTATGTATTTGATTAGTCATGGAATATCCCTCCTCCCACAGCTGACGGGTGACGAGAGAAGTGACAACGAGGAGGAAGAAGACGCAGGAAGTATAACAGAGGATGAAACGTACCAGAAACTTAGCAACGGCTCAGGGCCAGTGGGCGCTAACGGCGTTAGCGGGGCTAATGGCACTCACTGAGGACGCACGCGGCTGAGAGACGTGGAAGTGATGACGACGAGAAAGCAACAGTTTGAGAAAGCAACCTGTGTCACTGGAAAGAAGACAAAGGAGGATGCGGCAAGGAGCACGCAGGAGGACGCTTTCTTCATCCGAACATCCACGCTGCCAACCCTGAACGTAGCCGCTCATGCTAACACACGGCCATCATTAAGTAACGATGGCAGGTTATCAGCGCAGGTCGCTTGCCTGAAGGATTCTCCCGGTGGCGATCAAACAGCGATAATGCTGCACCTCGCCCTGTCCTCACTGACGACACCCCCACCCCCCCGCCCCACACCACCCCGCTCTCTTCGTGTCGGCTACTCCTAGCGTCGTCATCATCAAACTGGTTTCTCTGGTCATTGTTTTTTCTCCCGCCCGCAAACCGCTTTGTCTCTCTGACGCGTGTGACAGAGGCGTGTCCTGTTAAAGACGTTACGGAGTCACGAAGCGTGACCGTGCGTGTGACCCACTTGTCAGATCGCCTGAGGTACGCAGCTGGACTGAGACAAAAGGCATGGGAACTTGGGGGTGGGGGGGCATTTTTTCACTGTGTCAACATTGAAGCTTTAAATAACAGTCTGGCTTATTTTTACGTACGATTCAGGCATGGTGTCCTCTCTGCTGATTACAGAGAGCAGGACATAACTTACAAACGATGATTAGACTACAGTTACTACACTGCTGTACATTGTAGAGCCATTCTGATTTTTATGCAAAATAAATATCTCTATCTGGGGCCTGATGAACACAATTATGCTCATATTGACAGACCTACTGCATGCACATTGAGTGTTCTCCTTATCCATCCATCCATCTTCTCACTGTTTTTCCTACTTGTGGTCGTGGGGGGGCCTGGAGCATAGGCAGCAGAAGGCATATTGCTGAGGTTCGCCCTGGATGGGATGTATTTTAATACTTTTTGTTTAGTTCAAATATGTTCAGATGCCTTCTTCTTAGGCTGAAATTAGCAGAAATGATTAGCGTCAATAAAAGCCTACCCTGACTAGGCTTGGTCTCCTCCAACTGTTTCCCTCAGACAGGTTCAGCTACTTATTTACTTCCCTGAATAATTTTTCTATTTAATCATTTGATGGTTTTTTGAAGGAAAGGGCCAGTGGTTCTATGGAAACATTTCAGTGAAAAGATTCATCTCTGTGCTAAAGAACTAGTTAATAATCTAACAGCGATATATAATATGAAAACTTGCATTTTACTATATTTTAATACAATAAATACGTTGACTGATAACTTGCATCGTGTTACAAAAAGCCACATTAGTGGGTGTGTCAGCAAAATGGATGTGAGGTTAATTTTCTTCATATTTGACGACAACGTACAATAAATGTATAATAACAGAAGCCTGGTAAAACTTTCTCTGGAATCTCTTCCCGGCATCTGCTTCCCTGATCCTGGGCAGATGACTGCTTCCCACCCACTCGCTTTCTTCTTCCCAAGCCCTCGTTTGAGAACATGACCTTCTGCGGCCTCTCCTAGCCGCCAGCGCCAAGTTACACCAGGCCCTTGCACCTGAGCCCAGTGGTAACCCTTAAAGTCGACACTAGAGGGAGCAGTTCACCATGCTGTTCATACAGAGAGGTTGCTGCTCTGTTCGCAAAACACATAACTACTGCAGTGTCCCTACAATGTCTGTCCCTCAATTCTCCCTTTTTTGTCCGGTGTCTAATGTATATCTTTATATAAATGTTGCCATTCAATGTGTAAATAATTGTTAAAATCATATGCAGTGACAAATGCATGTTGGGTAAAGTAGAAAATAGATAAATTCCTCAAGTTTATTTATACAATATTTGCTTTCTTGCTGTGTTTTTGACCGTGTGACGGATGCCATCCCCAGGAGGAATGAGGACGATGCATGCAGCCACTGAGAGCCACAGGAAGTCTGACACAGCTGGCTTTGATCTGTTTAAGAAACACAGGGATAGAAGGAGTCAGCTCAGCGTGGGGGGGGGGGCTCGCCCGAAAGCTCCTGCCTCACCCCTGTGTGCCTCGCTGCCTCTAGGAGGCTGGACTGTGACCACACCAAATCCTGCAGAGGACAGACCATCCACAGACTGCGTCAGACAAGATCCTCGCTTGGGGAAGGTGACTTTTTGGGGATAAACAATAAGGCAGTGCTGACTCTAACGTCACCTTCTGAGTCCATGTCCTTCACATGGGGCCATTATACAACTTTTTACTTTTTGAGGAAAAGATTATATAGCTACTGTTTCAGGACCTAAGATATGACAGCAGGGTTTTACGGATTTGGAAGCACCAAATTTAATGGTAAAAATCCATGTTCCTAGTCCTTCAACCAGCACTGCCCTCAGTAGTCAGCAGTCCTGAGAGTCCCAGTACTTGTGGTTCATCAGCTATCAGCAGGATATCGGATATTTGTACGGTGGGCAGGATCATAGCCGGTGATGTTCAGTGTAATACACTGTCTGGCGTGACTATTTGCACCTGGGAAACTTTCTCCCTGGATTATGTGACGCCCAGTTACGTGGGATGATGAAATGTTACTTAGAATGCTGCTGGAAAGTCCCCTACACTCCTAATCACCTCCTTTGTCCTAACAGAAGGGTGCTTTTCTCATCCAGGGCTTTCCTTTGTCTTTTTTCCTTTTAAAAAGAAACTTAGGAAGAAACTCAAGGTTATTTGAGGACTTGAGGCCAAAGGGGGGAGTTCCTAATGTGAGAAGTCAAAGTGATGAAAATAGGATTAATGCTTCCTTCAGGATGGGGAACGGAACGTGTTCAGCTGTACATTTTCTAAAGGGTCGCTAACGGGGCTCGTTCGTATATCGGACGTGGAGAGTTTCATTCCCACCAGACGCTAAAGGCCCATGCAATCACAAGTGGCCTGTTTGCATATCTCCTGGGGTTGAACATCTCCCCCAGTGGCAAGAAGAGTCCCCCCCACGACCACCTGTTACTCGCTGGCCATGGACTTATTCATCTCACTTGGAACTGATAAAATACAGACGAAATGCTTGGAAAATACTTCCAAAACAACCAGCCATTTTTCATACCTACAAGATTTGCAGATTTAACTCTAATGCGGCTATTTTTAGCATTTTATAACCATGGTTCATGTGTGTTTATTTGAAGTATTGAATGAGAATCTCTTGGCTTTTTAATAAAATTTGATGCTCTTTATTTGGCATTTATCTCACAATAAGAGGTTTAATACGGCCATACATTTCTTTATATCTTCACCAAGCTGGGTTCGGCAGATATTAAAGTGACCCATCAAAATGCGACCCAGTCCCCTGTATTGGGAACTAATGTGCTGCTCTCAGAGCTGTCAGTCTGTTGCAGAAATGCCTGTATGGGAGACGATCCACAAGGCACAATGCATGAAGGAACAATCTGTTTTTAATAGCTATCATTTATAATATAATTTCCTGACCAATCACCCAGTCATTTTGTTCCTTGCCCCACTGCTTCTCAACACAGGCTTCTGAGACGCCCACATTTTTGGTCTCTCCCAGGTCCCAATACACCTGTACCAGGTATTCGATGTTGTTAATTGGCTGGGAGCTGGGAGGGAACAAATATGTGGAATTTGTGGGGGTTCCTGAGGACTGTGTTGAGATCCCTGCCTTACACCATCATAAAGCAATGATTCACTGGCCATGGTGCCCCCAAGGCCGCCTACTCTGATGATGGCTCTAATCTCTCACTACAAGACCCTGAGTGTTCATCTTATTTTTAGAAATCAACTCACAAAATGTCCATTTTATTATACTAACTTCAGGCATTTGCTTTTCTCAGTGGTGTGTGGGGTCTATTGAAATTGGTGCTCATCACGTTTGTGCTGCAACATAAACAGGGTGCAGCTATCCCTATAAAATGATCCTTTCACTGAATTAACACTGAAGTTCTTAGAATCATGCACAGCTGGTTTTAACAGGCAAACCAATTTTAAGGAGCTTCCATATTTTGTGCTATTTCCTCAATCCAGTGTTACGTTCGAGATGAACTTCATTGACTTTAAACTCCCCAATTCCTTCAGGGAATAGTCTAAAAATTTATGTTATATACATCTTTTAAACGACGGCTGATTTTGAAAAATGTATTCTGTTTTTCACTACTAATCTATAAGCATGGCCACTCCTATATTTAGTAATTTACTAGGTTTAGCAATATGTTTTGCTTTATTGCTCAAAGTAAATTGGGGATAGAAATGAAAGGAAAAACGTCAATAAAAGTTAGAGAGTCTGGCTGGAAAAAAGTCACCATGGATATCAATTTTACACTCTGCACAGTACATTCATGACATTGAAGAATTCTTTTTTTGCTGTTCCTCAGACTTTCTGTTCTCTGATTCCAAATTCAGGGCCAATAAATAAGGGGGGGGAGACAAAAAGCCCCCACCACTCGCACTACCCATACGTACACTACACACACTGTGCACTGATTAGGGGCAAACCACGTGTACTGTGTCAGCCCACAAGAAAGAATGGCGTGAAGATAAACGAATAGGAATTCAGGGATTTTCTTTCGCCCGTTGTTTGGGCCAATCGAATTACGGTGGGGGCTGTCCTTAGAGCGGACAGGCGTGTCCATCGTTTCAAGTTCAGTTTGTCTGCAGCTCATTAATTTCTCAAAGTTTGGAGAACTTCGCTTCAGCCCGGGCTGCCTCGGCTCAGCGCGTCCCGTTCAGTCCGCCGCTACAGCCCTGGCGCCGCCTTACCATGTGTGACAGCCTTAGTCTCCGGCTTTTAATACTGTCTTCGCTGCTTTTAAGCTTTGGACTGTCGGCAGTAGCAGGTAAGGCAGGAGTACACCTGCGCTTTTACCCCTCTGGATGTCACAGTTTCTAAATGTTATTAAAGCAGAGTGCATCCAAATCGCACGCATTTAAAGCGTAGTGCCTCCGTGTCCACGTAGATGCAATCGTTTGGGGGCCTTTTGGGGTTTCATTCATCCACGTCATGCCTGTCCGCAAGTTTTAGCCTGCACTGACAGTTTGAACGCCGCATCACATAAATTTAATCACAGTCTGATCGTGCATACTTCTGTGAGTATAACATGGCTAGCCTTTAAAGAAAACAATCTTTAAAGATCTCGGGCCAAAATAACACCTTTAGAAAAATCTTGAAAACGAAACTTTGGCGAAGTTGCAGTCAGGTACATCCCTTCCAGATTGGGGGGGGTGATCTGGTTTAATTGAAATCTCCGCCAAATGCACGTCTTCCTATATGCGTTGCATCGCAAATCATACTTTGCAGTTGGAGTCTCGCTGTAAGGCGTCGTCCTTGATGGGATCGCCTTGTTTTTTTTGGCCAGCCGCAGCTGCGATGTGTGTATGAACATTTTGTCTTCAGCAGCGGACCCGGAGGAGGCTGCTCTGGTCGTCCCCGTGCGGTTAACGGAGGACGAGGTCCACCTGCTGATGGATGCGGCCGGGAGGAGCGGCCACAGACGGGGCCGGCGCTCTCTGAGCCAGCAGGGAAGCCGCCGTCTGGAGCAGAGCCAAGACCTGTTCCTGCTTTTGCCGGCCTTCGGCACAGACCTTTTCCTCCAGCTCAGGAGAGACGCAGGGTTTCTATCGCAAGACTTCGTGATTGAGGAGATGCGGGATAACGGGACTGCACCGGCGAAGAGTTATCCCGGTCCCGGTGTCGCCTTCTGCTTCTACACCGGACGGATTCTCAATCACACCGGCTCTTTTGCAACCCTCAGCACCTGTGGTGGTCTGGTAAAAAATGATACTTTTTCCCCCCATATAGACACCTTCTCTTGAGTTTATATAACTTTGCAAAACGCTCGTTGTTATTCTGTGT
The DNA here is from genome assembly GCA_026781145.1 of Hippopotamyrus pictus. NCBI lineage: Eukaryota > Metazoa > Chordata > Actinopteri > Osteoglossiformes > Mormyridae > Hippopotamyrus > Hippopotamyrus pictus. Next base: position 6,533,131 of record JAODLC010000007.1, read on the forward strand.
AAAATTCACATTGGGGGATACAGCTGCCTTCCCCCCCCACCTACAGAAGCTGTAATCCTGCAGTTGATGGCAAGTGACAAACATCATTTGTTCTTGTTCATTCATGAAATGGTTGCTCCTGTACTGTCAGAAAAAGAGTAACAGTTTGTACCTTTGCTTGTCACTGGGGCTGTACCCTCAAGGGTCTGGCAAATTGTGCCCTAGCTGTAGGTAACTGTACCTTTTAAGGTACGGAAATATGTTCTGAGGAACATTTTTGTACCATTGGGGTACATTAATGACGTTCTTCAGAGCTCATTTCTGTACCTTAAATTTTTTCTGAAGGTGGTGGGCTTAGACACACACACACACACACACGCTTTACTAGGGGGACCGGTTGCTGACTGCTCCTTGCTCCTCAATTCCAAACCCCCAGAACTGCACCACCCAGTCCGGGGGCCGGTGCGTAGGCCTAAGACAATTCGACAGATGCCCCCTGCCACTCTCCGCATATTTGGAGACGCTCTGTGGACCACAGTGGCTCGAACAAATTCATATTCACCATGAGTTGCCGGTCATTGTTTCACTGTGTTTCAGCTGCCCTTTTATTAGGGATGTCATAGTGACCATAAACAGATTGAGTAACTTCACGTTTCAAGTATGGGCGTGTAAAACTTAAGCGTGAAATTCGTTAGAAGCTGAAGTGTACGGATATTTATTTGTCCTGGTTTATAACGGTGATTATTACCTCGGTCGCCTGTTCCAAGTGTTTGTGAAGGATGTGGTTACACGGGGAAAGTCACATTTCCCATGTCACAGTGAAATCCAATCAAAAACTCAAACTAAGCCAGGATGTTTTACCAGACTATAATGGCACTAAAGGCAGATTATAGGTTCATAAATGTCCCTTCACATCCCAAGACCAGTCGCATAATCAGGTGTCTGTTAACAGGTAACTGGTAAATGACCCTTGGTTACTTTTGGGTCGGAATATTCCGGTACTCCTGGGTTGAGTGGTTTGTGTTGTTTTCCTGGGTGGGGAGGTCTGCAGTTCGGCCATAAAGGTACAGAGTGCAGGCGCGGCCCCAGGCGAAGCTCACGGCGGTTTAAGAGCAGTTTGCTTCTGTCATTAAGTCCCTCCGCTGTTCTTGGCGGGAGTTCAGCTAAAACAAAGACCGCCACAACGCTGCCTGTCGGCGGGAGGCAGGACCGCCGTATCGAAGGTGGTCTGGCGTTTCTGCAGACGCGGCAGGTGACAGATGGCGTTCGGCCTGCTCGGCGCTCGCTTGGCGTTTTATCTGGGGAGGGTCCCTGCCCGTGCGCTGGCTTCCGGATGTCGCTGGGGTCTCCGGCCGGCTGACCTCTCCCAGAGCGGCTGTGGGTACGGGGGCCACCCGCGGATGCTGCCCTTCTACACCTAAACCTAAAAACACCTGCGGACTCGTTGCTGTCGAACGCGGCCGTCTGAGTTCTACGGTGCCTCCTGTCGAGATGCTGCCGTTTGATGCCCCCCCCAAGCCTGCCCTCTTATCTTAATCCCTTTAGCCCGTGTGCCTGATTCCTATCTCCTCCATTCATCCCCCTTGTCGCCTTTTTGTTTGATGTTGTTCACGTTCTGAAAGGCCGGTTCCTCGACTCCCAAACACCCAGCGGAAACAGACCCGGAAAGCCCCCCCCATCCTTTGTGGAGCACATGGAGCCTCTTTGTTGATGTGACAGCTATGGTCCTGATAGACTGGCAAAATAACAGCCAGGCAATATTTTTTTTTCAGTGTATAATCTTTTTTCCCTTCTTTCTCATATTATTGACTGTTTTTATGCAGGAACTGACTGGTTAACTTTTGATTTGGATGTGAATGCAGGATACCTATCTATATTTTTATATCAGATTTTTAGTGCTTAAAGTTTTTGTGGATTTCTGGAATTAATGCTGGATGCTGTAATGAAGGTTCATCCTATCTGCAATCCTGGGCTGTTTTGGACCATCTCGCCTTGATGAGGCTGAATTTGGTGCTGTTCAGAGATAACAGGATGTTTATTTGTGAAGGAGGAATAAAGGTGGCCCCCTTTCTGCCCCCTGCCCCCACTTGTGCTCCACCCCCATCCCTGCATGGGGGCCCTCTGACATCACCCCCTGCTGCTCGCCTGCCCTCCCTGCACCCTGGGGTGCAGGAAAGAGGCATATTGGGTTTTGCAGCTCCGATTAGTAAAGGAAGGTCCTGGTCAGTCAGTAGGGCAACTCTGGACTCCTGGATCTGCTCCATGTCTTTCCGTTAAAGGGAAATCGACAGGGTCATTTCATACTAATGGTGTCTGATTCTGGGGAGATTTAGATCGATGGAAACCCACCAGCCTGTATGAGATTCTTTGGAATTTCTCTGACTTCTTGGGATTTTTTTTTAAAGATCGTGTTTACTCACATTTTCCCAGTTTTAGAAATATTTTTTATTACTGTGTCGTCCTGCAACCCTGATCAGGAAGGATGGCTATATGCACTAGAGTTATTGTCTGGCCCACAGAATGGATTTTCTCAACTTTGACAGCCTTTTCATGGTGGGGGGTGGTGGGGGGGGGGTGACATCAGATTGATGGAACGGTGTTCCCTGCACACACACTGTGGGTCATGATGTTTTTTTTGTGGGGGGGGCTGGCTTATTTTTATTTTTTTATTTTTATTTTTCTTTTCCATCTTCCCACAGACTGGATGGGTGCAGACGGAACATGACAGCATGTTCATCGAACCCACGGCGAGCTCCGGCACTTTTGCTGGCGTGGAGCATAGGGTCGTCCGCCGGCGGAGATCTCCAACAGCCAGCCCCCCCCACATGGAAACGGAGATGACAAAGCACTGTGAGACCATTCAAGGTAATGAGCCCCCCAGCCGCCTTTGGCGGACAGTCAGTACCCCTCCCTCACACGCTTGCATCCTGCAGACATACTACCTGCCTGCTCACTCATGCATGTGATTTTCCTCCAGGAAGTTGCTGCATCAGGTGATTTTTGGATGCTATTTGCTTGGTTTGTTTCTCTGCTTGCTGTCTGTAACTGTTTTGGGTCCCCAGTCTTCACCACGAGCTCCTGCTGTCCCGGATCAGCCGATTTAATATATCTTTCAGTTTCACAGCAACCTGCCTTTGAAGTTTGTCCCTTCAAGGTGGGCAGCTGTTCAGTTGTGTGTTTTTTTTTTTTTTTTTTTTTAAACGTGCTTCTTGCTGGAACCTGTTATAACGTAGCATGAATGCTACCTGACAGTAACCGTCTCACAACTATGGGCGCTTAGCAAATTCTCCACCCCCTGTGGTGTCGCTCCAAAAATCCCAGCTTTTGGATTTTTTCTAACCAGGGGGAATTTATTTTTTCAAGCACACCATTTTCTCAAGGAGAGCCAAAGCTCTCAGGCTGTCTGACTGCTGTGATTTTTTTTATTTTTTTTTTCCTTCATCAAGAAAGGAACCGTCCAGGTGAATTATGGGAGTTGTAGTTTTGCAGCCATCGAGGTCGTGGAGACATCTGGAAGCTTTTACCAGTAAAAGAATTTGGTGGAGATCTCCCAGTTCACTGTACTTTCGTGCAAAATCTGAAGTGCTACTCTTTTAAGAACCGAGAAGGGAGCACAGACAGCCGTGCGACAGGCCATCCTTATTGTGAACCGAAACCACTCATTCCTGACTCTGTCTCTCTCCTCTTGGAACTTTAAGAAAAATATATAAATAAATAAAATAAGAATTCTTCAGCCAATCACAGAGGGGATGTTTTGTTTGTTGGGTAGACTGCTGTTATCTATTTAACGTCTGTTCCTCTTACTGGTGTGATGAAGTATAATTTCGTCCTGGAGAGAAGCGTGTCCTGGATTATTACATAATTCCTGTGAAGGAAAGACCACCAGCACTTTTGACTGGCCGTGTAAATAAATTCTTTCCATGTGTTCGCATCTGGGAGAGAGTTTGGACTTCTGCTGTAACTGGACCTGGCTCGTCACAGGGATGGAGCGCTGGTAACCCGATGAGGTTCTGGCGGCTGCCTCATGCCGACGGGCCGCTGCCTTGGCCTGGTCCCGGCCTGCAGCCCCCGCCCTTACGCGGATGTTATCTTTCTGCTGCTGCTGATGACAGAGCTTCAGGTGCCGGGGGCTCTGTGGGTCCCACCACCTGGTGTCTCCGGGCGGGCCCAGAGGCTCTGGGTTTTAAATTCCTGTTCCTACCCCCCCCCAACCCCCACACTCATGTCTGCTTAGGACTGATGGGCCCCTGCCAGCTCCCCCATCCGCTTCCCCCCCCCCGGCGGCCTGTTGAAGAACCTCAATGAGAAGA
>JAODLC010000007.1:6541800-6561882 GCA_026781145.1 Hippopotamyrus pictus
TGTGGCTCATCAGAAGCCAAGTGGGACAGAAAAGCTACTGGATAGTAGCTCTCCAGGACCGGAGTTGGAGACCCCTGGTTTATACAGTTTGCGTGTCACAAAATCATTTCTTGCTGCTCCTCCCTGTCCCTCTTCCTGACCCTGTCTCTGTCCCTCTTCCTGTCCCTGTCTCTGTCCCTCTTCCTGTCCCTGTCTCTGTCCCTCTTCCTGTCCCTGTCCCTGTCCCTCTTCCTGTCCCTGTCCCTCTTCCTGTCCCTGTCTCTGTCCCTCTTCCTGTCCCTGTCTCTGTCCCTCTTCCTGTCCCTGTCCCTCTTCCTGTTCCTGTCCCCTTCATGATACAGCTCTACCCGCTCAAATTTCATGCCTCTTAGCTGGTACATCCCAGCGGCAACCCGAGGAACTCATGATTAAAAGAGGATCTTCAAAGGCGCCTGGGTGCCCTGTGTTATTTAAGGATCGCATCATCGGCTGCATGCACTGTCTGAGTGTCCTCTGCCAGCAGGTGTCTGGATGGGAATGATTGCATGTTTGCCTTGGGTATAGATCAGAGAAGCAATGTGACCCGGTCACATGCAGTCCTGTTATTGAGTGGTTGGTCCTCACTGATTCTCTTTGTCCTGATAGGTGTACAACATGTTTCGCCACAAGAGCCTGGGTGTCAGCATCAACATCCGAGTGACCAAGCTGGTCCTGCTCCACAGCCGCCCGGTCAGTTTGACCTTTGACCCTCCTGTTCTCACTCCTTTTGCAGCCGAGTCAGGCATTAGTGAAATGGAGGGCAGTGTTTTTTTTCCTCCTGGTTTTACTGCATTAGTTTTCCCTCAGATATTACCATAAATAATAATTCTTAAAAAAATTAACACCCCCCGGTTTTCTGATTGGCCGGCGCCTTCTTCAGGAGAAGCTGAGGGTGGGTCACCATGGTGAGCGGTCCCTGGAAAGCTTCTGTCACTGGCAACACGAGGAGTTTGGTGGGCCCCGATTCTTAGGCAACAACCACGTTCCCGGAGGGAGAGATGACCCGCCCCCGATGGACGTCGCTGTGTTCGTCACCAGGTGGGGGGTTGGAGGGGGGGTAGCTTGTCAACTGACTTGGCCGTTGGATAGTTTGCCTGCTTTGACTGATGAATGTTAATGATCCGTCCAATTATATTTCCATCAACAGAAGAGGTTTGTAACCAATTTTCTTTCTTCGCTGAAACCCCTCATTGCTGGCATAAGATCACATTCCTGCTTTCCGATTGGCTGTTATTGTCAGGTATCATCCTCAGTACAAAGGGAATCCTCTTGTTTAAATGGTCATCCATGTAGCTTGAAAGATCCTATCCATGTCCCTGTCGCATACAGAGGGCTTTTGTGTCCAGCCCCGGCGTGCTAAATGTGATCTCCCTCCACAACAGAGGATCTGGGGTGCAGGATTGTCATTTTGTCTCGGTAGACCGATGGCAAGGTGATCCGGAAAGTTCTGCAGGGTTCCACCTTCCATCCTGCTACATGAAACGTGACATGTGATGTCTCAGCAGATAGAGACTACCCCACCTTTTTATGATTGGTTAAGAGAGATCACCAATCAGATTGTGTAGGAGCTAGGTCCAAACAACTGCTGAAGGCGGAGCCAAGACATCTGATTGTTTGGTCCCGCCTCCTGTACAATCTGATTGGTTCTGGGAGATAACCAATCATTTTTCGCTCTGCCCTCAACATTTTTGTGGAAAAGCGTCCATGTCAGCATGTGTCTCGTTAGGCCTTTCGCCTAGGCGTTGTTGCGGCTGATCCTTGGTCGTGTGGCGGTTGTTCCCACATCAGTTTCTAATTTAGCAGACAATAGTATGTCGACTCTGGGGACGGCATCCCCCAATTGTAGATCATTACCCTCCGGAAAGTATGTTGTTTTTGTTGATGGAATTTGAAAAGGATTCGTTCCAGTTATCTTTACAGTGAGCTTTTTAAACACTAATTGCTGATGAAGTTAAGGGGGGGTAGTTAAATGGAGGATATTTTGGTCATCATCCAGTCAGATGGGGCAAAAGCTGTTCTAGGTTAGTAAATAATGGAATTTATAGAAAAAACTCTTTGTTTTTATCTTCATTCATATCGTTTAGTATTTTTTCCCTCCTCTCCAAAGTGAGTAACGCAGCTTTACATTGACCTGGGTGAGGGGGACGTCCAACATCTCGCATTGTCCCACGCTGTCCCATGCTGTCCCACGCAGAAAGGCCCTGTTTCAGCCAACTTGTGGGGATCTGACCCCGGGGCCTTGAACTCCTTTGAAATGTCCAACTTTCTGCTGGAAAAAAGCTTCAGGAATGGTGGTTGGGGGGCTTTGCTATCAGTTACACTTCATCATAAGGCAGAAGCTGCTGGAATCCATAGCTGGACGATGGCAGTGGTCGCAGCCGGAGAAGCTAGCCTCGCCTGCGGAGGCTGAAATGCCGGCCCTCTTCTGCCCGTCCGGGATCCTATCGTCACGGCTCTGTCACTGTCGGGGGTTAACGAGCCTCGATGCCATTGCCTGCATGCCGCCCGGCCGCACGACACGCCTCCTGACGGGTGACAGCCGCCCGTCTGAGGCTATGCCGAGCAGGTTGCCGGGCGACAGGACACCCTACGCCTGCTTGGCGTGGCGCCCTGCCCCTGCTTATCCAGGGGGAAATCTGCGGCATCGATTCCAGCCGGACAAAGAATGACGAGGCTCGGAGTTTCTTGTTTTATCCCTAAACGGGAAACGGGCAGCATTCCAGACTCCGGCGGATTAGTAGGAAGAGACTGACTACGTTTGTGTGCATTGTCACTTCATTCTTTTAGTTTATTGACTGGAGAATTCCCTTTAATGGAGAATGTCTGCTTCCTCTTACCTGTTGTGTCGTTAGGCCTGGGAGACGGTTTGGACATTGTTACTGACAGATAGTGCTTAGCAGTTTGTGGGGTGGGAGGCATCTCTGTACACATGCATCGTTTGGACCTGCTGATTGTAAACTCCAAAGCAGCCTCCCCCCCACCCTTCTGGGAGTGTTCGAGTCGTGCAAGGGCGGGATTTCGCAAGATGGACTGGTCAAAGTTCTCGTCCCTCTGCAGATATAAGCATGGTGTTTAAACGCCTCCACATGAGCCTGACCAGTGACAGGATGGCGCCCCCCACTGTTCGTCTCGTGATATTTAATCCCAGTAAAAGAAGTCACAACCACAGACATTTGCAGAGGCAGCACTGATCTGGGTCTGACCAGTTTCTCCCGTTTCTCACGCTCAGTTGAAGATGCACTCTCTCTTCTTGCTCAGAGCCTGCCGTGTCGTGCTTGGGGTGCCCAGAGAGCCCAAGTGCAGAGGTGTAGCCGTCCGGCCCCCACCCAGCACCGTCGGCTGAGAATCGGCACAGAGCTCTTCGCTCAATCAGTCGGGCATTAAGGGACAGTGGATGGAGAATTATGGGCAAGGAGAGACCATTTGTTCCTACCGGAGGTCACATGACTGGGGGGAGGGGGGGGGTCATGTTCCCAGAGTAAGCTACCACGAGTCTCTCGCTTTGACTCCTGTAATTGACCTTCGACGAAACTCGATCTGTGCGAAACAAATAGGAAGTCGTAGCTGATTTATAGTTGGAAAGAGAGTTTTGTTTTAATGTGCTCTTTGTCAGTTTTGATGCCAAGGCCACTAGGCTGCGAAGGAACACAGTTAATCCTCCCCAGGAGGGGGCCCTGCTTGGACTGCGATAAATTAGCTTTTGTTGTTCCACTGTTAAGTCTGATTCCTTATTCGTAATTTATGTGCCGAGGGGCATGGCGGGACACGGCCGGGTCATTTCAGAATGTCGGCCGAGCGGGGAGACGATGGTGGCTTCCGCCCTGTGACTGACTTGTCTGAGGAGGAGCTCAGTGAGGAAAAGAGACCCAGACCATTTTATATCTCCAAGCAGAGCTAGAGGAGAAGGGTTTTGTTATAGCCTGAAGATGGGTGTAAACGGATGGTTCTGCTGGGGTGACTGGCATCAGTGTTCCACCACGACGACACGGACGTCATACCCAGCTGGTTTAGCCTCCTTATTGACATCACCGGCTGATTACCTTCTCTTCCATGGCTGAGAGAAGTCAGTCTGCTGAGAGGTGAATGTCACTGTAGTTAGAAGGCAGGCAGGGTTAGAAGGAAAGCTTTTGTTTTATGTGTTTGGGCCGGTGTTTCCCAATCTGGTCCTCAGGGACCCACAGACCCGGGAGGTTGCTGGGAGGGAGCAAAAACACGGACTGGCTGTCGGTCCCCGAGGACTGGATTTGGAAACACTGTTTTAGGCTGTAAACCTCACAGATGAGAGAGTTCTCCAGAAAAAGAGATCAACCATGTTGATACATTTAGTCTGTATGAGGAGCCTAATATGAGTTTTAAAATGCAGTTTGCAACATGCCATCCAGTGATGGATCTTACTTCCTTTCCAGGACCGATTTCTGCGTCCATAAAGATGAGCCATGCGACACCGTTGGTGAGTAATATCCGCTTCTGAGATCTGTGTTGAATGTGGATATTTTGATGCGTGAGATCTTCAGGAGACATCACAGCCATGGACGAAGCGGCACAATGGTGATGAACTTCCCAGATCTTTCATGTCAAAGGCTGACGCGGTTGTGTGTTCTGAGGATCGACTTCCCTAAGCTCCTCTTTGTGGTTGTAGCATAAATCCTGCTATCTAATGCCAGTCAGAAGATAAGCGGTGACCTGGCTGTCCTCAGCTCCACGTGGGAGAACCTTTGGAATGCAAAGCAGCGTCCCCGGCAATGTGACCCCCAAACGCTCAGTTTATGAATGCACCCGCTCAGGAGACCACCTGGTGGCACGTGCATGGTGGAGGAACCCAGCGAGATGCATTCCTAGCTAAGCTGCTAAGGAAGCTGCAGTTTCAGCAAAGATCTTGAGATATCTGATTTAAATTTTTTTTCCATTTTCGTCGTGAAATTTACATGGATATGGATTTGCTGACCCATAGGTTCAGCTGAAGTTCTAGAAATAATCATTGCATTTGTTAGACTTGCTGCAGTTTCTCGGAGTTGCTCCTGATAAATAGGTATTTGGTCAATATTGAAACAGAGCTCATTCAGCGTGTCAGTGACTGCGGCAGGGTGGAGAAAGGACTCCCTGTTCCGTCTGTATCTCACTGCTTCATGCCTGAAAAACAGACAGATCTGCAGCACAGAATCACGCCTTATCTGTAGGATTTAAACTGAAGAGGACGTGCCTCTGTGACTTTTCTGTTCTTACCGGTTATATATCATCTGAATGAGGCCCGTCAGAGACTGAAAATGTTGTGTTCGCCAGAGCTGGGTTGTGGCCTCTCCTAGTTTGATTTATGTGTCTGAAAGTTAAAGAAATGCATTATTAGTATACAGCATGCAGCATGCAGAGATGCATTCATCTTTTCCTTTTTTGATGACTGTTGAGTTTTGTAAACTAGCGCTCTTTTTGTTGGGGGTTTAAATACGCGGTGAAATAACTTTTTGGTGGAAATGGGGGGGGCTTGAGAAGAATGAGAGGCATGTTGAGACCAGTGCTGTGGATTTCAGTCTCCGCTGACTGCATCCGTCGCCCTAAACACATAGAAACGTCCCTGCAGAGAGCTTCACGTCCAACACAGAGTCTTTGAACGGGCAATACGATTTATTGTGTCTCTGCACGTAATGATAACCTGCGGATGTGGGAGGGGTGTCCCAACCCCCTGCTGAGGGCGTGCATATTTCCAGACTGAAGGCTTCCCTCCCCACACCTTTCATTTTAAATGTAATTTACGAGCTCCACCCCCTTCCGGAAGAGTGTGATCCCAGAAGAGATAAGCGTGGCTTTGGGGCGTCTGTGCCAGCCGTTTGGGTGGGGGATTGGAGCCCCCCCCCTGCCTGTCTGCCGGGCCCCGGCCATGAACCCCCACTCCCTAAGTGCAGTGTACAGTGTCCTGCCTCACGCACCCCGCCGCGTCCTGCCTCACGCGCCGCGCACCCCGCTGCGTCCTGCCTCACGCACCGCGCCGTACCCTGCCTTGTATATAATGCGACATTTATTTTTTCCTTGGAATTGTTCTGCCTGTAACCACAGACGCTGACATTTTTCTGGAGTTTCCCGTGGGGGGAGGCGGGAGCAGCGTGCCCGGACACGGACCGGGGGGGGTTCAGTCATGGAGGGTGGCTGTTTTCGTTCCTTTCAAGTCCTTCCTTTTTTCCTGTCCTCTTCTCAGATTGTTGTTTTTTCTTCCATGTTTCCCCTCCTCGCCTCTCGTCCCCGAGAAGCAGGGCTCAGCGTTACCCGAAAGACTTTGCGGGTGGCCGGGGTGCTGCCTCGAGCCCCCACAGCCACGCGGTCTTCCCGGGGTCTGCAGTGCCTCCGTCCATCCTTCCATGGCCCCGACGAGTGGGGATATTTGTAATGCGCCAAGCAGGTGGAAGTGGGGTAGTCTGCAGGGCAGGGAAGCTAAGTGAGAGCCACTCATTAAACCCAGAGAAATCGGGGTGGGGGCTGTGTGCCCCACCTTGCAGCTGTTAAACCTGAGCACCCCCCCCCCGCACACACACCCAGCTCTGGCTATGCTGCCACTGACCTCGTTGCAGCCCCCCCAACCATAGCCGTGCGTGCAATGTATGATGTCATCATGGCTCCCTCTCTTAGTGCGATTATGGTCTGCTTCGGGAACCCGAGGTCCGGTGTCCTTGTTGGTGGATCCCGGGCAGGGGGGCTCTGTGTTTTCTTGCCACCTTTGATCTAGGGTGGGGATCGGGGGTATTTGCATATATTGCTGCTTGTCTTTGTGTGAGGCTGCAAAAACAGGGCCGTAGTTGTAGCAACTCAATGCCTGGGTTCCCCATTCACCTCGCCAGCACCTCCTGCTGCCCCGGAGGTCCCAGCCTGTGACTTCCATTTTGCATTTTTTAATTTTTAAATTTTTTATTGCAATTTATTCTCTGGGAGGTATTGAGTCACACCTCTCACGCTTCCTGTGTACGTCCAGGGCGAGAGTTGCTCTCTTGTGTTTGCGACTGAGGAATGACTCTGTTCTTCCCAGGTTATTTTCAGGACCCCGGATTATGTTCACGCTGAAGATTTTTGCTGGCAGCGAGAAATGTTTTATGTTAGCATTTGGGGCCAGGATGCTGAGTGGACCGGGCATCTCAATTAGCCCGGACCCCATACCCCCCCCCCCGACGTGCACTCTGGCCCCCCATCCCTGCCTTACAGGGGCGAAGAACAGAGTAACAAAACAAGGGCTGAAAAAGTTTGCTGACATCTCCTTATCAAGATAAGCTGTACAAAATGGCTCAATAATTCATGGCTGAGTATGACGTCACAGTAAGCTGTTAGCTGTGAGTCTGCTCTGAATTATGATTTAGGACAGGATTACGGAGAGCCAAGAGACTAACTGAAAAATGTTGTATGAATAATAATAATAATAATGGTGAGTAGTGGCAGTATATTTCACTTGCTGGGTAAGTTGCTCTCCGGGGCGAGTGTGCGGGGTTTTAAGCCGACTTCTGGAAGCTCCTGGGATGTGCCGCTGTCTCTGTGGAGCTCTGCACAGGAGCTGCGTTATTAGACCCCAGATGGCTCAGAATCGCCTCCTGTTTGTTCAATTTGCCCGTATGGCGCCTGGAGGATTCATCCCACTTTTTTTCCTTTATTGGTTGTCTTGATTCTTGAGGGGCTCGGCAAATAGAGAGGTTCATGATGAAATGGTCTGGTTAATTTGCGGGGCCGCTTTTGAGGGAAGTTTTCCGCTAAGCCTTCCGCTGGGGGTTCAGACCATCCTGACATCAGCTCCGCCTGTGTTTTTATCGCAACAAAAACGCTGCAACCGGTGGGTCCAGTGGGACGCGTCCCCTCTGGCCCTGTAGGGATCCTCTGCGGGTGCCCCCCTGCGGCCCCCCTGCGTGGGTGAGGCCGGAGCCCCCGGAAGGTGCCGGTGCTCATTAAGCCGTGTGTGTACGCTTTTCCTTTGGTTCTGGTTTGAGCGTCTCTAAATACCCAAACAAAAATTAAAGAAAAACCCTCGTCTGCAAGCATTGGCTAATTCCAACCAGATGTTTCTCACTTTTTAAATGCGTGTTGTGCGTCATTCTCTTCACGCTGCAAAGATGTTTTAAAAAAAAAACTAAGAATCATCTGGGGTGGGGGAGGGTAAAAACCAATGAGGTCACACCCTTCTATCCTTTATGGGCTTGCAGGAACGCCAGTGTGGGCCCGGCTAGGGTGGTACCCTTCTAATTTACATTTACCTGATCCCCACCCCCACAGGAATCGCCTATCTGGGCGGGGCCTGCAGTGCCAAGAGGAAGTGCGTGCTGGCGGAGGATAACGGCCTGAATCTGGCCTTCACCATCGCCCACGAGCTCGGCCACAAGTAAGAGCCGCCGTGCCGTTTTCACACTTCGGTATTTCTGGTCTGGTCACTTGTGCTGCTTTTCCTCTGGCACACAGGAACCGAGCCGCGACTAGTTACAGTACGGTTCCAGGGCACTTTCGGTTTTCCACTGCAGAACGGTCGGCTCCGTAAAGGCGGGTTTGCAGAGTGACTGTGATGTAAAACCAAAGAGACGCTTATTTACTGTTCACACGGCTATTGTCCACCAGTAAGTCTGAGACTCGCCATGTTATATTAGCATCCAAGGCTAGTCAAATTAGCATTTGCTTTTGTAAATTTGCACAACGAATCCATTCTGTTCAGCTGTTCTCTACTGCTTTTTATATGTGATGTGAGATACTAATAATAATAATATATAGAATATGCCGTTTTCTCCTTCAGATAATCCATGTGCAGAACATCAGTATTTGTGCATTTCAATCAATTAGATGGTGGTAACACAACCAGCTCAGTTTAAGCGCAGTTAAGTTACAGTTTGATGCTATACAATGGAAAATGGTCTGTTAGCGGTTTGGCTCAGTTCTTGGTGGCAGAGAAAAAGCATCATTATAAGCCTAGTTAGAGATTCTTTGGCTTGTTACAGTACTACCCTAAAGCTCTTTGGTCAGAAGGTGCCCCCTCCCACTCTCTCGTGCCCCCTCTGCTGACCCCGGAGGTCAAGGTCAGGAGGTCAAATGATTTAGTTTGTAGCAGTTGGCTGGGCTTCCTTAAAATTCGCCAGTGTATCTTAAACGGCAGCTGTCGCCTGAAATGCATCGGGGTCACTTTTACACTTTTACATCTCCCTGAAGCCCCCCTCCATTTGAGTGGTTCTTGGGAACTCCCAGACGCTTTAATCCTGTTTAACTCGGATTGTTCCCACAGACAAAGGCTTCAGTGTGAGCTGGCTGGGAATGGTGACTGTAAGTTTCTGGGGGGGGTGGGGGGTTCTCGGATCGCAAGGTTTGGGACCCGAGGAGTATCTTGGAAGATGCCATGTCATCCTTCTCACGTTGACGCTTTCTACTGCTCAGCAAGTGCCAAGGTCACTCCATTAAGCAAACTCCCCGCAACCCGACTTCCCCCGGAAAGCTTCTCCTCTCAATCCCGCTCCCCGCCGAGGCCCTCCCCTCTCCGACATCGCTGGTCTGCTTGTTGGTCCTGTTTTTCCATTTTTCAAACCGTACCGCGGAAAAGGAATTCCTGCTTCTCGCATGACGTGACACTTTGAAATGTGACACGCGGCTGATTTTATTGACCGTTTGGGGGAAAAAAAAGAGCCTTTTTCGAGACGAGCGCCTTAGCCCTCCCGCCGTTAGCCACCACTAACCCAGCCTGGATCAGCTGCACCACCACTGAAGCTGCACGCCTGGGGTGCAGGCAGGCTTTGGCCATGGCAGCCAGCGTCTCTGTACGTCACGGGCTTCATTTAAGTGGTTTAATTCCACGGTTTCTTAAATTCGGCGTTTGGCCCTTTGGCTGCAAGTCGGTGAACTGCCTTGTTTTTCACTGGTGGGCTATGAAGGTGTTTACCGAATTAGCCGTAATTTGTTAAACGGCTTCACTTTGAAACCTCTTGCGGTATCTCATTAGCATGGGCCGCATGTAACGCAGGCAAACTTTATTATGCGACGGATAATAGGAGGCTGACTCCAAGGGAGACTGGGAAGGCTGCAGTCGGGTGCTGTTGGGGGCGCTGTTGGGGGCGGGCGCTGGCAGGGTCCCCGGTCGCCCGGCGTAACTTAATCAGCCAGTGTCACGTTAGAATAGCGCTGTGTGTGAGGTTGGCCGGGAACCTTTCGCAGAGGGTGAGGTCATAAACCCAGCGCCGCGTGGATCACATGTGGCACCATAAAGGCGCTCCGTAAAGCTTCACTCCATAAAACCGCCGCACGGGGGAAACCCAAGAGCCTCTTGGCAGTTCATTTTAAGATGTGAGGTGCTGAGTGTGTTATCTGGGACTGTGTGTGGCTCATTCATTTAGGAGACCTTGCCCTAGAACAGAAGGTTGTTGGTCCAAGTTCTGTTTAACTCTTGGACCGGCGCTGCTTTCTCAATTGTACGTTGCTTTGGATAAAAGCATCTGCTAAGTATTTAAATGACTTGCTGTACTGTAACACAGCGTGGGGGGGGGGCGGTCCATGGATTTGTGGCGTGACGCAGGGCAGCCATCTTCATTCCTGATGACTCCAGCATCTCAGGCGCAGAACATTCCGTCATCATTTCTATACGTTTCAACGGCTTGAGATTGTGTGCTGATGCCCGTCTCCCTTCCTCAAAGTTTAAGGCAGAGCACGACCCCTCTTCATTTGAGGAATTCTCCCCGTGGGGGGGGGGGGGGTCATTTTAGGACTTCCTCTGGGTTTTTCAGCTGTCCTGCTCTGCGCCGTCACGCCGCGTGATGATGTGTCAACCGCATATCCTTTAATGCCATCCTGCTTTTGAAAGCTCCCACCTCCCAGCTGAGGAGAGAATTTCCCAGTGTGAGATCCCCCGCCCGCCCCCGCACCGAGTTTGTGGTGATGGTGTTGTTAGCGTTCGATTTACACAACAGACATCATTTGATAGTAAGACCTGAATTTTTCAGTTTGGTCTGGTCCCTAGCGGATGCCTCTGCAGCTTTGCTGTAAATCCCATGGGTGGGTTTCTCTGAATAATGGCCCCCGCCATACCACCCGGCCTTTCTGCAGACTCCTGTGTGGTGCTGACAGATGCGCTCATCCTCCTGCCGTTCTCGGCTCGGGGGGGGGGGGGGGGCGCCTTGTCCTCCGCATTTCCATTTCCTGGTAATTGCGGAGACTCGACTCCCAGTCTCTGCTTCTCTTCTGGCCCTGATCTGCTCTGATGCATCCCATCCTTCACCGTGAAGAGCTTTTCTTGAAATTTCCTACCTAAACAAGGAACTTCAAAGACTGGGGTTACCTTGCAGGAGCAGAACCGCTGTTATTACCCCGAGAAACAGGCTGCTTCTCGTCTGTGGCTCGCCGAGATAATTTTCACGCGCATAACTGGGTTTTCCACAGCAAAGGGAACGAATAATTACAGTCATGACTTTTTAAAGCTTCTTTTATATTTAATATTTCTCTTATGGCCTTTAATGTTTGGATTATGGTGCACATATTACAAATATTAATGACTACTCCCAAGAACTCTCACTGAGTGAGTCCGTACTAAAGAAGATAAGAGCCAGGCTGATGTCAGCATGGATTTATGAAGGACAGGAGTGTTTGTTTACTGATGGGATGGGGGCTTTTTTGTCTCCCTACTCTGCTGCTTGCGACTGTCTACAGGCTTCACATGGGAGGCCGGGTTCTGTTGGTCAGGGACTGGGTGCCTGGATAGTAATTCTGTTTTTAACGGGCTGACTGGCTTCATGTTCCAGCCCCCTCTTTCCTCCAAACTAACCGATCTGCTAACTAGTTTGTTACTTTTTCTACTTCTACTGATACATTTCCACTAAAATGTGGTACTTCCTGAACATAAGGATTAATTACTGTCTTTAAATGTTAAATTAAAAAATTGTTATTGATGTGTCATACCAAAATGGTAGCTAATTAAATAATTAAGATGGTCTGAGTGCATTGGCTCCATCAGGCAGTGTATTTGACTGCCCTGCCCTGGTGGGTGGTCGTCTGAAAGGACCCAGACGGATCTCTCTGCTTCCCCCTGTGTTGTTTTAGATCTTTCTTCTAACGGCTTTTGATGTGTGAGCTTTGATCTTCTTATAGCCTGGAATCAATGGAAGCCTCACCTCCACTTCTTAATCCTTCTGCTCTGAAACGGCTCCTTGCAAAGGCAGGATTGACACGTAGGTGGTTTAATTGAAACAATAATTTGGAAAAAGACGCCAGTGCTCATGGGTGCCAAGCCAGGCAAACGTCATGTGGACCCAGTGGATGCTGCCGCAGAATGATGTGCAGGAGTGGGACTCAGGAGGGCGCCACACATGCGGGTCTCCTAGGTCAGTGGCCCCCAACCCCCGGGCCGCGGACCGGTACCGGGCCGTGGGTCATGTGGTACCGGTCCGCGGGCTGCACAGAAAAAATGAAAAACTTCGGTCACGTGACAGTTACCGCTAAAAATAGTCCCACAAGCTGTTTATTATTATATTTTTAAAATATCCCCATTTTTATATGTATCATTTATTTGTATAAATACGTATACGTATATTTATCTACCCCTCCTTAAAGGCCGGGCTGTAAAAATAGTTTCTGATATTAAACCGATCCGTGACGAAATAAAGGTTGGGGACTGTCCTAGGTCACAGGTGTCAGACTCCAGTCCTGGGGGACCGGAACCATGCACATTTTTGGGCTTCTCCTCGTTTAACACACCTGATTTAACGTCTTGTGCTAATTACCACACAGCTGTTGAGCTGAATGATTTGTGGTGGAACAAGGAAAGAGCTAAGCTACACAGGGCTGCGGCCCCCCAGGACTGCGGTTTGATACTGTCCTAGGTCTCTGCAGACTAAAATGTAAGTTAAATAAAAATTGTTCTGCGATATACCTCTCACATGCGTAGCGTATTTAATGCGCTACTTCACATGGCTGGTTTAATTTACATTATATCTCTTTAGCTGATATTTTTATCAAAAGTGATGTACAACTGAGAAAACGGGGTCAGCTAGTCCCCGGGGTAACTGTGGGTTAAGAGCCTTGCTCAGGGACCCACCAGCAAAATTACTGCGTGGACCCTAGGCTTTGAACCAGCAACCTTCAGATTATAGACACAGCGTCCTTACCCGCTGAACCATACGCCCTGATTTCGTAGGGGGTCGTGTGAATGTTCAGCATGGTACATCATGGAAGCGCGGTTCTGCTGTGTTGCGTGTTCCGTCTGGGCCTTGCAGAAGCTTTGACTTATACCTGTTCTGCATCGTGGGATGGACCTGATGTATTGGGATCTCCGGTGGGTTTGTGAAGTTCCCACTGAGCACTCCTCCAAACCCCCTTTCCCCGCTGTAACCTGGGAACCGTCGCCCTGCATTCTAACTCCAGATCCTTCTCTCTGAAGTTGCTGTTCTGGAATGTAGGTTGTGGCTTTGGAAGAATTGTGCCATAATTATCCAAAGTGACATGCTGGTCTGTCCTCTCCCCGCCGCCGTGTTTAATCCTTTTTACATTCCCTCCCTGTGTTGTGTGTAGTGGGTCATGTGACCTCTGCAGCTGATTTGCGTGAGTTTGGGGGGGGGGGGGGGCTAATTGCGTGCACGTGGCAGGGTTGAGTGGGGTGGCTGTGTGACTCCTGCTTCTGTCCCTCAGCATGGGCATGAGCCACGACGACGACCACGCCACCTGCACCGGACACTCGCACATCATGTCGGGCGAGTGGGTGAAGGGCAGGAACCCCAGCGACCTGTCCTGGTCCACCTGCAGCCGCGAAGACCTCGAGAACTTCCTCAGGTGAGGCGGGAGAGCCGCTTTCGTGAGTGACGAGACATGGAAAGCGCTTACGTCGTCGTCCGCAGCCGCGTCCGAGAGAGAAACGGCCGCCGTCCTGCTGTATGTTAACAGTTTAGAGGCCGTACACCTGGTGCCCAGCAGAACTGGCAGACCCGGGTGGGGAGGGGGCACCTGGCAATGCGCTTCCTCGTGGTAGAGTGACTGGCATCACTATGGCGATTCCCTGCTGCCAGTTTCCCCAGCAGTACCTGCCAGGACTCTGCACGATATCACGTCGTGATTATATGCCGCATGCTCAATAATCACCATGGTGTGCATGATGGGCGTAAACATTTGTCCAGACTCTGGATTTTCAGTACAATACAGATGTACTTACAGCCACAATTTGATAAGCAGATTAGTAGTGCAGCTAAAATATTATTGGTGCATTGTGACGCCCAAAAGTCAGTAGTCTCTATAAATTTGCTGTATCCTTACAGTATGTGTATTAAATTCGGTTAGCGGAGCACGCCACATGCTGCTGTTTTGGTAAATCATGAAAGCGATAAGCACTGAGGTAGCGGTGAAGAAAGGGACAGCTCAGCATCAGCATGCACGCCATGCTTTAAAAGAGGAGATTATTGCGCTTGTGGCATGTATTCGGGGTGTGATGCCGTGCAGCCCTGTCTGCTGGCGCTGCATTATTGTGTGTGTGTGTCTGTGTGTGGTGGGGGTGTGGGGGGTTCGTGTGAGGAGTGGGGTGGTTTGAGGGAGGCTCTGAGGTGGGACGGGAAAAACACGGCAGGCCAGTAAAGAGATGTGGCCGCCTGACTGATCAGATCACCATGGCTGAACCGTCAGATTCAGGCATCGGTGCTCTTCCTGTGTACATGAATCCGGCCCGGGATGTTGGTGAAGGACTTACCTGGGATGGTGACATCTTAAGGTGCTTCCGTGTCAATCCTGATACTCGCAGGACGTTGAGGGTGGAAGCCAAACAATCTGATTTTATTATTCCTGTATAAATGTACTGTTTTTACTATTATTATTATTATTATTATTATTATTATCATCACTCACAGTTGTCTGATCCTCCCAGGCACCGAACCCCTGCTGTTTGGTATTTCGTCACAGAATCCGCATCTCCATTAAAATTCTCAATACGATTCAGTTTAACTTTCTAAATTGATCATTACCATAGCTAATTTCTCACCGCTATTCTTAGTCCCAGTCGAATTGTCTGATTTTCATATTTTAAAGTTGATAAGCCCTTTTCATTACTAACACTCTTCTTGCTCCATGAGAGAAATTAGTTTCAAAATCGGTTTACGGGGCTCCTTGTCGGTGCCTAAAGACGCCTGGGTGTCAGTCGGATGGTATTAGATTATGGAAAGGACCTATCCTGGGGTATGTTCCCTGAATCTTACGGATATCCCAGCCGTTTCACATGCCTGGCAGACCAGAATAGTGATGACCTCACTACTCGTGAGCTGACTGTGTCTGGACTGGTCCTGCAACACAGAGATCCTGCTTTTAAGTGATAATTAAGTCCATCTTATTGTAAAGGATCTTCGTCACACTGATCAGGGTGCTTATTTATCTATCATTGATCAGTGGCCCTACTCTAGTGATTACTAAGTAGAATGGAAGTCCCTTTTCCAGATTTTGAGTTTGTCGAAAGACTGGAATGATATAAAATAAAGAAGATGATTGCGCTTCGTATGTAATTAAACTTATGAAATGCAAGCTAAGGTCCTCGGAGACCAAAGCTTTGTAACTGATATCGGCCGTCTTTAGGTTGTCATCTCCGTTACTTACGCTGGAGGTCATAACATCCCCATGGGAGCCGAAACGATGCCCTTTACCTCCTCCTTCCAGTTTGCCTTTAACTTTTTACCTCTTCGGAGCTCTTGACATCATCTGTTGCATTAAGTGTGACAGAGTGTCCTCGTCTTTGTTCGATTCTGAAGCCATGCCGTTGACATAAACCCTGAGATACGGTTACCAAACCCATTTCAGATGCTGGAAGATGGCAGGATTCAGAGTACGAGTCGTGACAGGAATCTTGCTTAAAGCAGTCATCATAATGCATTATATATTGTATATTTATTTATGAATGCATTACCAATGCATTATGAAGGTATCTATACCGCATTAAACTTGGGCGCTTTAAGTGAAGCTTTCTTACTTTTACTTTCTTAGATGCGTCACTTTGATGGTTAAAAAAGCACAATAAACACGCCAGTGTCGGAAAAGCTCGGGCTCTTCCTGTCGTTTGTTAGACGCTCACGGTTTTCTTATTTCTGCCGTCGGTCGCTTCCCGCGGGACACTCTGCTTGCAGGTCCAAGGCCAGCGCGTGCCTACTGCGGATGGACCCGCGCAGCCCCTACATGGTGCGCCTGCCCCCGAAGCTGCCTGGCATGCACTACAGCGCCGACGAGCAGTGCCAGATTTTATTTGGCACCAACGCCACCTTCTGCCAGGATATGGAGGTAGGAGTTTCTTCTGAACTCACTCTGCTTTGCCCTGTTTGTAACGGGGTGCTTTGGTAACCCGCTGGCTAGTTGACGCTAACGTTACCCCACCCCTCAATTTTTATGTTCAATTGTCTCTAATGTCCTGAATATGTACTTTTCCCATCGCGTGTTGCTAATGCATTTCCATGGTGAAATGGACCCTTGAAAATTTAGGGGGACTTGTTTTGATTTTATCCAAAGCCCTGTAGTGTGGGTCCAGGCTCGAAGTGGGCCTTTTGTTGAGGACGTCCACCGCGTCAGCCTGAGCTTCCCTGCCAAACCTGCAGAACTTGTCCCTCATATTCCTCATAACCAGCCAAAACTTTTAACTCTGCGTGTTTCTCTAAAGGAGCACTTCACAGAGACTGGTCGCCCGGTGGAGAAAACCATCCGATGGTTTGATTATAAACTTTGAGAAACATTCGATTACAGCGTGTGGCACAGCCTCTGTGCCTGTGATGGGAAGGTCGTCGGTTCGAGCCTTGAGCCTCAGCTCCATGGGCGCCTCTGCAAGCGGCTCCCCTGTGATGCCAAGGTTGCTCCTATGACTGTGTGCCATGGAGGGCAGGATAGGGTAGTGAAAAGAGAATTTCCTCACTGGGGTCAATAAAGTGATTTAAAATAAATATCCAGTGAGCGATGCTGGGGCCACAGCAGTTGCTAAGCTAACGTGTCCTGGGGGGGCAGAAGGCTTGCTAATTGGTTGCCGGTGGCAGTCCAGGGGCTAGCGTGACACGATTTGTCTTCAGTGCATTGCTCCCCATTCAGCCTTGTGCTCACCAAAAAAGAATAGTAGTGAGATCCCACTTGTAATCGGTTGGATGTGCTCCACCCCAGCATTTGAGTTTTACCTACAAAAAATGTTTCTGAGGGCAGAACGAAAAATGATTGATTTCAGAGAGATAACCAATCAGATTGTAGAGGAGGTGGGTCCAAGCAACTAGAGGAGACAGTGCCAAGACATTTGATTGGTTGGTTTTGCCTTCTCTAGTCGCTTGAACCCTCCTCCTCTACAATATGCTTGGTTATCTCTACGAACCAACCAGTTTTCCTTCTCCCTGCAGAACATGTGTAAATAAATTTGTGTAAATAAAACTCCCATGACCCCCCCCAGCAGCAGGTCGGAGTGATACGGTCCTGGCCAGATGGGGCAGCGGCCAGTGGTGGAAAAAGTGGGGGGGTGAGAGGGTCCTGATCTTGTGGGACATTTGCTTCTGCATTGATACCAAAAACTTATTAAACCATTTTATAGTTGCATCTGCCCCCTTAGTCCATCTGCTCTATGCTCGTCCCAGTTGTTACAGGACGGTTCTGGAAATATCTTTAAAAGTGTTTTTGAAACATTATTTCAGTCACATTTCAAGGGGTGAGTGAATGAGTGACGCAATAGTGCGATCATGTCATGTGTTTTTACAAACTGGTCGTTCCGAACTGGTTTTATATGAAGATTTGCAATTAAAATAACTGACTCAAGCACTGAGCCTGTAAAATAGCCCGGACGAGTGTGCGGATCGCGGGTCACGGTCACAGAACACTCCGGTTTCCTGACCGTGGCGCAGAGGGGGCCGCAGCTCCTCGGCAAGACGCGGAGTCCGTCTGTATGACACGCGTGCGCAGGGGTCCAAGAAAAGCAGGTCGGATCCAGCTCATGTGCCGCCGAGCTTTTTACCACGGCCTGCAGAACTTCAAACGGGCGCCCGTGTTGGCGATATCGCGGCGCACTGAGATGGCACCATGCCCAGCCCCCGGTAAAGCGTTCGGCAAGCCCGCGCCGGACGAGTGCACCTTTAAGAGCCGTCCTGCTGACAGCTTTATAGTGCGGGCTAAAGGCACGACGGGCCGCAGTAAATGCCGCGCTGCACGACGGGCCGCAGTAGATGGCGTGCTGCATGATGGGCCGCAGTAAATGGCGTGCTCTGCGGCGTCTGAAAAAGCCAGAGGCCTCTAGAGCAGTAAAGCCACCAGATTTCCACTAAGGGCAGTAAAAAGGTATCATTATGTGGAGAGACTACCCTACCTCAGGAGATTCATCACTCTGTGTGTCTGTGTCTGTGTGCATGTATATATGGATGTGTGTGTGTGTGTCTGTGCATGTATATATGGATGTGTGTGTGTGTGTCTGTGCATGTATATATGGATGTGTGTGTGTCTGTGTGCATGTATATATGGATGTGTGTGTGTCTGTGTGTCTGTGCATGTATATATGGATGTGTCTGTGTATGTATGTATGCGTCTCTCTGTTTGTGTGTGTCTACAATGTGATAAAAACCTGTTATTTTGTGTGCCTGGGGGGAGGGGGGCATGCTTGCCCTGAATTTTTGGGTCATTTCAGTGAGTAATGAGTCCCCCCCATTTGTATTACAGCACCTGATGTGTGCTGGCTTGTGGTGCCTTGTGGAAGGAGACACTACCTGCAAAACCAAATTAGACCCCCCCCTGGATGGGACAGAGTGCGGAGCCGACAAGGTGAGAGCGAGAGGCATCTAGAAGCAGCCCGAAGTGTAAATATTACTGTTCGCCTCTTACTTTTGCCAGAAATACATCTTCAGCTGTATGGAACATTGATGTGGTTGGAGAGATTTTTCCGGTGTGTCTTGCGTGGTAAGCTCTGCTTTCCGTCCTGCTCCGCGGAACGTTGGGTCTTGGCCCAGAGTCTGTGAAGGTAGCTTCAGGGCCCTGAATGTGTGACCTGTGGGTTCGGCGTTGTGACGTGTGTGTGGTGGGTGAGTGGCCCCCTGTTGTCGCCCAGGCCGTGGACACTGGGGTTTGGAGCGTGACTCTCCGAGGGCCCCTTGCGTTTAACCTGTCCATCAGGGTGCCGTTTGCCAGCGCAGTACCCGGCCAGCTCCTGCTGGGGGCGCTCCTCTCATGGCTGGTGTCGCTTTCAGTGGTGCAGGGCAGGAGACTGCGTCAGCAAGACCCCCATCCCGCAGCACCTGGATGGGGACTGGGGCCCCTGGGGCCCCTGGAGCATGTGCAGTCGAACCTGCGGCACTGGGGTCCGCTTCCGCCAGAGGAAGTGCGACAACCCTCCGTAAGTCGGGACCTCACCTCCACGTCTTCATCGCCATCTTTATAACCTTCCCGGTCATCAGGATAATTACCAGATTACCATATCCCTCACTCACCATACTCATCTTAACAATCATCCTCAGTGTCACCATCATCATAATCATCATTCTGATCATAATCAGCATCATAATCGTAACATGAGAAATATCACAATTCATAATGATATAATAATTATTAATATAATCATTTGCAGTCATCTTCTGTTACTAGGCTCAGAATAATCCACCACGTTCTCTTGATATTGGGACCTGACCTTAGCTACGGAAACCCTGCATCTCTGAAGTGCCCAGCTGTCCTTGCAAAAAGCGGTAGTGCACTTGCATTCCATTCCTGGAGGGGGCGCTGTAACAAATGTGGCCCAAAAATTCAGAATTAATTTTTATAATTTGTTTTGGCGCTGAAGATGTTTTTAAAGCATTCTTCATGTATCTTGCTCACCCTCCCCCCCCCACTTCAACCCCGGTGTGGGCAGTAAATCTCCACCAGCTGACACAGCTGACAGATGACCGCAGGCCAGGTACCTGCCTGTCTGTTGTCTCGGGGCGGGGGGGAGGGGAGGCAGGCATCTCTGAGTACACTGGCCAAAGACAGGGCTGTTAAAAATAAATAGCATGAAAACGCCAAAAGCAGAATGCAGCTGGTAACTGTGTATGACCAGGGGTGAAACCTGCTCACTGTTTTGCTTTTCATAAATGGCACTTCAGTGGGTCATTGAACGTGTTGGGGGGGGGGGGGGGGGGGCGCGGGCGG
>JAODLC010000007.1:6583930-6595690 GCA_026781145.1 Hippopotamyrus pictus
ACACACGCACGCACGCACGCACGCACGCACGCACGCACACACACACACACACACACACGCACACACGCACACACACACACACACACACACACACACACGCACACACGCACACACGCGCACACACACAGCTACTATATACCCATCATTGTGGGGACTCTCCAGTCATTTCTATGGGCATAACCCGAACCCTAACTACGACAAAGGCCCTGATGCCCTTTTCCATAACAGGCTCTGACACTTTCCCACGTCACCGTATATGCACGCGGATGACGTCATGACTTTGACGAGCGTTGTTCCTTCTGGAGGTGTCCTTATCTCACCAGCTGTTATTGTAAAGGCATTACGTCATTTTTGTCTTTTTTTTTTTTCATTCATTAATCTGGATTTAAGGAAAAACACACAGGGTTATGTAATAAGAAATTCCAGCTGGCCAGATGTATTTGCTGCCTGGATTCATTTCCCCACAGTCTGCTCTGGCCAAGATGGTGCCACGTCTGACGTGGGCATTTTTGACTAATTACCTCCCAGCCCCTGGCAGCCTGACGAGGAGGCGTGTCTTAGGGAAGCAGCCCCCCCCCCGTCTCCCCCCCATGGTGACTGGTGGAGCTCTCTCTCCTGACGGTGTGTGGTTCAGAATCTGCAAACACCTGGCATTCTCTGGTCACGCCCCCTTTTCCGTAGCTTATTGCCCAGCTGAGAACGCAGAATTAGGGACGTTCCTGCTAGGCAGCACTAACACGCTATGGAAGCGCATATATTGCAGATGACTGTTCGTTTAGGACCTTAAATAACTGACTCCAGTCTGATGAATATCAGAACCTAAAGTGGCTTTTTGATTTTGGTGTCTTAATGGAAGTCGGAGCTCGTTGCCGTGCCGACCGCCGGTTGCCTGGTACCTCCCTCCTCCTGTACGACACGTGGATCAGCATGGCTGATGTCTGGGGGTCTTGGGTACATTTTTTCTTGTTTGTTTGTGAACGTCTGAACCAGGTTCCGGGCTCCGAACCCACTAAGCATTAATGAAGGCTGCCATTGTGCTCCTCTAACAGTTAGCGGCGTGGGAAACGGTTGCCGCGTTTCCCTGTGTTCTGTAAGCTGATGGTGAGGACGACTGTCTACTCCCTCATTACCGACTCTGATTTGCATGACATTGTCTGACCTTCCTGGCACAACTCAAAGCCTCTCTCCATCTAGCCAGTGAGTGCGGAAGGTCCCGAATCGTACGGATAGTAGCCCGAGGACTATTCCCATGCACACCTGGTCGCCGACACCCTTTAAGCATGTTGCTTAACTACACCATGCTTATTTTAGCTTGCGGTACCTTCTAGAGATTTCAGATTGAAGCTGCAGGTTCAAAGCAAAAAGTGTGGAGCTGGTCACCGTTTTTGTAAAGTTGACGCACCTCTGGCTCCATCGCAGAGCATTTCTGAGGCTGCATGTGAATCTCCCAAATAACACAGATCTTCTCTGCTTAAATATCTGTGATAACTTTTTGTTGCACGGGTGTATGAAGTGGTCACTTTGCGTTTAAATCCTAATGTTAGTCTGTGGTTTAAATGCCGCATCACAGAGTCCTCCGCGGCGAGGCTGCGCTGCCGTGTGGCAGGCGTGTTACTTGGCGCCGTTTCCTGCATGTGTTGTGTCCTGCGATTCACCATCGCATTCCTTGGCTTCCCAGAACAAACGTCTTTCGTGAGTCCTGGGTCATCAGCACCGCTTGCTGTGAAATCCTCCTACTCAGCTGGGGATCCTTAAAGAGGGGGGGCCGTATCCCCCTTGGGCTCCGCTGCAGAAGGGGGGTTTTCCAAGGGCTGTGGGGCCACATCTGGTTTAGTCGTTGTAACCAGTGATGGCTCCGCTGCACAGCCCAGACGCGTGACGCTGGGGGTGTCTCAAGGTGACTTAGTCTTACCTACGTCATGAGGCTATAGCCCTACTGTGACCGTGCGTGACCCCTGCGTCTCTCTCTGCCACCGTGAGCCTGTCCTGAATGCCAATCACGAGGCTCACTCTATAGCAATATTTCCCAGTCCGGTCCACAGGGATCTACATACAGTCCATGTTTTTTCTCCCTCCCAGTTCCCAGCAGTGCAGCTTGATGAGAGACTGTGAAATCGTCCTTCTCAGCTGGAGAATGCTGGGAGGGAGCAAAAATGTGGACTGTCTGTGGGTCCCCAAGGGCCGGGTTGGGAAACATTGCCCTATAGCATGAAACAGCCCCTTATCAGACTTTCAGGCCCAAAGGTCATGGACGTGTTCTTCTGCTGGGTATTTCTGAGTCGCCTCTGTTTTGTGTTTGAGACCGATGAGGGACGTTCAGCACTCCAAATAAATCCTAAAAGCGTCTGCAGTCCGAGCCGGCTGCTCTCCATTATCTGTGATCTCCCCCCCCCCCCCCCCCCCATCATAACTTTTCGCTAATGGTTGGTGGAGTCACACTCCAATGAAAGGAGCGAAGAAACGCCACTCGGGGACTCTGGGACTCCCCCTTTTTAAGGGGATTAGCTGGCAGAATTGCGTCATCCGCCTGCAAATCACAGATAGCCTCTAAAGGGGCTGCGAGAGGCGTGACTGCCACCGATCGCCACTAAGGGGCGCCGCTGAGACTCGTAACCAGGCGGCAGAACCAACCACAGGCGAGTGTTTCGGAATGAGCTCCTTGTTAACTCCTTTTCCACTTCCGTGTTAGACCTCAAATGCAGCCAGCTGGTTTGAGGAACAGCCTGACCACAATGTCAGCTGTGTTGCACTTTATCATGAGGTTTCAGTGACATCACAGGGCCCCGTCGCTTCAGAGGCTGTTCGC
This sequence comes from Hippopotamyrus pictus, assembly GCA_026781145.1. NCBI lineage: Eukaryota > Metazoa > Chordata > Actinopteri > Osteoglossiformes > Mormyridae > Hippopotamyrus > Hippopotamyrus pictus. The sequence continues at coordinate 6,586,737 of JAODLC010000007.1, forward strand.
TTTTTGTTCCCGATGTGGTTCCGAAAGATTTGGACCCATCCACCCCAAGTAGTACTTCACATCAGCCTCAGAACCATCTGAGCTGCTCTCCAGAGGTTTCCAGAGCAAATATGTGCTTTCCGTCATCCGGGGAGCCTGGTTGCGTGGTTTGTTAATTTCCTAAACTCGTTTAAGTGTTTGTATTTAGTTTCAATCACAAGACCCTCAGGGCAAAGTAGCACTGATGATGGATTTAACAGCTATAACACTGAAGGATAAGTTTATTAAAACACATTAAAATGACATTTATTGAGCATGCCATTTATTAAAAAATGTATATGTATATAATGCTATCCTTCCAGGTGACAGATAATTTGTTTCCAATGAAAGAGAATAACGTATCAACAAGCTAATCTCATCTGCGTCAGCTCTGCTCACCTCGGGTGAAATAATGAATCGCTCCATCTCCCGGTATCTCTCCCAGGATGGGTGGGGGGGGGGGGTGGCGGCGTTCATTGCGGCCCGCCATTCACACCGCGGTCGGAAACTGCAAGAAGTCCCTGAAAATCTCAGAGCTGGGAGCTGAATAGAGAGAAGGGGCCAAGGTCAGCGCTGAGATTAGATCTGCCCGCTGTCCCCGTGGACACGGGTATGGCTAATCACTTATGCGTGCTGCTTAAGCGTGGCCATGGTGTCCACTGCGAGCCGCAGTTATGTTTAAGCTAAGGTTACGTGGGACAGCTTTTCCCAATAGTACTCCTTACGCCTGTCTGCTGTCGGTTGAAGGGGGGGGGGTACCTACCCTGCTCTCGGGTTCCGTCCCTCTGGAACTCTCGCGTTACGCTCCCGATGTTCTCCTGTGCCCACCGACTCATACTGAAGGCGTTACTTGGGCACGGTGGGATCCAGCGCCAGCCTGTCAGAACCACACTGAAAAATCCGCTTGACGAGACGTTTAGACTCGCGTTCCTCGGCGTGGGCGTAGATAGCCATCCCTGGGGGGCACGGTCAGGTTTGCGGGTGGTCCCCGGCTACGCTGGGCCTATGGGAATTTGAAAAGGTCGTCTTGTTATAAGAGATGCCGTTGGCACAGAATCCACAGCAGGACTCGGCAAAAGGGACGCCTAGATGGAATAGTCGCTATCAGAGGGCCAGTAGGAGCTTTGAGGGCCCTCGTGGAGCATTTGGGCTGATGTTCCCAGTCGCATTGGAAAGGAACGTTTTTGAAGCTCTGGAATTCGACTCGGGAAAACTTAACCGTGGAATAACTGCTTGTCTTTTTCTTGTTTTTTTTCCCCCCCTTTTTCTGAGCTGATCGTTTTATCCAGAGTCACATGGGATTTTACCAGTTTATGCAGCTGGCCGTTGTACCCGGGTATTCGTGTTAAGAGCCCTCCTCAAGGGTGCAGCCGAGGGGGCCCACTGCAACTCGAACCGGCAACTCTGCCTTCATTCCTTGTTGGGAAAACAGCGCATTATGCACGGCCTGGCCTGGTCGCATGGCATGCGAGGGCCCCCCTTGGTGTGGGCTCGCTTGGAGCTGCATGAATTTATCGGCGTGACCTTCTCGCTGCGACGGCCGGGATAAATTGAACGCTTAGGAGAGGCAGGGTAACAGATGCGATCGCTAATCTCAAGGGTTTCGCAAAACCAACTTGGGCAGTGGGACAGTAAATCGTTTACACGCCCCGGCTGACCTGTCATCCCTTTGTTTATATGCACTGGTCATTTTAACAGGAAGAGAGGGAAAAATCCTCATATAAAATATTTAATAGGTTCAAATATCAGTTTAACAACTGATATTCAGAAAGAGAGATCTTAATCAGGGTTTTTGAAAAATGTAAATAAATATATGGATGTGGTTAATATATATGTATTAGGTGTTGGTACCTGGCCATGGATGTCAGAATAAGTTTAATTTATGGAATAATGAATCAGTGGCATCAGGGCCTAGCTGAATGGGAGGTGAACGACCGGATGAATTACGCAGATGGGAACTTTTTTGTGTTTTATGATTTTATCCATGGAAACAAAATGGGTTGCCATGTGTCAGAGTCCTGCTGATTGGCCTCCTCCCGTAGGCGTCATCTCCATGTTAAAAGTTCTCTTACTGGTGGATAATAGCCTAATTGACCAACCACAGATTAGTGGCCGCAGGTGCTGCAGTTGGCCCTGTCGACCAGTCAAATGAGCAGGGCCGATAGCCACTCAGTCATTAACGGTCGTTAAAGCACTTGGTCATTACTCTGTTAAGGGCTGTTGCCTCAGTCCAACATTTTGCTAAAAGTTGGTTAAACTGCAAGTTTTTACCTTGGCCCAAAGTCTTAAATGTCATTAAAATTTATCAGAAAAATGTTCTGTAGATTCTGTAATGGTTACCATATTACCGATTTTTGGAAGTATTTAAAAAAAAAAAGTGTCTCTTTCTAATGTGCTTCTTTGGTCTGTAAGACTGTGGTTCACACCCTTTAGGAGTTAAACATTCTTGTCCTCACTAGTCCATCTAAAAATGTAAAACTGGGAGGAACAAACCTAATTCTACTGCCTCCTGTGATGGGCAATGTAAATGCCTTAGAGCAGTGTTTCCCAACCCAGTCCTCGGGGAATCCCGGACAGTCCACGTTTTTGCTTTCTCTCAGCTCCCAGCACATCTGTACCAGGTATTTGGTGTTCTTGATTGGCTGGGAGCTGGGAGGGAGCAAAAACGTGGACTGTCCGGAGTTCCCCCAGCACTAAGGCAGTGTTTCCCGACCTGGAGTCGGCGCTAACATGTTTTCTATTGGGATATTTCAGTGCTCATCATCTTGTGGGCGGGGCCTGCAGTCCAGGGTTGTCCAGTGTATGCACAGAGTGACTGGACGCCATGGCAGCGACTGTGCGGGAGTTCTGAAGCCACCGGCCTACAGGCAGTGCCACCAGGGGACGTGCAACGAAAAAGTCAACGTTAACACCATCACTTCTCCTAGACTGGGTAAAACTGGCAAACCTCGCTTGTTAAGCTTAAGGCTCCAGTTTGTATGTTTTATATTATAGCCGCTAACTTTGAAACATACAAAATCTGATAAAGTGAACTTTCCGAAGCAGTAGAGGTCTGAACACTTGTTTAAAAAAACTCTACATTCTTTAAACAACTTGTTTAATCTTAAAACCGAACGCTGTGAGTAGGAAGTGTTCAAAACACACTGACGTCAACTCATTTTTGCCTGCAGCTGCACTGACGTACAAGTGCGTGGGGGACCAGTGGGCCGTGTACTGCAGGGTCGTCCGGGAGAAGAACCTGTGCCAGGACATGCGCTGGTACCAAAGGTGCTGTCAGACCTGCAGGGACTTTTATGCAAACAAAATGCCAATGAATAGTTAATGACGCGAGTGGATTGGACAGCGCCGCTGTTGGGATTCTATTGTTTTTGTTACTGTCATTTATTAATAAGCTGTTTTTAAAAAATCGTGACTTCAATTTTAGAAAATATCTAAAATGGCGGCGTAAAAGTGGAATCCAAAGCTTACCGTTTTTTATGATGACTTGAACGTTAGTTTTATATATATTTTTTTTGTTTGTTTTTGTTTTGCTGTACAACCAAAGTTGAGTGCCTTGAAGAGGCGACCTTCCGTTTGCCCGTTCCCAAGCGGTTCGCTCCAGCGTTGCGTTTGGTCGCTGAGGCATCAGCTGTCTGCCCTTTACAAGCCACTGGCTGGCTGGTAGCACCAGAACGCGGCAGCTTTTCATTTAAGTTCCCCGGTCGTCGTCGTCGTTTGTGTGTTTGTTTTGCTCTGTCATCGTTTCTATTGTTATTTAAAAATGCGCAGACTCGCTTCCGTTCGCCGAAATCATACTGTCGAAGAAACGGGCATCTGGCATCCGGTGACCTTGGAGCACAGAGCCTTCTGGAAACCTCATGAAAAGAATATGTAGCACATCTAACTTCTGCGAACGCGGGGGGTCATGTCAGTAGTGCCGCTGTGAAACCTCACTGGCTGTTAGACGAGACGAGCTGAGCTGAGACTTTGGTTGCCTTTCCCAGCTCTGCGGGAACATACTTACCAGCCCCAGGATGTCAGCCTCGTTCGAGTCTGCCGCCCGTTTTGTGTTTGACGTTGTGCTGCCGTCTCTCACCTTCCTCTAGACCTGAGGTCGCCGGTCTTGTTCCTTGTCTCTGCATGTGCCAGTTTCCCTTCTAGCCGGTCCCTCAGTATCGATACAGTGGCGAGTGCCAATGGAATCGTGTTAAACAAACATGTCTTAAGGCTTGTTTGGTATCATTATATTACATTTGGTACTCAAGGAACAGCACTGCAAAAGACCAAATCTGATTGCTAAAGAAAATCTAGAAAAAGAAAAGTATTATGAAGAACATTTTAATTGGATTTATGGAAAAAACAATGTGGTGTTTGTGGTCATATATGTATTTAAATTATTATTATTTTTTAGTTCTTCAGCATAAGTATGATACATTTCAAGACTTACATAATTAAAAACACAGGGGACCAAACCAAGGAAAATAACCAAAGCTTCACAGAACTTAACCACTTTCTTCAGTGGTTCAAATTGTTACTAGTTACAGTTACTTTAAACGAACAGCAAAACGGCTTGCAGTGACCTTGTGTATCTGAGCAGTGTTTTTGTAATTTCTGGCAGTTATCGACGAGTTATTAGCTTAACGAATGTTGCACGCTTTAGTATAGCCGTTACTCTGAGAGAGACTTCCCTGTTCCCAATTAAATATTCCCATTAGGAAGCTTAGCTACAGTGCACCATCTTTGACTGGGTAGAAAATAAGTGCATTAATCAGCTGTTGTGTCCAACGAAAGGGGGTGGCACTGATCTGAGGACAGCGTGTCCTGTCAGAAGGTTGAAGAATTGGGTTTTAATGTCCATTCTTCGTCGGAGCTTCTCAAATCCTCATATATCAACACGAACGGGCATGCAGACCACCAGCGTCTGGATTACCACACTCTTCAGTGTTCAGTGAGCTGCTTTCAGTCCAGGTGCTCGACAGTAACAGATGGAAGTGCTCTGCGAGATGGCTCGGTCAACATATCGGTTGTAAAAGCTTCGGCAAGGCGATTACTCAGTGACTGGAAATGCAGACATTTGAAAGGCAAAGCTGGTTTCTTCATTTTCTGCTGAGTTAGTAAATATGTCAATGTAGCTCCCAGCCCCGAAGTGGCGACACGCAAACATGCGTTATGTAGTTAGGGGGGGCCGTTCACGTCGGGGGGGGGCGGCTGTGTGCAGAGGCGTCGGTGTGACACGTGCCAAGTTCGGGGTCCATCAGCAGCAGCGCGTCAAAATAACCACGGACAAAGACTTGAGCCGCACTACTATCAATGCCGATGACAGTTTCTGGACGAGCAGGGAAACAAAAAAAAAAAATCAAAAGACGAGTTGAAAGCGTGAATGATTTCATCTTCCGTGTGGGATCGCCCGTCTCCGGCGGGGTCCCCAGCTGAAGTGGTGCTAGACAATATTCACTACTGTGGAAGCGGCATGTCAAAGTCGGAGCAACGTGCTCTGTGTCTGTTGAACGTTGTGTGTTTCTGGTGTGATCTTCTGGTCCTTGTGTTTTGCTGTTATTATTTAATACTGAAATATATCTTCTCTCCAGTAGCTGTTGTCATTTGCTTCATTCCGGCGATGTAGTGCCAATATGCTTTAATATTACATGTACTGTACTGTACTGTGTTTAATTGCACAAGTATTTGGTGCATAAGTGGCCACTATCTATATAGATATTATGGTGCTGACTGTTTTTTTTTTGTTAAACAGAACAGGAATTTAAAACTTACAGCTAAAATGTCTTTTGTCGTACAGGGGTATAATCATTGTGACAATTTTGTGTCAGAACACCAGGATTTTTCAGATTGTAACTAACTTACAGATGCATTTGTTTTGAGCAGTTTAACATTGAAATAGACATTAACAAATTAAAAATGCAAAAAACGTATGGCTAAAAGTATTGTGTATAGAAAGTGTATTTCAAGAACGTACTGTAAGTTGATTTAATAAATGACATAATAAAATGTACGGTTTTAATCGTGTGCTCTGGTGTCACAGTACTGTAATGTTTTCTAAAAATATCTTTCCATAGTTTTTTTTTTTAGGACTGACGTCTAAAAAAAAAAAAAAAAAAAAGAAAAAAAAGGTGTGTATGTCTCTGTAGGTGTGTAGATTTCATATTTGCAGCTGTATAACCTGCTAGCTGCTGACAGCTCTCCGTTACCACGGATGTTTCCAGGTGTGTAGAACAATCCCATGTGCTGCAGACGACCAGCCGCCATCTGGCTGGGCTGTCACTGGGGGTCTGTCACGTACATACCTATTGCAAGAGGGTGGGGCATAGGATGCTGGGATTCTCAGCAGCGCATCCTTCAGCGTTTTTCCTCCCCCTGCCAATCACAGTAACTCCGCCTTTACACATGTGGAAGTGAAACCTAAGATGCATTTCCATCTGCTGCAGAGCTTGGTTCTGCGCGGTTGGTCTGAGATGACCTCTAAGAAACAATCCCCTCTGAAGGAAGTCTGAAATTTTATTTTGTGTTGTGTGTGTGTGTGTGTGTGTTTTTTTTTTTTCTTCCCAAGAATATTTGTGGAAGTAGTTTCTGTTTTCTGCCCTCTACCCAGAATTCCTTAATATCTAAGAAACCTTCAGAAAGCTGAATTGATTTGTCGATTGTGCCGTCAGTCTCATGTGCGTCTCCCTCCAATTTTCCTGGGACAAAAAAACAAGGAGGGAATGCAAAGCAGTGATCGCTGTGCTTGGGTCTCGCTTGGGGGGGCTCTGGACTGGAGTCTGTTGTCTGAACAGGGAAGATCAGACCCCAACCTCCCCTCATTTTCAGCACCGCTTAATAATCTGGTTTTGTTTGCTGGTGATTAATTTGATCAGAGCTTCAGGCCCGGCTGTTGGTCTTGGCGTGTAAACAGTGCTGCTTGCTATCACTTGTTTACTCGGTCAGTCAGTCCAGGGCCAGAGGGTAGGAGGATGAGCTTGGGCGTCGTGGCGGACAGCGCGCCAGCCGTTTCAGCCACCTGCTGTTTCCGGGTCTTCCTCCTCAACTCCACGTTGCCGCTTCTTTCTTCCCGTTGGCCTTAAATGGGTTCCAGTTACAGTGAGTGGTGAAAAGCGTGACACGGCAGCAAAATGCTGATGAACTGTATTTATTACGGGCCGTCTTCCGAAGCGGTGGTCGACCACAGCGCAGGGCTTCCGACGGCTAAAACGAGCGCTGTGCCCGCATGCCGGCGTGCACGTGTCTGCGCTCGGCTCGCTGGGATGGCGTAGTGAAGGTGTCGCAGAATCCCACTCGCTGTTGGGGTTCGATGGCGGTGTGTTAGTGGTTGTCTGTAAATCTGAGAGAGAATGAACCATCTGCTTTAGCGCTCACCCGGCCAGAGTCCTGCAGCATCAGCGATGGATAACACCGCCCAGCAGGTTTCTGGTGTTGCATCATGGGAGGCGACCCCCTCCCTGCCCTCCGACAGCAAGATCACTCTGATGCAAAGTTAACCATCAGGGGAACTGGACTCTGGATGAATTGGATGCTGATTTCTAACATGCAGTACAAGGATTGAGGATAAAGAGGGTGGAGCAGCAGCAGCAGAAATATCTCCCCGCCCCCCCCCCCCCGCATACATGCACACACACAAAGGACTGCAGTGTCCTCTCGGCCCGAGACCCCAAGCTTATCAACAAATATTGGCCAGCTGGGACCCATTGTGGGTCCATAAATATTGCTGGTCATTCTAACCCCCCCCCCACCCCATTAATTCCACAGCTGACATCTACTAGTCTTGTGTCGGCAGGAAAGGAATAGCCCCAGATCCATCGCAAGACCAGAATGGGGTTTAATCTCCTCATGCTATGCTTGGTCACCATTTATTATGACCTAGGTAATGCCTCTCAACTGAAACCTGGTACATCTCCGAGCAGTGGCAGTTCTTTCAGTGTCATGCTTGCACCATGTCCGGATGAAGCATCACCAAATGACCGTCCATTGCTGACCTTCAGGACTAATCATTTTAACAAGGAATCACAAAATGGACATAGTCATTAACCACTGGCCTGGGACATATTTGCCCTGAAGTCAGAGGGAGGATCTCACAGCATCCATTGACTGACCTCCACAGTGAGTCTTTGGCGGTCCTGATGAGATTAACAGACCTCTGCCCCTCTGTAACATGGCTTCCTGCTTGGAGAGAGTTCCACACATCCCCCGAGACCGCCGTCAATCCATGTCCCTGGTGAGAATATCTTCATAACTCTGTTTTGCATGTTGCTTTGGTTCTTGCCTTATTGACGATTCTCTTTGGCTGCTGCTCTTACCACAGAAAAGCTGCGATGCCCCAGTTAGCGGCTCTGAGATGGAGGGGGCCAGCAGCAGTGCCAGCCAACCGACCAGTCAGACTGCTGGAAACCCAGATGGAGATGATTCCCAGGCCAACAAAAACAGAGATGTTCCTGCTGGCCACAGAGCCGCCCCTCTCTGTATGCCAAGGTAACCCCCCCCCGCCAAGGCTGGCATCGCTGCTGAGGTAATGCATGTGATCATCTCCCTCTCGCATTGTTACCGCATGTGATCGTCTCCCTCTCGCATTGTCGCTGCATGTGATCGTCTCTCTCTCGCATTGGTACCGCATGTGATCATCTCCCTCTCGCATTGTTGCTGCATGTGATCGTCTCCCTCTCGCATTGCATTGTTACTGCATGTGATTATTTCTCTCTTTCACATTACTGCATGTGATCGGCCCTCTCTCATATTGTTACTGCATGTGATCGGCCCTCTCAATATTGTTACTACATGTGATTGTCTTTCTCTCATATTGTTACTGCATGTGATCATCTCCCTCTCGCATCGTTACCGCATGTGATCATCTCCTTCTCGCATCGTTACTGCTCATGATTATTTCTCTCTTTCACATTGTTGCTGCATGTGATCGGCCCTCTCTCATATTGTTGCTGCATGTGATTCTTTCT
>JAODLC010000007.1:6606558-6618104 GCA_026781145.1 Hippopotamyrus pictus
TGATTGGTTGATTAGATAATTGCATTAATGAGAAATTGAACAGGTGTTCCTAATAATCCTTTAGGTGAGTGTATGTGACGTGAGCAAAGAAGTGATTTGTCAGTAAACCGTTTTGGCTTCCTTAAGGCAATATAGAAGAGACAGCGATAGTATGGGCTGTGTTTGCAAGCGAAAACGTGGCAAAGGGAAAGCAGTGGGCCCCCTAGTGGTGTGTCTTGTTGGTACTGAGGGCTGTGGAGTTCCCATTGTACAATAACATCGGCCTTCTGTTGACATCACCACAATAGAACATTGAATTATGATTCCATCTTTGGGGTAAGTGTCTCTTAATGCAATAAGAGGGAGAGCTCTTCAGAACATGGACTGCTTCATTGATTTTTAGGAGAATGACCTAGACATACAGTCAACCTTTATATATATAATTTGCAACGTGCTTATATCAAGCGTCAATGAGCATGACACTGCATATGTCCCAGTTACATCCTCCGCTTCTCACCAACTGAACTGGAAAGTGTGTTTTGCTTGGAATCACGGTCCACGGCCTGACTTTCCTATGGTCTGTTCATCTGCCTCTCTGTCTTTTTTTTCTTGCATAATCCCCGACAGGGTAGGAGCTCCTTAACTTTACGCGAGGAGACACCCAAGCAGTTTTGGGCCCCCTGCCTCATCAGGGACCTTCGGCTGTCTGCCGACTTCTCATCTTCTTTTCAATCCCTAGCGAGAATCAGCTTATTTATCTCCCTAACTGCCGTCGCCTGTTAAACCGGAACCGCATCTGTGGTGATTTGTGGAAATTATTTTTACACGCGTCATTTTGATAAATCATCCGTAAAAACGTGAGGCGGCATGTGGGAGCCACGTGAACAACGGAAAAGGTATTGCACAGAGAATGGAGTGGCCAGTGACCCAGGATGGGGGGCTGATAGATCTATACAATTACTTGACCACAGTTTTTTTAAGAACTGGGTCACGTTTAATATGATTCAGACTGACCATCCTACTATGGGATTGGAGAGTCATTTGGCTGAGTTAGGGATGAGGGTTTGGAATGGAGACAGAGGTCTCTCAGTAGCATGGCGCACGGTGTACTCCTGCTGAAGACAGCCTGGGGCGGCCTGCTGTCTCTGACTCAGCTCTCACCTTGACTGCAGGCCTCTGGAGGACAGAAAGAGGCGGATTATAGTAAAGTGTTTAATTACTGTTTGTAATTCAAACTTTTCTGGCTATTAAGAGCCAATCAGTTTTCTCATTTGAGTCTAAAAATAAAGCGTTGTACACAGATGTTTACCTCGCACGTAAAATCGGACCCGCAATGGGAGGCCGACTTACAAGCATCACAGACTTTTGTGATGTGATTTGCATGATGGTGTTTATGACAGAAAAACCAGTGAAGGTCCATTGATGAGGCCTCTGACTGTGGTGTCTCTCACATAAATGGATGTTGAGACCTCGCAGTTCACTTCTGTCCCTGGGATAATGATGGACCACTGAGGGATGGGACACTTATCAGAAAAATGGTCCTTCTTCCCGAAAAACTCCTCCGTGCTGGGGGCAGACAAATCTCTTAAATATGTTGATTGGTGCTTTGTCTTCAAAACAGAAACACCCACACGATGGATTTCAAAGAGGAGGTGCCTTTATTTCAGTCTCTCAGTCAATGTTAAGCCGACCCCCCCCAAATCGATGCCGACGTCATATTTTCATTTATCTTTGCTCTAATGAAACCAGAAAGAACCTGAAAGGTAACAGTGCACCCAAATGCCCCTCCCCAAGTACACAACCTCATCGTGGACTTCGGTGGAGTTTCACAGTCTCCATGCATTTATAACTTACAGAATGACACTTGGGCATCAGCATATGATTCCTGCAGACAGTGTTTTGCTGTGCCTTGGAGTTAAGTTGATATGAGTAATTTAAAATCAATGAATCATGTTTTTTCTACAGGTCTGCAGGTTATGCTCAGTGTAAACATTCAATCAGTTAACTTTAGGAGCACAACAGGGTACTACACTCCTAACATCTCCTGAATCACCACCAATTTGCTGTCATCTGCAGTGGCATGTATCTGATTGGTTAAAAGCCAAGGACAGCTGTTGTCCTTGTGGCGACATTGTGGTCAATCTGGATGATTCTCATTGATTTACGCCTGCGTTGTACTGACAGTCTGCACCGGCCTCACCATCCTCCCCCTAACTGCCCCCATCTTCTCAGTGTGAGTGTGAGTGCAGCAGTGCTGTCCTTCTCTGGCGTCCCACGCCCCCGCGGCTGACAGTGTGTCACTTTGCGAAATGGACGATCACTTTACCCGCCCTCATCTGTGTCCCCCCCCCCCAAGGAAACATGACTCTGTGATTTGCACAAGAAACGGATGCAGACATAATGCAATTTCAGACTATGATTTTTTTTTTTTTTTTTTTTAAACCTACAGCTTCAATGTTTTTTTCCAAGAATGTGCCCGAGAGCCATTGTGAGCATGCTCAGTCTGCACTTTATAATTTAATCATGAAAATGCAAGACAGTGCAGTAGCACGTTTTCCAGTCCAAATGTCTGAATACGAGTGTCCTGATATGCAGAATATTATATTGTAGTACAGTTCCGATGATGCAACCAGTAGTTTGATTTAAGTTTAAGAAAGAATCTTTTAATTTAGACACTTCGGTGACAGAACGATAATACTTTCGTACTTAGATTTCCGGATAACGTGTTTGCTGTCGATGTATATTTTTGAGTTGGATATTTGTAACCAGATCTCTACAGTGTTTGTTTCTTTTCAGAACAGTGTGAAGTCTGCTCCCCTGCTGTTACTCTAATTGGAAAGTGACTGGGGTGCCTGTCTTAAGCAAATTTAAAAGCCATTAAATTTCAGTCTTTGTTTTTAAGCCGATGCATGTTTCTGTGAGGGGAGACCGTTTTTATCACTCAAGGAAATGGGCTCCTTATCTAGAGGCTGTTGGTTCAAGTCCCAGCAGGACCCCCCCTCTATAGTTATTCATTGGTCCGTCTTCCCACGGCTTATCCTGGAGACAGTTGCGGAAAAGATACACTCTCTCCCAAGCATGACAGGAGACTATAGGCAGGGAGACTCACTGGACAGGGTACCAGTCACATGGGAGGAAACCCAGAGTACAGAGGGAAACCCCACATGACACAGGGAGAAGGCACACACGCACGCACACACAGACCTGTATTCACGCCATTCATTTCTATTGGCAAATCCATAATCCTGACTATGACACACTTAACCCCTATCCAGCCCGAATCTTAACCATAAGTAACCAAGCAAAACACAAGAGTTTTGGCATTTTAAGTTTTTTTTTTATTGCAGTCACAGACTATTATGTAATTGAGTTTCCCCATTTAGGGACCGAAAAAATGGTCCCCACAATGTCAAAATAACAGGGACCTTTGGTCCCCACAATGTAATATATACACTACCCACACACACATACATATACAGACACAAAAAAATGTGGTGTGGAGTTGTGGATAGTATTGATTATGGGGGAGGGATTGCAACCCCCCATCCCCCAGTAATTAATGTCCATGCCTAGTAAGACATACTGCTGTATAAATAGATAATATATAACGGTTGTTGGATAAACATATGCTTCACTTGAACATCTAAATATAAAATTTGCTCACATATTTTCATCAGGATGTCTCAAACATTAAGACCTGAAGGCTGAGATTTGCTTATATTGATTACGTTGACAACGACAGTAATATTACGCCTGACTAAAGCAGAGCAAGTGAACGGAACGGTTTTCAGTTTTCCTTGGCTGCTGATTAAGAAGGAGGGATTGATGAAGTTCTGCATTGGTTAACGTGATTTATTAAGCCACGTGGGAATAAAAGCAGACGGGTTCCTGGACAAACCTAGTTCCTGGCACAGAGAAGACAAAGTGATGCTTTTTTTTTGATCGCCTTGCTGTGCCAGCTCAGGACGACAAGTGTGTTTTGTTCTGCTTTGTTACACATTGATTTATTACAGCCAAGAAGCAATGCTGTTGCAGTGACCAGCTGATTTAAGGAAGAAAATTAGTTTGCTTACAGAGACCCTCCGCAGCTGGGTCGTAAACCCCACGTTTAATTGCCTCCCAGGGTCTTCTCTCAATACCATAATGCCTATCGCACTCTTAATTTTGTTCACAGACCCGTCCATTTAGTTTAAATGGTTCATTTCCTGTTTCATATGTGTTTTCCTGATTTTATTTCTATTATTTTGTTTTCATAAGCCAACAGTAGTAATATTATGATGTCTGTGAGATTATTTTGCATGTGCGTGTACAGTATTGAAGAATATCGTTTACTCTGGTTTTGTGTAGCAAGAAAACCATACTAAGCTGAAGCAAACGATGCACCTTGCACGGTTTTCTGGTGAATGTCGTTTTTTTTTTTCCATCACTCAGATTTATATCCCTTCTCATTATCTGTCAAAATTTTTGTTAACTGGAAGCGGACGTTGTTAACGCAGTAAGGGCGTAAATAAAGCATTGCACCAAAGCTGAACAGCGTCCCTACAACCACAGGCATGCATCGCTCTGAATGCAAATAGAGCAGCGATCGAGGTCCGGGCTGTTCCAGCCGTCCTGAGACGCGCACATCACGATGACCGTTTGCGTGCCTGAACCAGCGCCTATAGAAAGGGAGGGATCCAATACTTTTCTCCGATTTATATGGAGAAACGTGGGTGCTCTAAGGGAGACGCACTGAGGGATGCTGACAGCTTCTGTAAGGGGCTGTAATACGCAATGGGTTCGGCCTGAAAGTGTTGGGGGCATAAACAGGCATCGAGGAGCGGCGAGTGAATGAAGAGAAAAACGACGGGAGCATTGCTTTTTCACTCCCATTGCGGGTCGGCATGAAGGTGTAATTACGTCATAGACCGTAGAAACGCGGCCGTCTCCGGCTTTGGGCAGCGCACTGAAGTCGCCTTGTAGACCGCTCTGTTTGCCCCGAGTCGGCAATCTATCATTTAATATCCAAGGGCATGAGGAGTTCAGGGAAAGCAACAAACTGCAGCGAATGCCGTGTTAATGTGCGCTGTCCTACGGATGTGGAGTATAGATACACACACACACATACGCGAGCCTTGTGCGGCTAGGGAATAACGCGCAGGTTAACTTTACCGAGACGTTTTGACACTTCAGAGACTAACACTTCGCTACCGTCTCCTGTTTTTAATCGCAGCCTGGATTCACGTACAAGATCCTGCGCAAGGTACGTTTGCTTCCCCCCGGTTTTGCTTTAAGCGCTATGTATATGGTTTTTACGCATGCCAGCTGTTTGGTACATCTACACAATATCATTTCCCTTCTGTTTTATTATGAGGAAGGGTCGAGCGACAGATGTATGTGTACTCCCATCTCTGCAGTGAATTTGCTTTTGTTTTTAAATGCATTTTTCATGCACCTTATTATTTATAGAGGATTGCAAAGAGCGAAGGAATGTGATTAGAGCATTCTATAATGTAGAGACAAGCAAGCACAGTACGGAGCTCTGCGCTATAATCCCAATGGAATAGCTTGGGTCTCAGTTCGGTTTTTATAATGTTTTCGTGAAACCGGTTTTCCTCGAAATAACAATATTAGGATCGTTACTGTTGAAAACGCGTAAACCCGCCATCCGCTTTTCCGGTTAAATAAACCGTGCAGAGACATGCAAAGTTTGAATTTCTTATTAATGCTAACACGCTTCTCTGTAAAAGGCATGCTCTTTTGATGCTGTGTTTTATGATAATTAACAGCCTTCTCTTTGTAACCAAGCTACGAACACAATAGGGCAACATATAGCCCGTTATACCGCTAGTGGAAACGGGCATTAATGGCTGGATAATGTTTTTTTTTTTTTTATAAATGTGGAAAATAACAAAGACTCTATTAATCCCAGATCTTCCATTTGCAGGACAACGTCTCCCTTGATTAAGAATATAACAATAATTAATTAGCTAATCCTGCAATGGATCCAGTACCGGAATACTCCCTCTTCTTAGTAAGGATCCTGGAAGAGTTGGACGCGAAGTACAGCAGCGTTTCCTACCAAGACCTGTGTAAGTCTCTGTGTGCCAGGTTCGACTTGGTTCACTTGGCCAAACTGCGCAGTCTGCTCTTCTACACAGCCTGCCTGGACCCCAGCTTCCCAGCCACCCTGTTCAAGGACAAGATGAGGTGTTCCGTGGACGACCAGCAGTCCAAGAAGCTAATGGTTGCTGCAGACATCGTCACCATGTTCAACCTCATCCAGATGAACGGCGGCACGGCCAAGGACAAGTTGCCAATGGGACCCAGGCCCAAGTTCCACAAGAACCAGTCTTTTGAGTCGTGTAGGTCGGACACCGACGTTTATAAGTACTCTCACTCCGATAGGGCGTACGACTTGCTAGAAGCCCAGGGACATCCCACGCTGCAAGCCTCGCCCCGCCCCGAGTCTGGCTGCAACAGCTGTCAGCACTTCATCCCGACCTCTGACCCCAACTTTCTCCTGGGAGTCAGCAAGGATATGAAATGCAGGGCGGCATCACTCGATAAGCTCCAGCACCTTCCGCAGTATTCCCGCGGCAACTCTCCACCCTGTGAGATGCAGAGCACCTATTTTCCAATGGAGATCGACAGCGAATCCACCACGGACCAGGACTCCTTGCATTTAAACCCCGGGATAAAGGAGACGTTTATTTCTAATGCTGAGCCATTTACGGTTCACTCTTGTGTGCAGAAGAGAAATATCTTCAAGGAGGATTTTCACAATCTTGTAGCTTTCACTCCCCAGGTGCTAACCACGGAATCTAATCCGAGCGTTAAAGTGACTGAGGACTACCAGAGGAAGGAGCCGCACAAGTCCACAGCCTTTTTCAACCACAGCTTTGAGCTGCCATACAGCAACCCCTATTTCGAACCCATAGGATCCCCCGTTCAGGATAAGAGGAGGGTGAAGCATGAGAGCCTGGACAATCTTCAGGCGTCCACGTACTTCGGACCGACCACCGTGACAGAGTGCGTTAATACCCGGAAGACGTCAGGGAAGCAAAACAAGCAACCTCAATGGCCCATAAAAAGCCTGAGTTTGAACACAGAGGAGGGACCTGACTTTGAGAGGTCCTTCTTGGGGGGACAGAAGTTCAAAGACGGCCACCGACGCAACAACATGGACAATGAGCAGCACTACCAAGGCGCCAAGGAGAAGCCGCCAGTCACCCCCTCGGGGTTCTGCGTCAAGTCTAATGGGTCAAAAATGAAAGACACGGGATCTATGGCCAGCGGTGCTGCTGCAGACAGGCGAGAGGTTAAGAGGTTTAAAGACAAGAGCATCAACTGCACGTCTTTTCAGGCAGGGAATGTGGACAGCACGCTGAGCGTAGGGACACAGACCGAGCAACTCGAGCAAAGGAAGCGAAAGGAATTTGCTGGTCATGGTAAATATGGAGAAAAGCAGCCTTTCAAGCTCTCCGACGAGGACTCCGAGATCGTCAGCGATGACATCAGCGACATTTTCCGCTTCTTGGATGACATGAGCGTGTGTGGTTCCACGGGGGTCATGCAGTCCTCCTGCTATAACAGCAATGGCTCTCTGTCCCAGGTGACAAAGTCAGACGGGGACAGCACGCCTGAGCACAACACGATTAAGCTGGGAAAGGGCGCCAACAAGCTAGACCGGCTCTTCCACTCACTGGAGAGCTCTGATGACGAGCTGAAGGCCAGCGTCTGTAAGCTGGTCCTTCGGATAGGCGAGATCGAGAAGAAGCTGGAGTCCCTCTCCGGTGTCCGAGGTGAGATCTCGCAGGTCCTTTCGAAGCTGAACAGGCTCGACGAGAAGATCCAGGAGCCGGAGGCCAGTGGCAGGACAAAAGATGGCGACGTGGCCAACCTCCACCCTCCCGTGTTCCAGTGCCACACCACTGGCCATGCAGTGAAGGTGGATGGCAGCCCAGAGTGGTGCTGCTCCGACGCCGGCGGGAGCAGCAACGATGGCCTGAGGGTTAAAGCACTGAGGAGAAGTTTCTTCACCAGAAGGTCCTCCAGGTCCCTTACAGAGGAGAACAGTGCTACGGAATCTAAGGTGGCCAGCATCTCCAAGTCCCTGAGAGACTGGAGGGCTGTGTCCTACTCCAGCCACCCGGGGGATGATGGGAAGGAGAAAGATGGCAAGGATCGGCAGCGAAAGTCGAAGGAGGTAAGGAGTGAAAGCAAGCTAACTGTCTGATGTATTTGGTAATTAGATGACAACATGCGTAAAAGGTGCTATACAGTAAGACGAATAATGAAAATGCAAAGGTATGCATCACTCGCTCTGTTAGAAATTAACTTACACCGTTTGCATACACAGTAATATGACGTGTAGACATATTGCTGAAGTTTTTTAAGCTGAACTAACAGTGGCTGGGATTTATCTCGTTATAGAGTTGTCTGCCAAAAAGTTACCCCAACACTAAATGACACGTTTGGCGATTGCATCGTTTATTTTCGAGTCCGTAATGAAACTCCATAAATTTTACGGACGCTGAGAGAGCCGGAAAAAGGCTGACTAATTATGTTATTTGCGCAGGTGCTGGTTTGTAATGAAACTCGCAGCCTCGCAGGAGGGGGAGGGCCGAGCCGCTATGAATGGCTCTCTCTAGCTCTGTGGGGGTTAGACGCATTAACTCCCCCTAACCAGGCGTGCGATCTGCGTGACATATAAATAGAATGGGCGGTGCCGTTAAATAAAATGTACGAGATGGGAGATTTTGTGACGGGAGGAGTGACATGACAGAGTGGTTAACTGAAGTGTGGAGACAGCACTGGAGTGCGCCACACAGCATGATCCACGGTGTAAAATGGCCTCTTCTGCGCTTTCTTTGTGAACGATGGCATGTCACTTCTTGGGCACTGGGATCGGGTCCATTTTGGGCTACTTCCTGAGCAGGCATGAGTCTGATTTGGGTTGTACTGTAGATTAAGATTACAGTAACACATTAAAGTCCTGCTGGAGAAGCCCCGGACTAATGTACCGGACTAACTGGACTTGTGGTGAGATCTAAAGCAGAGCAGGAGTCGGGTGGGCAGTGTGTCATGCCTGTTCGCCTCTCTCTGGGTCCGAGATGCATTTCCCTTCATTCTGGTGATTCTGACCCCTCCCTTCCCCCCCCCCCCTCCCCAGGAGTGCTGCCTTCTGCAGTGCACGCTCTCGGGAAGTATTATGATGCACTCAGTCACGGTGACGTCCCAGGAACCCTTTCATTCTTAGTTTGCTTTACTGCCGATACCAATCATTTTCTGCACGGTTGACTCGCGAGTCAAAAAATCACCGCGACCTGAACCTTTCGCTCCCCCCCCACCCCTTCCTGCACCTATTTACCGTCACTCACCCCCACTTCTTCTTGGCTTGCCGGGCATCCCGTCAGGATGGCATCGTTCCCAGATGGCCTCGTGCCAGTATTTCCAGAAAAGTCCCCAGAGTATTCAGGGCAGATATGGGATGAAATATCTGCAGGGCTGCTCATCATAGCTTTCCGTAACCCCTGGCCCTCCTCTGAGCGTTTAATGCTCCCCAGGACGGTCGGCGAGGACCTCAGCAGGGTTGGCATCGTGAGGGGGTCGTGCTCCCCAAAATGAGCCATTGCGGCCCACCAGCCACCAAGGACACTATCTTTTATTTATTTTTTCATCTGAAGAAGAAAAAAAAAAAACGCCAGTCTCTGTCAGGGGTGTGGCTGCGGATCATCTGCTTCAGCACCCAATGCCCCTGTGTCATCCTTGATCACCAGATCAACAGCTTTTACGATCAGTAGTCTAAGCGTCCCCCCCCCCCCATTACATTTGCTTGGTTCCGAGAAACAACCTCAGGAAAGTGGAGTGAACCCAAAAATTATCACAGAAACCAAAGGAGAAAACATGCCCTTTGCAGTACCGACTGGGCTTCCCCGTGCCTGCCCCCTGTTGGTGCTGCCCCAAAGGATGTGGTGCTTTTCAAATGCCCGTTAGTTTCCCAGACAACTCTTGCATCATGCAGATGGTGGAATCTGTAAAAAAATATCCGGCAGCATTCTGCGGAGCAGGGGACAAAGGCTGCAGGACTGAGTGCAGCTACTCCAGGTCTAGTGAGTGCCGCAGCAAGGACAGACGCCACGATAAAGGATGACGTTTTGTACAGATGTTCAGATGCAGAGAGAGGCCACAGCCTGGACCACATGGGCTGGTCCATCATCTCAGGGCCGGGTCCGGCAGTTACCTTCTGGAACCGACCTCCCCCCAAGATGATGGTAAACCCATCTTAGATGTATGTCCTGTTTCGAAGCCCCCCCACCCCCTCCTCCCCCTCCAGAGCCTGCGAGCGTCGATGGTCCTCCATCCCTCCAAAACACCGGGGGCATACTGCACACCAGACCATGCAGACGACCTGTTCGGCAGCACATCTCGAAGTAAACCTGAGGATCCGTGTCACGCCTGGGAGCAATGCGATGGCGACATATTCACACGCAAGACGCATTTAAAAGCCACGCACACAAATGACACTTGGTAGATGTAACAGCGCTTTTTCACACTGGATTGCAGGCCATTAGCCTGTTGTGGAAGGATGTACATATACAGGGATGGCAGCTGACTCGGTGGGTAGCAGTGAGGCTAGATGCCTCCAGGGCTGTGGGTACGATGTGTGAGTGCGTGGCTATGGAATGTGGCTGGGCTACCGCATACTGTTAACCCTCCATTTAACAAGCTGCCAGATAGGGTATCCGGAAAATGCCAGAGTCAGGAAGAGTCTGGGGAGAGTGATTTCCAAAAAAAAAAAAAAAAAAATCACAAAACCATGCTAATGTGAAAAAGCTTTTATTGATGTAAGTGCTTGTTGTATCTCTGCTGATTTCTGTGATCCATTATGGTTTGACCTGTCTTTTCCATTGGGATCCTGCTGCAGGATGTAGTAAATCCAATTATTTTCTTAAATATTAGCAAATTACTGTAATATAAATATTGCCGGTAGAGCAGCTCAGTGCGGGGGTGCAGTGTCTCACACCTGCAGGGTTGTGCCTTTGAATCCCACCCCCCTCTCTGGGAGCATGTTCTCCCTGCATCTCTGTCTTTCCACACCAGTTTCTTCCCACAGTCCCAAGACGTGCTGTTAGCTCGATTGGCGTTTTTAAATTGCTAAATGTGGCGATTTTCTACTAGCATATAGGAACTAGACATACCCGACTCGTACTGCGGAGGGTGACTGCGCTGTCAGACAAGGGGTACAGGCCTGGTACAGGTTTGTTCCCCAAGGTACAAACAACATTAATGCGTCCCCCTATGGTGCAAAGATGCTTCTCAGAGTCCATTTTCTTAAAATGTACAGCTAGGGTACAGTTGGCAGACCCTTGAGGGTACAGTCCCAGTGACAAGTTATTGTACCCTCAAAGGTACAAATTGGTACTTTGTATTCCTTTTTTTTTTGTGAACAATTGTTTTATTTTGAAAGAGCAAAGAAGAGAACAAATACAAAGGCATAAAAACCTCACAGCCCCCCCCCCCACCCAAAAAGAAAAACAACCCCGTGGTAAACATCTGACACAGAAATAAAGAATGGATAGGTC
>JAODLC010000007.1:6618204-6638006 GCA_026781145.1 Hippopotamyrus pictus
CACCCAAAAAGAAAAACAACCCCGTGGTAAACATCTGACACAGAAATAAAGAATGGATAGGTCTACACATACAAAAAACCCACATATTATGTACAAGTACAATTCTCAGAAATAAGTACAGAATGCAGGAATATTTTATAATAATAATAATAATAATAATAATATTAAAAAAGCGGAAGGAAAAGGGGGGTGAGTAAATTAGACAAGTTTATCAGAAATAAAAGCCTTAATCCGGTCAAAAGCAGCACTCCATCTCGTTAGTGTCTGGGATCTAGCCCCATGCATCCTAGCGGTTGACAGCTCCATTGAGATAATACTAAGCAGACTATAAGCGCCTGCACATTAAGTGTGGGGGGTTCCAGCAGCTAACTAGCAGCTTCTTAGCTGCTGTAAAAGCAGCAAGAAGAAGACTTGTCTGAAATGGTGTGAGTGCAAGAGCTGAAAAATCATTTAGAAAAAACAGGTTAGGAATTAAGGCGATGTCTTTGCCCAATAATGTCGAAATATCAATAGCTAACTGGCACCAGAAAGGATGAAGAGCTGAGCAATCCCAGAAAAAATGAAAAAAAGTGCCCAGTACCCCCTGTGGACGTAGGGTTAGGGTTAGGAGACCTGGAGAGACGCATACTGTATAAAATCGTTTTAAAGGTGTTAAATACATTCTGTGCGCTAATTTCCAGTGTATCATCTGATGATTGAGATTTTTAGAGGACATTGTTATTGCTTCCCATGTGTGCTCAGAAAATGCGCCTTGTACATCGACTTCTAAATCTTTCGACCAGACTGCAACTGCCCTTAATGGTCTGTATGAAGATTTGAAGAGAAATGAATATATAGGAAGCAGAGTTAGAAAAGGCATTATTAAAAAACATTAAATTACGGAGAGGATGTGGAGGCAACTCTGCATCTAAAGGGACCCCATAGGCACGGAGAGCTGATCTAATGCGCAGATACATAAAGAATGTAGTACTTCGTATTCTTGACAGTGTAGTTGCAGCACGATTCTGGCTCACTTCAGTTCTCTGCTGCAGGGGGGTCGGCTTAGTAAAGGCGTTGCCGGCTTGGATAGCAACAGTGACGTAAAAACCAAAGAGGCGCTTAATTACTGTCCACATGGTGTACATCATGATTTACTGTGTGCTAATTTCCGCTAGCACGTCTATGAGAATCGGCATGTTATGTTAGCGTCAAACACTAGCGAATTAGCATTTGCTAGATCATCGGTGCATCAGTGCAGAACATTGGTTCTTCCTTGTCTCATGCATTTCAGTCAATCGGAGGGTGGTGACATAACCAGCTCGGTTTGGTCATGCTTTCGGCCCTGAAAGTAAGCAGAGACACGTCAGCGTGGGTACAGGTCAGGTACAGCTTGCAAAACTCACAATGGAAAACCATCTCAATGTGGTTTGGCTTAGGAACACCTTGGTTCTTGGTGGCATTGGAAAAGCACCAACAGAGTATGATTGTGTGTGTGTCCTGTGATTGACTGGTATCCCGCCCAGGGTGCAAATTTTCATTTTACAGGGTGGTTTGGGGAAACTAATTAATATTCATGAGAGAAGCGCTACCTGATTGGCCAGTGAATGCCTTAGACAGAGTTCACCGGCCAATCAGCTACATTCTCTCATGAGTAGTAGTTTTCCCCAAGCTCCTTGAAATAACAGGTAGCACAAGTTGATGGGAGCATGTTCACCAGCTAATCAAGTAGCTTCCCTCATGAATATAAATGAGTATTCCAAAACCACGCTGCACATTGAAAATTTGCAGCCAGAGTGTACCCTAGCTCGGTGCTTTCTGCTGTCCGGTGAAGTCTCCACATCCTGCTCTGACCGTCTGCTAGCTACACGGTTGGATGATGAATGCATGAATGCATCACTGCTGTTTTTGTGAACATTTGTACAAATAAAGTTTAGGTGATTTTTACAAGGAGTGTTGCTGAACTGGCCTAACAAAGCCGGGTCAAAAACGGTTGATCACTAAGCTTTGAATCCAGTTTCAGTATATAGAAAAAAGGCACGAAAAATGATTTTGACCCTCTCCGACCCAGAGAGTACCAGACACATTTATCCTGCTGACAGCTTGTGCTGTATTCGGTGAATACCAAAAACACAGTGTGATCCTCAGTAACCGTGAGTTTCCCTGCTACCTGAAAGTGTGATGCCAGCGGGAAGTTGCATAATGCAAAAGTTAGGTAGTGACAGGTCATTTAATACCAGTGTCAGACCAAGGTTAGAGCAGCAAGGATAAGGCAGGCTCAGAAATGCGGGGATGCTGGTGATTATGCCTGCCGGCACGGTGGAACGTTTACTCCGCGCTGGAGATGCGCGTGCATATTCCAGCAGGCTGCAGATGGTCCCTTTTGTCATCCGAGGACTGTGGGGTTTTAAACCGTGGCTCGTGTGAATGCAGGAGGACACAGGCGGCCTGTCACCAGAACATCCCAGGGATTGTGAGAGCGAAACCTCGCCGGCTGCCATGGAGATGGATTCTTACCTCTGGCCACAAGGCCCCTGAGCTCACATCCAGCTAATGGCTGGCTGCCAACTTAGGATACTTCTGAGGATGATTCCGCTGGAAAGCAGCTTCTCACTGCTTCAGGTGTTTGGAGCCGTTTACGCGTGCGGCCCTTTAAGGGACTGGCGATGCACGTGACTCCTCGAGGAATTGGAAACATTCGTTCCTGTGAAATTCTGGTGGGAGACACGATAGTGACATCACCACTTCAGCCAGTTGCTTCCCATGAAAGCTTTTACACTTTGGATCCTGACTCAGTTTTGTGTCGAGTCAGGTGAGGAAATATGAGCTTATTTCGAGCTCTGAAATAGCCCAGAGGTACCTTCTGTGCCCCGAGGGCCTGCTGGAGGTGGGTCATTATGAATCTCGGCACACAGATGGGGCCCTTCCTGCTTTTAAGTTTGCGTCCTGTAAGGTGCTGTTTTCATTCTTCTTCTTGCCTTATTTTCGTCTGGAGTGTTTCAGCGTTTTAACCGCGCCTTTTGACCCTCACACACAGACAGAGCGCCAGTGCGAGGCCCCCCAGGTTCACCGCGCATCCAAACCCCTGAAGGACTCCTACGTGGTTGAGCAGGTGTTCAGCCCGCACCCTTTCCCCCCCTCCGTGAAGTCGCACATGAAGAGCAGCCCCCTCTATACAGACTTGCGGCTCACCGACCTGTCAGAGGGCAAGCGAGCGCAGCCATCCTGGACGATCGAGGAGTACAAGCGCAACGCGATGGACAAGAGCAAGCTGGCCGCACTGGACCTGCAAGTGAGTGATGCGTGATTCTTTGCATTATGGGATTGTTGAAAATATCTCCTTTCCAGGCAGGTTTAATCCCAAGGAGTCTGCTTCCTTAGCTTTCAGCTGGGACGGTTTACACTCACAGGAATGACTCAGTCCTGAGTTTTCAAGAGATTTGTGAACCTTGAATGGAAAGAAAAGGAATTCAGTATTTACTGGCCTTATCTGGACATGCCAAACATCACAGATGAAAAGCATTTTGCCGAATTGCCAGCGGCCGGATCCCTGAGGGATCGAGGGTGGAAGTTTGCATTTAATTAACCAGGTACAAAGCGCCATTCCTTGATTCTCTTTTCATTGTACTCAGTAAATTCACTAAGCTAAACCACTGGCTCAGATTCACCGCTGCGGGTTCTTCTTGACGTCACGTGGGTCGTAAGTTCCGTTTCTGAGGGTGAGGGAGGGCGAGATTAAGGTCTCCGTGTTCGTCACGGTCCGTTTGTCAGGATGATCTGGGGTCTGACTGTCCCATGTCTGAAGGCAGATCAGTAAGAGGCAGGCTTTGGGGTGCGGCTGGTGGGCAAGAATGACCCCTGAGGTACCTGACTGGCAGGAAATACACAATAACCAGTTGTTATTAATATCAGCAGATGTAGTGTTTTTAGTCTTGTTGTTTTAAGCATGTTGCAGTCTCCAGATGAATATCATGCATTAATATTTTTTCGGCACAGAGCAGAAGACCTTTCATATACAGTGTGCTCCTAGTAGAAGGTTATATTTCTGAACACCTGCAGCTCCTCACCAGATTTATTTCCAGCTTGTCTACTCAATGCTGGCACCATGAACCTAAAACATGTCACTGGGGTTGTCAGATTTACCCACAATTCCACAGAATGTCAGAGCATGGCCAGGGTGGGCACGTAGCCCTCATTCACACGCGGTTAATTCTGTCAGCGCTGCTAATGGAGACGGAGGTGTTGGTCCAGCTGCACCGTTGGCCAGTGGCCTGCATCCGTCCAACGGCGCGTGAGATAGCAGTACATCCACCCTCTACGGTCACAATCCACACCCCGTATGTTCACTTGCTATACTGAGGTGAGCTCATTCTACGCTCCAGCTTTGCCTTATACGTTCAGCCGAACTACAATAATGCTCCACCCTTTACAGTCAGCGTTTTTATTAATTCATCTTCAAAGAAATCAGTCCCTCCACATCAACGAGACTTCGGTTCGCTGAGAGTGCAAATGCGACCCATGCAACTGCCCGAGTTTAAGCCGCCATTCCAAGTGCAACATTAAGAAGCCAGTAATTGCAACAGACACACTGTTATAACGCTGTGAGTAATAAAAACAAATTATTTTGGATGGTAGTTCATTTTGGCACCTAGACCTTCCTCATTAGCAGGATGCTCACTGGCGGCTTTGACGCAGCAGTGATGTAAATTTTATGCAAATGGAGCCATTTTGCCCAAAGCGGGTGAATCAAACCTGCAAAATGTACACACGACTTGTATATCCGAGGGTCAATGGGTCAGCCACAGCCAAGTGATTAAATGCAAAACACAACTCATATAAAGTCCAGTTCAACTTAATTTCTCATTTAAATCTACTAAGCTGTCAGAGCTATCTGCAGGAAAGTGTTAGGGTTAGATAAGTGCTGGTTGCTCTGATTGCTGTCAGCGCAGCCTAGATCCTCCCCTGGATCCGCATAAAGGCTTCACACTGAAAAGTCACAGTTGGCTACATCTCCAGCAGATGTCAAAACTAGAGGCAGGAGATCTTAGATACCTATAGTTATCCTTGAGGCTCTCAGCATCACTAGAGCCCTCGGTAAGACAGTAATAACATTATTACATTCAGAGGTCCAGAAAGTAAAAATCCAGACCAAGATTTTGTTTCAACCAACCAGCTGGGTACTCTATGACTATGACTCTTTATATACTCAGCTGGTTGGTCGAAACTAAATTTTGGTCTGGATTTTTACTTCCTTGACCTATCCACCTCTGAACACATTCAAAGTACCTGTGCTGCTGCGTCACCGTGAAGCCGGAGTCTGTCTCTCGGGGCGGGGGGCAGTGACACTGGCTGCCGGTCCTTCTCGTGGACTAATCTAGAGACACAGATTGATATCATGAGTATATGCTTTGAAGTAAGGGAGGAAGCCAGGGAGAGCATGCAGACTGTCGAACCTCAGGAGGAGCCGGGCAGCAGTCCAGCTCGTGACCTCGGACCTCGGCCTGTGTGACGTGTCTCGGCAGCCGGGCCGGTGACCGTAAGGCACACGCTTGTCGTTCTGCAGGCTCAGTTCTCCTTAGCCAGACTTAACACCGTGTGCTGGAAACACAGCTGGGTCACATTGTGTGCCTGGGGTTTGCTGGATTTAAAATGCATTAAAATTGCATTAAAACATGCGCCAGCTCCCAGGCGCACCAGCCTACCTTCAAACGTGGAGTCGCACCCGCCCCCCCCCTCCTCGCCCCCCCTTCTGCTCGCTTGTCATGTTTTATTGATAAATACCCGCTCCTGGTAACTGTTGGAAGCTGCTGGGCTGGTTAAGATTCTGCTAGGAGACAAAAGAACCGCTGCTACAATCTTCCGGGGAGGGTGTTAAATTGCAGGTGGGGGGGAGATCAGTCCCCGTCGTCTTCTCAGCTGACCATGTGTGTACCGCTACAGCTGCCATGTGGAAAGGACAAATTCACCAAGACAGTGTTTATCTGTGCTGCCAAACTGAAATCATGTCCCGTCAACACAAACATGAGATTTATTGTTCTGACGGGAATTTCTCGAATGGTGTTTGTGACGAATCATCTTTGAAAATCTGAAACCTTGACCTAAAAAAAAGGAAATATGTGTCAAAATCTGACTTAATCTCCACTCGGAGTGTCTCAGGACATCTGGAAACGAGTTTTAAGATCGCTCCTGTTTTCCATTCTGACCTTTTCTTTGTAGAAGCCTAAAGCCTCGCTTATTTCTCATGTGACTCACTGATACCTCATTTTTGAGTCTGTTAATGCTGTTATTCCTCCAGTAACTATTTTAGGAGAAGTAATTCAAACCAGCTAGGTTCCGGAGAAACAGAAATATACGGCATTAAGCAGTACAATTTTCCTACAGGTAAATACACGCACAAACCTTTCACAAACAACTTATCCTTTATTTCCTCTAGGGACAGGAGTCTTTGAACCCCAACAACTTGGAGTACTGGATGGAAGACATTTACACGCCGGGCTACGATTCGCTGCTGAAGCGCAAAGAGGCGGAGTTTCGCAGGGCCAAGGTGTGTAAGATCGGAGCCCTGATTGCAGCGGCTGCCTGCACCGTCATCCTGGTCATTGTGGTGCCCATCTGCACCATGAAGTCATGATGGGTTCCACCAGTGAATCCCCTGGTTGCGACGTTATACACCACAATAATAACAATACTACTACTAATACAGTATATTCAACTGAATGGAATAAAGTGTTGTGGATGTGCTTTTATTTATCAAAGCCTCCAGTAATATAGATTTATTTATTATGTTTTGTTTAAATACTTACATGGAGCGGTTCTTAACTTTATTTTTTTATGTATTATTTATTCTGGGATTGATAAGTATACTGCATTTTTTTCTATAAATTTACAACAGAGAGTTTATATGACGAGTGGAAACTTTGCCGGGTGTTTTGTTTTTTTAAATAATGTTTCGTTTTATAATAATAATACATTTTTAAATTTAAATATGTGTTTCTTGGTTGTGATGGAAGGAACACACTGTATATGAATTTTGGTCTAACTGACCTCATGTTTAAGTGAGTGAATTGAGCTGTTTAATACTTTCAGATTAGTTATTATTGATGCTGCTTTTAACTAACTTCAGTGTGGGGTTGAGCTAATGAGAATATAAATACAAATATTTTCTTTCTTTTTTAAATGCCCTTTATCTAAAACAGTGATAATTGATTACTTGAATTATTTTGTTGTAAAATTTTGTTCAAATAATGAATGAAATGGCTACCATTCATTTGAATGAATACTAATAACCTCCTATTCTGATTGTTATGCCCAAACGGTTTTCGTACAAGCACAAACATTATAAACCACTTATATTTTTTTTTCACTTTTCAGCTCAGTCTAATCTAATTGTCTAATAAACTGAGGGCCGACCCTGAACAAAGTGATGCAGATGCGGAACAAACAGTTTTGGGAATAATGAAGACAGTTAAGGGGTTTGACTAATGTATTTGTTTCGAAAACGCTTAAGTGATGGACAAAAATCCAATATTCAGAAGAGCAAAACCAAACAGCAGCGAATGTACAGAAGGAAACATCGTAACAAACTATATAAGCACGACTAAATCTCTTACCGTGTGTCATACTGGCATGTTGAACTTCTGTCATTTATTGAAAATCGTTACTGATTGTATATAATGTATCTTTAATTTATTTATGCACTAACATCAAACCCTGTCCTGGAGACTGAGCCCCCTCCCCCTCCCACTGCCTACTGTGATGTAATGTACTTTAGATGTATGTAAATAGTCCCATGGGGCCTTAGAAACATCGACTGAGAAGTGTCCGTCGCCGTGAGTGCTGTAGTCATGCCAACAGTCGCGTTCGAAAACTCAGAGGCTCGTCATGGCCGTCCCCCTGATGCCAGTGCTGTCCGAGTGAGCAGGCACAGCAGGAAAAGGTTCTTCAATGAGTTTGCGGACACACTAAGGCGTGCTCTGTCCTGTAGCCTTGCCTTCAACACAGGAGCTGTGACCCGTAGCATAATGTAGTTCTCTGTAAATATTTTAAGCACATAATGTAAACTCTGGCGTAATTTAAATAGAATAAAACATCACTGTTCGTACTGCATCTTTGATTGTAAATCCCTTTTTTGATATCTGGGATAAAAACTGACTTTGTCCATGTGCTCTGTCTTTCTGGTGTTGTGTTCCTTTAATGAGGCTGTGCCTCTGATCATAACCGACTGTCCTCAGTCCTGGTCTTGGGATGGCTTTGATCTCCTGAAAAAACGGCCCTTCACAGTAGTGAATGCGGAGCACGGAGGAGGTTAATCGGCTTGAAAGTTGCTAAAAACCGGACTGAACTCGCAGCTAAACGGGCAACGTGAGCAAAAGAGGAGAAGAGGTCCCCATTCACTGGGGTCGCAGGAGACCTGGGGAGTGAGGGGCAGCGCGACAAGAAGTCACATGACTACATCTGGCACAGAGTCCAGGTTTTAATCACCACAGAACCTTTGAATGCGAGCGCCTTATTTAAAAAACACCGCATTTCAAAAATAGCACATTTGAAAGACTTCACTTCAACCAGGAAACGCAGAGCTAACCTGGAGCGCTTTCCTGAAGCTTTTGAGAAATGCAAGCAAAAGCAGGTGGCTGGAAAATCCACACGTGAAAACTTCCCCAGTCTGGAGGGGTGTTCTGTGACGTTCTTCCAGCCGAGTGAATTATTCATGGAGATGCATAGGGGAGAAATACAGGGGTCTCATAATAGAGTTTTCACCAAAGAGATGGAGTTTTTAGACATTCCCTAAGCTGATAATCAAATGCAACCAAACAGATTCTGCTCAGAGAGCATGAATAAGTTGTTTACAGAACTGTGCCTCTTCCCTGCACTATCTCTGTTTACCTGCTTATGATTTTATAACAGGAGATCAGCAGCCTCGCCCCAATGACCAAGAACGGTTTTCTCCAGGCGATGTCAAGCAAGGCGATAATTTCACTCAAGCACCCTGGCCTCAGGTGGAGAAAAGATCACTGGGCCTAAAGTCTCCTACTATTAGCTAACCTGACTGTTAGCTAAAATGCTAATCCTGGGGGCGCAGGTTTTGGGATAGTATGATTTGAGAGGCAGAGAGGTTTTGTTTCTTCACAATGGAAAATATAGGAAACACAATAAAATGCAAATACAATGTGGCGCAATTTTAATGTTACAGGAGTTCATTGCTGTAATCCTCAGACGTGACATTGGCTTGTACTGAGGCTAGCGCATCAGATTTCCAAGGCAATCTGTGGCAAAAATGCTATAATTTACCAAAGTCAGAGAGAGCAGGTACTATAGAGGAAAAAAAATCTCTGAAATTATGCCAGTGCTGCTGCTGGACGTGCTTTTAGGTGGTCGCTACCTCCCTGTACGCACGGTCCGGTTTTCCGTAATGGAAAAGCTCAAGCATGCTATTAGCGGCCACGGAAGTGAACCCTGTACACGAGTGGTGTATACGTTAAGAGGCCAATTAAGGAGCTGGGGTCTCTCTGGGGTCTGTGCCTGAAAGGAACATTTTCCGACTACAGCAGAGAACAGAACGTTTACTGATATTGCGTCTTAGGTCACGCTGAGGTCATATACACAATTGTATAAGCACGCAGGCCGAGAAGAAATCCTGACTCGAGGTGGCCACCCTTTCTGATGCATTATGGGGAAATATTTATCACAGTCAAGGACTCAACCGTATCTGATCAAGAGTGAAATATTCGTTATAATGATTGTGATAATATTCTTAGACCCAGTTGTGAGTTAACGAGGCAGATGCTTTTTGAATAATTCTGTGCCCTTGTACAAATAGAGAAAATGCAGCAGAGGAGCTGAGGTAAACGGTGACAGTCACCTGGACCTTGCCGTAACTCGCTGAGACAATCCACACCAAGTGGGCCTTTGCTCTTATGTGCCCACAAAGCAAAAGTTGACGATACACAGGGCAGCTTTCTGAGCAGTGCTGCTCAGGCACTTTTCCATTGATATTGGGTAACAAATTTCTATTAGGGGAAAAAAAAACTGATCAGCAGTGGGCAATTTTTCGCAGTCATCCAGATCAGGATGAGTTCCCCTTTGTCTCACCTGGTTGGCAGTTGCCTGGCAACATTGCTCAAGTTGCTAATATATCATCACATTAACAGCGTCTGTTGATTATCCCTCTGCTTGCTTACCTGCCTGATGCATTGCTGACCTTGGCATCTTTTGACTGGGCAAACAGCGCCCCCTCTGACACTTTGAATACAGATCTATTTGGCATAATTATGAACCAGCCTTAAGGAATTACTTTGCCTCTTGTGTGCCATATCATCTTATCAATCCATAAGCTCTGCTGAACAGCTTATTTAAAAGTATTAATCTACTTAATTTTGATTATTAATACTGCTATTGTTAATAATTAGCTCTGATTTTATCCAAACATTCTGAATCAAATCATTGGTATTGACAGCAATGACCTCACTCGAAACGTCACCCTTCGGGAAACAAGGTATTTACAACAAAAACAGGTCCTCAAAGCATGTAAAATTCAGAATGTTACATGGGATTATTTATTTATTTCTCCTTGTTTAAGATGGAAAATTACAACGCTGAGGTGCAAAGTGACAAATCAGTGCTGAATTGCACAAAAACATAAACTTTGAGACCTCAAGCAAGACTCATTCACAACCTAGTCAACTATGCCACTGACATGAAATACAGGAATCAGTTTCATACCCAGACAGAAACAAGAAACGTCTGAGCGACCTCACGGCAATGAACGCACCCTGCCAGCCCCTTATGCATATTTATGAAGTGTTCAAAAGAAATAATGCAATTAGATTTTCCAGGGAAAACGCACACACATACACACATACAAAACTGGATGCGGCAGTTTAATTACCTTTGACCTTAATGGTAGGACTGAATAAGCACAGAGTATCACACAATGCGTATTTTAATACATTTTTACAATTTACCGAACATGGAAAACAAAGTAAATGTATAATGGCGATTTTACAAATTATGCATAAATTTAACATCGCAGTGTTTAGCAAACGGTTTAATTACTACTCAGTTATGCCTGCATTGCTTTTAAGCCTAAATCCGCAGTACAGCGGAGGAGAATATATCGTCACCATCCGAAAATATACGAAGTTAAATAAAATTCTATTCCCGGAACGATGCGCCTCGTTTGCGGCCCCAAGCTAATGGGTCCGGGGCACGATCGGGATGCAATGAAGATTTCTCGGCTGAGCAGGAGAAAGCGATCATCCATCAACAGCAGACATGTCGCAAGGGGACCTACCGCCTGTCACCCGACCTAGAATGTGAAGCTCAGGTCAATCGGGGGCTGCGACACCAGCAAACGCTCTCTTAATGCACTTTCTTTAGTTTTTTACGCACCATTTATTTTACCCCCTGACTCTGAACGAGTGGTTGTCGCGGGCTTCCTTGTCTCCTCTTTACTTTTGTCCTTGTTCTCCCGTAGCCCCCAATAATCATGCGACAGACTGCCATACTTAATTGCTTTCTTGAGACCCAGCCTTCACGCAGGACCTCATCGCAATAGACAACCGACTACTCAGTAATTGGTGCACTGTGTCTGAGCTGCTGTTAGCCCTGAAAAGCACGCCGGACATGAAGATAAGAATTATTTTACTGTGCAATGGAAAAACATGAAACTAGTTCACACAGCAGCAATATGTTTACCGCAGTCATCCTCAAACCGAAAATATCCATGTAATCCTTTCTTGCTCAGTCTCTTACGTACAATTTGCTTCATAAAGAAATAGAACATTTTGAAGGCTGATTTATTTTTTCCATACTGCTACGTGGTTTGCTTTTCACAAAGAAATTAACAGCCTGCATACACTCTAGTTCAGTTTATGGGGACAATAAGTGTAATCTAATAAAAACCATAAATTGTAAAGTCTATCTTTATTTCCATAATCGCCATACTACAAATCCTGTATACTACAAAGTATAGTCTAGTATAGTATAGTATAGGCTCACTGTACGAAGCATCTTACAATATTTTATTTATAAGTAAAAATTTTAGGCATTTTCAAATGACTCAGCTGGAAAAGACTTTGCAACACAAATTAGATTTTATTGAAAAATGATTTGCTTGTACAGTAAGTGACCTTTCCTCAGCCACTTGTGCTCCCTGCTGAGTGTCCCGGTCTCCAGGGTGTGCAACAGCAATACTAAAGCATGGAGAAATAACTGAAGCTTTCTGCTGGGTCAGACACTCCTCTGTCTACTTCCTGTTCCCTTCATCCAGGGCCCATAAGCTCGAAAAGAGAACGTTATTTACAGCCAGCATGTGGTGTAGTTAAGGACTGGGAATTGTAACCCAGTTTTTGCTGTAGAGTCCTTCAAATATGCAGACTGTAAATATGTTTAATATCTTCATAATATTACAATTTTGCGTCTGGTTAGTTATCTATCAAAAAGATAACCTGTAGGTAACCCTTAATAACTGACCCTTCCAAAAATGTAGTTAACAAAGTGGCCTAATTTAATAGTAACACTTACTCTAGCATGCCATATTCCAGGCAGACTTTATTAATAATTCATTGTGAACTTTCACTGAGTTTTTACAGTCTCCATCAATCTGCTGTTATTTCATCAAGGGCAGGCGGCTAAAGCACATTTGAATGCTGTTCATATCAGATATTGAGTCTGAAAAAATAACAACCCACTCAGAGAAATCTGCTTTGCCTCAGAATGAAGTCCTGGAGCTGTTTGCCAGGATGCGCTGTAGCTATTGCGATTTTTTTTAAAGGCATGTAAGCATAAAACACCGTTAGAATAAAGAGGCGCATTTCAAATTAGTCTCAGTTATGAAAAGCACTTGTGTATGATATCAGTAGTATACAGTCGGGGAGCCTGGACTCAAACAAAGGTCTTTATCTTTCTAAATACTGGGCAAAACTGTCCTGCTCGGACCTTCCCCGCTTTTAAGCCAAATTTGCCCCAAGATCATTACATCCTAAATGGGTCCCCACAATATTAAAACTTTTCTTAAAAATTTTTAGGACATTGACATTTGAGCTAGGAAAGGATTTGTAAATTACCATTTCAATGAAAAGGACCTGGATTTCACTTACGCATTGAGTTCTTGCTGTGTGCTGATTGGTCAGTCTCCTATAATCATGTGTGTGTCACTAATGCAACAGGATGAGTCTTTCAATCAAGGAAACAAATCAATCAAAGCACAAGAAGAACTGAGCTATTTAGCCAAGCAGAGGAGCCTTTCAGTTGTAAGATAGTTTGTAAAACCTGAAGTAGCTCAAAGTGTCCTGACATGGATTATCTGGTCACCCTACTTAATCTGCACCAGGTTAAGACCCCAGAGATGTGAGGTCACAATGCTGAGTGAATCCGCATTACATCTTATTATAAATGGTTATATATGCTGATCATTTCTAATGTAGAATAATTTAGCATATTCAGTATTGCTTATGTAACTGATTATTCTTTTTTGACCTCCAATTATGAATAAATTATGAAGCGTCTTTTTAATGCTTGTTCATTGTGTCTGCGTTATGTCACTCTTGTTGACGTACATAACACAAGCCGTCAACGACACATCGGATGCTAATTACTGGACTGTTTCTCCTCAGAAGATGTGTGGGGAGGAGCGCTTCCATGCCGGCCCGTCGTCTCCCGCTTCAGCCGATGAAACACAAAGGGCCCCCGCGGAGTAATTGGTGGCTGGGCCCTGATGAAGAGAATTTCGGTCGTGATGGTACCGCTATCCATCATCGGCGCTCCGAGTGATTCGAAAACACACACTGCACCTCGACAGCCAGCCAAAGGGCCGTTGTAGTCCTATGCAAAAGCGACGGGATCGGTATGAATCACACATGCCTTTCTGTGACCAGCTGGTGGGAGACCTTTCAGTTTATAACCCAGTCAAGACACTTACAGGGATTGCTGTGGACCCTCCTATTAACTCCATCAGTGGCCCATTACTCTTCGTACGGGAGAGTCGCTCCCATTTTTGTCAATTTGCCCAGATGCGATTTTCTATTCACTCTGATCCAAGGTGGAATAAGGATTGCGTGTTGTCCTTGGCACCTCAGCCTTTCAATCAGATGCCCCCCCCCCCCCCCCCCCCCCCCCCCCCCCCCCCCCCCCCCCCCCCCCCCCCCCGCAGTCCACTCTCTGTGGCCACACATGCTTGGCCTGCAGCAGGGTTTGGCTAACACCAGCTCTGCTCCTGTGTCACTAAGCCAGTCTCATTAACACCAGTGATCACTCTATTCCGTCGGCTGAACTTCACCTCCTGGGAGCTCGTTACCGGTGCAAAGTGATGATCCTGCTCTGAGCCAGGCTCCGGATTTCGGAAACTGTCTTTGAAAGTCCAGAACAAAAGTCAAGAACAAAATTAAGATGGAATGAACAGATAAACAATATCAAACAAGGGAGGCAGACCAATTACAGTGTGGCAGACGGAAGGCGAACGCTGCTGTTGGGTCGACAAATGGAACCAGGTGACAAGAATTCAACGGCAAGTAACATATTCATAGGGGACAGGGGGGTTGGAACACAAGAAAGTCATATTCATATGTGGCACTGGCACAGTGGGAGGCATGTCCTAGAACAAATTATATTGTTATTTCGGCTACTGGGAGAATGCCAGAACACACATATTTTGATAAGCAGTTGTGACCAATAAATATTTAAAACCACTGTCCCCTGATGCACCCACCCCTAGATGTCTTGACTCACAACAACCCCAGAAAAACACAATGTATTTCAATATCTATTAAAATGAATAAATATTTTTGGGCAAAGTTTTGGGTTTGTTGGTCAATATCAGCCTTTTTGCTGTTGAGTGGTTTCCTCATTACACTATTAGTTGTTCAGAGTGAGATTATATTAAAAACTACCAATGTTCCTCCAGTCCTTTTTATTTATATTTATATTTCATTTAGAACGAGATGAAAGGGACGTAATTGGCCATTTATTGTTTAATTTGATGCCCTCAAAGTCACTGTTTGGCTGGCCTACAGTTGAAAAGGAAATCAGCATATTTAGCAATTAAGACGCTTCTCTGATGCACCCAAAAACATCATTAGTCTCAGACCGTTGGTGGTGTAAATGACCCATTCTTAATCCTCTCTGATGGCATGTTCCACTGTCGCTTTGCGCGAGGTACTATATGTATGTCTGTGTCTTTTGAGGTTACCTTCTAAAAAAAAAATTACAGGACCCTTTCATCTGATATATGATATTTTATATATATATATATATATATATATATAAAACGAAGTAAAACTTTTGACAATGAATTTTCATCTCTTCCTGGATTCCTGAATTAAGTTCTAGATTAATTTGTTAAGTTGTTCTTTTAGATGGTTCTTTTTTTTTTGTAGGTATTTCATTTTCACTATTGTGTTTTTTACTATTGTGTTTTTAAATGTTAGTCTACTTATTAATTTTATTGTTCATTTGCTTTCAATCTGAACTCCAGCATCTCATACTGAAGTTATATATAAGACTTGCTTCACCTGTTGGTAATGGTAATGTCATAGAAACCTAACTATTGTGATGTAACGTTATATTAAACTCCAGGTTAAATTCTTTTGGCCAGTCAGCAAAACACTAAGTCCTCTCCATTCATTAGATGTTTCTCCTGTGTAATCACAAAGGAATTCATTAGACCTGAAACCTCAGATTTCATATATCATATTATATATATCATACCATTGTTTTTTTTTTTTTTTTTAAACGTCCTTCCAGTATATTTACCCTTTCGTAATCTCCACAGCACAAAAAGGGTAATTTTCAATTCAATGTGACTCGCCTCTGCTTTTCAGTCCCTTAACCTGGTGAAATCACCTCCAAACCCTACGATGGTGTGTCTGAGTAGGACTGTGCGTAATTCATGCTTTCCAGGACACCGCAGCCTCCACGGAGTCCATTCCCACTGAAATCCACCTTGTGCCATTTCTTCCTGACAGACTCGTATATTACATCCCAAAGCTGCCTGCACACAATTTACTGCACGGGCTCTGTCTGGTACTCACTATAGATCAGCTCAGCTTGCTCCCCTGCCTTTATAAATGTACGGAGATGTGGCCTTTCGCCACTATTAAGACCAATTACCCCTGATCAATCACCGGGCTCAGCTGGAGATCATGAGAGGTAGTCATGCCGTGTTTTTGCTAATTCTTTCTTCACTGATGTTGATTTTCTAACAGGACTCATAGTACATGCAGTGACACTGGCCCCAACTTAGCGAATGCAGTGATTCTGGCCCCAGCAAAGGGGATGCAGTATCTCTGGCTCCAACTTAGTGGATGCAGTGACTCTGACCCCAGCATAGTGGATTCAGTGATTTT
The DNA here is from genome assembly GCA_026781145.1 of Hippopotamyrus pictus. Lineage (NCBI taxonomy): Eukaryota > Metazoa > Chordata > Actinopteri > Osteoglossiformes > Mormyridae > Hippopotamyrus > Hippopotamyrus pictus. The sequence goes on from JAODLC010000007.1 coordinate 6,634,521, forward strand.
GGCCCCAGCAAAGGGGATGCAGTGACTCTTACCTCAGCTTAGTAGATGCAGTGACTGTGACCACAACATAGTCATAGTGGATGCAGTGTCTATGGCCCCAGCAAAGTGGATGCAGTGTCTCTGATCCCATCTTAGTAGATGCAGTTACTTTGATTCCAGTATATGTAGTGACTGGACCCCACTTAGCAGAAGCACTGACTTTGGTCTCTGCTTAGTGGATGCAGTAACTGTGGTCCCAGAGTAGTAAATGCAGTGACTTTGACCTCAGTTTAGTGGATGCAGTGACTCAGGCTCCAGCATAGTGGATGTAGTGTCTCTGGTCCCAGTTTAGCTGATGCAGTGACTCTGGCCCCATCTTAGTGGTTGCAGTGATTACAAACAGAAATGAACAGCTAACCTACTGGAGAACCCAGGGTGTAGTTTTAACATACCCAGTATATCACAGTTGAAGCAACGAGTAATTAGGATTTTTCACTGTTGACTGACTCCTTTTTATCCTAAATGCTTTTAGCAAATTATGTACTGTGCAACTATCAGCCAGGGAAAACTATGTTCACTAGGGTGATTTTCTATGAACAATCTGAATATTCCCAGGTTTGCTTTGATGATTTCTGTAATAATAACTACATAAAGAAGCAGGTGAACAACACACATCTGCGTTAAAATACACATTGTTTGAAGTACGATTAAAAATGTTATTTGTTGAAATAAATGTTTATATAGCATTCTCAATTAGGATACAAAGCAGTTAACTCCGTATGAGATTTAATGTAATTTCCTACAGGCAGAGTTTGTCACGGTTTAAGATCAGTGCTCCTTGAGCGCTGACAGGAGGTGGGCTCAGCACGGTGTTGTTCCATTCTGAGGCCCGGCTCATCTGCATTCATTCACTTCCCATCTCTTCTCCCCGGAACCGTAAGAATGCGGCTCGTAAACGCTCTCGTGTTCTGATAGCGCTGGAAGGGGGAGGGGGGGACAATTAAAAAGCATCACGGAGTGATGGCAGACGTTTCTCACTAGTAAAACCAGTCGCGCGTTTTCATAGCGTGCTCCAGGAAATGTTTATTTATATGCAAACACCCAGCTGCCGAATCCCAAAGGTTTAGATGCATACTACTTATAAATAAAAAAAGAAAGAAATCACTATAGTTACTGCATGGGCATCACAGAACATCACAATTGTCAATAATTACTAATGCCGTAATCACCATGGTTATAATCATCATGTTTATTGTATCATTTTCATTATTCTACAGGATACTAATAACATAAATTCGTGTCATTAGAATAATATGAATGTTATTCCTGTATTCGCTTGGATTTCCTCCTACAAGCTAAAAAAACGCACTTCGACCGCCTGTTCCCACGATGAAATACGGAAGATGGATGTATATGATCGTGTGTTAAGTATATAGACATGTAGTCAGTGTACAACCATGCATGAAACGTATATGCTTGATATATGTCGATAAGCAAACATTAAATGGACAGCCATACCCAAATCACGTTTTCCATAGCAAAAAAAAAAAAAAAAAAAAAAAACTGCCATTAAAATCCTGTATTCTGTCAAGAAAGTGTTGCCATAGAACCCACTGCAAAACACGTAATAAAATATTATAATACATCATTCTGACTCAGAACTTATTTAGGACCCAAAGAAGAGGTGAGTTAATTATTCGAGGTAGCGATCTAAAATCATGTTATTTAGGTGGTGAATGAACAAAGACGTCCCATAACAAATTAAATGAGCGAGTTATTATCGGACAGAATATCACTTCGTATTTTTTGCATGTCTTATTTTCCGTGTCTGGTCTTCACAGTGTATCGATTTGTCAAAAGGATTTGGGTTCCTGCGGAGCAGCCTGTAGCTATGAGGGAAACCTGCCTCATTCTGTGCGCTCCGCGCTGTCCATCTTCGCCACGCTGATTGTAGCAAATGGCATTATGGGTAAACTGAGCATGCCTGTTGGTTATTTTAAAGCTTTTGGGGGAAAAGGCCAAATAAATTATTTTTTATGCTACTAGTATATGCATTTTAGTTTCAGTATCCCGTGTTTCCGAGTGTAAACAGTGATTATTATATTCACTCACATGACTGTCAACCGCCTCTCTAAACCACAGAAGCTGAATTTCAATCAAGCATATAACTACTTTGTCTTTAAAACCACGATTAATACTGTATTAGATGTTCATCGCCAAGGATAGCATGTAATGAAGTGTTTAGCCATACAGGATACCGCAAATTACTTCCAGACTTTATTTTTAAAATGTATTAACTCAATATACAGCCAGATATCATTATGTATATGATCAATAAAGAAGATATAAAATGCAATTAACTAGCTTTTGCAGCCGCTTCTTATTCATGTAATTGTTTACCAGAGGCTTTTGTCTTCGTGTGTATATTTGGGTACTTTTTATGTTGGTTTAACGAATAGAGACTCAAAAACCCCCATGAACTCTGTCACAAGGCAGGATCTTTTCCAACTCTGCATCAACTGCAGCCCAGAATAAAGAAAATTTAAATCGGGGAAAGTGACTGTCAGCGGGCATAAGCTGCTAACATGAAGCCTCCTTTTATCGATAGAAATTTCAGGAACTTCAGTGACACAAACAGTACAAGCAATGTTAAAACAACAGAATTCAGTCCATTGAAGCCTTGCGATATCGTGTCGCGAAAGGCATGTTCCTCAGTCAGACCGTCAGGTATCTCTGAGCCAGATCGGCACATCATTCCCGCATCCTTTGCCCTATTGAAATAAATTAAAGTTAATTGAGGGGATGACAAGGTGCTTAACTCAAGTCATAGGATCAATACAGACTTACAGACAAGGCTCTTCCATTGGAGAATTACTGCACCATTGATGGGAGCACAACCGGTGGACTGACTTCCCTGATGTCAGGTAATAAATAATTTACAGTGCAAAAATGCTTATTAACAATACACTTTGTTCTATTGAACAGTGCTGCTGTTTCGACTATTTCGCTTTATTGATAAACGGTGGAAAAATATGTTCATTGTGTTTTACTGATACTACTTCAATTACTAATAAATACCCGATTATAGATAATAAATATAATATTACTAATAGGCCTAATATCAATGTAACCTATACGATGTTTATAGTGTTTGTTTCTTTCATTTCTGACAGTTAACTACATTTGTACTATTTATGGCAGGGACTGGATGGTGTTCATGCAGTGCTATCATTTTGAATAAAAAATACTGTAATTATTAAACTAGGTCGACACCCTCAGTGTTATTGAAATAACCATCCATCTTCCATAACTGCTTGTTCAGTACACGATCACAATGAGCCCGGAGCCAGTTGTTGTAGAAAGAGATTACAGGAAATATAGGAAATATTTCTATATACCCTCATGGCTATATTAGTCATATGGAACCTAGAGCTATGGGCTGATATTTGTGCCACTAGAAACTGAATATGAATTTTGTATATTTGAATCTGCAGTTATCCGCATTAC
>JAODLC010000007.1:6673385-6690074 GCA_026781145.1 Hippopotamyrus pictus
TTTATTTGGTTAATCGTCCAGTCTGTGAAGAAGGCATTCAAGTAAGAATTGCATTGTAGTATGACTCATTTCCTGGTACGTACAATTTTATATTAGGTCAGCGTTCGACTTCTGATATTCAGATCGAGTTCTAGGTCAAACTGGTTTGTTTGACGTTCAAGAAATTCGAGTTCTAGTACCGAGGTACCACTGTATATACATTGGCAGCTTCTTTACTTCTGGTATTTTGCCAGGTTACGCTCTACAGCTCCATATGTTTTGGTGATATTACTATGTACGTACCAAGAATTAACCAGTTTTAACTTGGTATACTAGTATTTCATGTACATCAACCCATTATTGTGATAATAGTTTTCATATTCATAAAATTGGATTTTCATGCGTAACTGTAAAGGCTGATTTATATTTTGGAGTACCTGCAAACTCTGCTCCAGCCTGATGTGCATTACCCCCCCCCCCGAAATGTAAAAGTATGGCGTGGCTACACAGACTGCCACAACTATCATTGGTCTGCTTGGTACGTTCTGCGGTACCCATTTCCCCTATGAGACTGTGTTGTTGTTTATTGTTTCCAGCTGGGGGGATTTTAGTGTGTGACATTCTGTTTTGCTCATTGTTAGTCTGCTGTTACCGCCATGGTTGCAGCCGTTCACCCTGGCAAAAAAGAAATGCACACACGCACACACACGCACACACACACACGCACACACACACACACGCACGCACACACACACACACACAGAGTTGTAGCTGTTCACACTAGGACTGCATTATATCAGAAAATTTCAAATATTACGATGTGATATTTTTGCAGTCAGTAGTGAGATTTAAGAAGATTTTAAGATTTTAAGAGAGTTCAAAATAATACATTATTCATAAACCATCTATGACTGATTTAAAGTGTGGATGAAAATGATTATGATTCAGAGCTCATGCAAAAGCAGAATTAACTTTAAAGTGATTTTTAAATGTATACTAGACAATACTGAAAAGGAACACTCATTAAAATTGCAGAGTTTGCAAAGTTTTGTTTTTCGCAATGGAGGAAAAATGTTTTGGTGAAACGTACACCCCCCTGTGCTCAGCCAATGCACAAGTATAAATGCTCGCAACGCACAGGCTACTTATGCAGGCCAGAATGTAAGGTCTACGTAAGCTTCTCACCGAACTACAAATCAGCCTTAAATAATGGCTGATAACATGTTTAAGAACTTAAGGACAGTTTCCTGCTCATTCTTTAGGACAGAGAATAACCTTGAGTAAAGTTTTTAACCTGAGCTGCCCCAGTAAAACGTAGAGCTGGGTAAAAACATCACTGGGTCTCAGAGTCAGTGTGGTTGACGCTGGGCACTGGATCTTCCCTTCCAGCGGTCGGGGTCGGCATTAGTGGAGACGGTTTGCCCGCACGGCATTCTGAGAGCGGTGACCCACACTCAGCCCCACCGTTCCCTACGACGGACACCCCACCGGAGCAGAACAGGTACCAAGCTGGGTCTTGTTTGGAGCCAGCTATGCACTTTCGCCAGAGCGATGTCTCTGCCCTCAATTCTCACACCCTTTCTGTTGCCGTTTTGGTGCAGTTGAGTCTCTGCTCTAGTTGTCTCACAGACCACAGCTAAAGACTCCCCTGGGATTCTTTAATAACTGAAATGATTTCATCTTCTCCTGTAATGAGGCGGGACTGTAAGGACCCTAGTCCAGTATGGCAGCCGCATGCAGCAGAAATGCACCTTTAGTTCTATTGCGGTTTCACCAGAGCCGACAACCTGTTTTAAAGGTTTGGTCTGGCTGAAAGGATTGATTCGCACAAGTGCACCATGAGAGGTGTTAGTCACCATGAGATTCAGTCAGGTTTGTTTTAAATGTGAGGTCTTAACATTGATTTAGTGTTGTGTGGATCAATTGCTTTTGTATGATGGCACCAGAGGTGGAAAAGTGATTTTTGTTTCAACCAACCAGTTGAGTATAATCAGAGTCCAAGACTACTCAGCTGGTTGGTTGAGACAAAATTTACTTTCTGGACCTGAATTTTTCACCTGGATGGCGCAGATTTTATTTTTTTTTTTTAATAAACACTCTGGACTTCTTGTAGCGTTGTGTCCAGCCTGAATCTGTCATCACAAGCCTCACTAACGTGTTTGGAAGAATGTGAGCCAGCGGTGGACAAAGGACACAAAACAGAAGAATTAAAGGGTACAGTGTTTTTCTCAAGTACAACTAACTGTCTCCTTGTCCTGCCTTCAGTCCTGGGTCTGTGTAAATGCTGGTCCTCGTAAGCAGATTCTCCCCTGTGGCAGGTGCTGAGAGATGCAGTAACACACTGTCGCAGACACACATCCTGTAGTGGAAATCAGTCTCTCTTCCTTCAGGTGCTCTTGCCATTTAAAGTCTTACAGCTACAAACGTCACTACAAAAAATTCAGTTACAGGGAGCTGGGAGTGTTTCAGCCTACTTTCAGGAAAAGTCTTCACTCTCAAAGTATGAGGGAGTGTATCAAATTAAGACCAGGAAAGGTAATTGTAATGAAACTAGACATAATTTTAGTCTGTATCCTAGCCTAGGATATTTAGTTATGTTGTTTGACACATCTGGATTTAGTTACCAATTTTGAATGCCAAAAATGAACCAACGGGTGAGGAACATCAAATTGGAACGACAGACCCAGGTATAGCGTGGAACGTAAGCATCGCTTGCTTGTTTGTGAACGCCGATGCTAAGGGAAACCGGCACCGCGGCCTGCCGCTCACTCGCTGATTGTAGACCACCCTGCTTGGCGTGCGGTCGTGTACTTTATCACGAACCTCAGGGAGAGGCTGGTGATGCACAGTTACTATAAAGTATGTAAAAATGTTTACTCTGTCTAGGAGGAAAATAAGACAACTGAGCAAAATTAACGTGAAACTGGTTAGTACTTTTTGATTTCATATTTTGTGGTAAAAATGTAAGATGTGGTTCATTTCTCTGGAGAGAGACTTCGTGGGAGAATGAAGGATGGACCCCATTGCAGGTTTCTTTGCATGACTGTGCTGAGGATGTGATGTTTCTCACCGTATAAGCGACCATCAGCTTTTGTGTCTACTTCTCTCCTTAGCTGTGGCAACGGTCTACCCAGACCCAGACCAGGGCTCTGCAGAGGCACGGGACGGAACCCTGGAGAACCTGAAGCAAAACAGAAGTCGCTGTTTTATGTGCCGTAAGAAAGTGGGACTCACAGGTGAGGGGAGGCAGTCCTTGTGTTTTAATGCTCACTTCCTTAGAGAAGTCTTGGCCCCGCCTTAGAGGAACACCCCTCTTTAAGGGGCTATTTTCAGTGGCAGTAAATAAGCAGTACTAATTGTGAAATTCATTGAATATGTATTTTTTTAATTTGGCAGGCACCAATCTGAGGCTGATTATGTGCATTGCAAACATTTTGTTTGATCTGGGTTCATTTATGATGGTTTGACTGGGCAATTCTAACTAAGAATTGTTTGATTTGTGCATGTAAACTAACAGTCTAATATTACAATTATGATTTTCAGTTTAAAACAAATACATCTTCATTGTGGCACCTCCCTGCCTTGCAAGGCTCTGCTCTTCTCCAGTGACTCCATCCTTAATCCCCTTCCTTTGTTTGCATCTCTGTTGCTATAGTAACCTGCATTTGAAGACATTTTAAAGGTAGCCATGTAACATTCCAAACTTGGTTAAATATCAGTATCTTATAGCTGTGAGGTGGGTTTTCATTTGCGTTCAGATCAAAGGTAAAGAGAACTTACAACTGCCTCCCATTACTGAAGAACTGTTGTTCTTTTCAAAGCAGGACAATCGTGTGTGTGTGTGTGTGTGTGTGTGTGTATTTTCTTTAACACAATCAAATTTTATTGACGTGAGATTAACACTTTGCTTTAGGAGGTTTGCCATAACGCTCATATCACCCAAACAAATCATGCTTGTTTTTATCCGGTTTTTGATTTTTTTTTTTTTTTTGTCACGTTGCTCTGTTCCTCTCCATCAATGTGGACTGCAGTGATGCATATATCATGCAGTGAGCCCTTCTTATTGGGTTTGAAATGGTACCGGTCCCCGAATTCTTTACCACGGTTAAACAAACGCCCAGACAACCCTTCTGACAGAGCAGCTGCCATATCTGGAGTGCTCTGTCAAGGCAGCCGGTGGGGTATTCGCATTGATTCTCGGTATGATTTCGTTTTTGGGGGGTTCATTTTTAAATTTCGTTTTACAGGTTTCGACTGTAGGTGCGGAAACGTGTTCTGCGGTACCCATCGATACTCCGATGTCCACAGTTGCACCTTTGACTACAAAGCAGACGCTGCCGAGAAGATTAGGAAAGAAAACCCTGTAATTGTTGGGGAGAAGATACAGAAGATATGAAAGCCCTCCGCTGGATTTTGCTAAAGCCAGTTTAGATATACTTTTCCATTTTCTTTCTTTCCTGAAATCGTTCCCCATTTGTTCTACATAATTAAATTATGCATGACACCTACAACGCGTCGTTGAAACTGTGATTCTATTAAGTTGCGATTATTCGGTTTCTTTTTCTTCTAAATGTTGTGCTTTGTGAAATCGAAACATTTTTGAATGAATACAATTTAATGCCGGCGTCTTCAAATCATTTAGGGCTGTCTTTGTGATTAGGTTGGACGCCTGCAGTGTATCGTGTGAAATGCATGTCTTATTTCAATCACCAGTCACTTTCTTTTGTACTGTAAATAGTTTCTACCAATAACTGAATGTGTGATGGGGCAGATGTTCAAGTGCGTTTTTTCATTAACTGCTAAAAAGCGTTTTGCGTACGTTGGAACATTTTATTTCCCATTATTGTAGGTGTGTGTGTGTGTGTGTGTTTCCTTTGAGCGGTAAAGTCAGATTTCTGCGTTTCCTTGCAGTCTTTGAGTGAAAGCGTGAGTATACTTAATTTCAGAGTACAAAATAAGTATGACCTCAGTACTTTTGTTAGTTTGTTCAGTTTTAACGTTTATTCTAATAAAGTTTAATTAAATTTTACCCGTTTGTTTAAACAACACGTGCAACTCATCGGTGTGTTTTTTTAAGTATAAAGAATGTCGGTATCTGAAATAAGCATGAGTCTCTCATAGATGCAAGTAAATACAAAGCATTTGCATCTTTAAGATGTATATCATGAAATAGGCTATAGGCCTATAATATTTCTGCGCTTTAAAATTAATAGTGTTGGGTTGTATGTTCTTAAGCAAAAACAAAAGAATCAGGTTTATTGGCCAAGTGTGTGTGCGGCGCACAAGGAATTTGTTGGTGTCTCCAGTAGACTACAATACAATAGAATAAAACAGTACAGATTAAATACAATATAAAAGACATCTTATTTGTAGACAGACAATCGGGTTTCGTTACGAGCTTTGCAAAATGCGTTAAAGCACTAAGGAATGGTAAATTAGCCTACGATACATCGAAGTAAGACTACTCCTTTCGAAGTGCAATTTTGCCGAGTCATTTAAATTTGCGTTTAATTATTTCCCAAGTTTGGGGGAAAGGGTGGGTATGGTAAGGGAAATCCCTATTGGTTACTCATGCAGAAGGGGGCGGCCGTCACTGTGAACATCTGGAGAAGGTTACTGGTTCTCCTGCTTGGACTGAAGAGCATCCAGGAGCCGCACTGCAACTTCAAAATGTCTTTTATAAAAGTTGACGAAAAGTCTGACTTTTCATTTCATAATCTACCTTACGGCGTGTTTTCGACGCCAGATAATGTAAGTCAAACTAAGAAAAATAGTTGTCGCCTCGAAAACATTTAGGTTTATAGCGATGTATTTGTTATAGTGTTGTAACGCAGATAAAAGCTACAGGATACTATCACAGGCGTAAGAGCTTGATTCGGATTGTTCCGCTAGTTATTCGAAGCTGTTTTGTATTCTGTATACGCATGCAATGTCATAGTTTTGCATGTGAAAACGTATTGCTGAGTATTGGCGCATGCATTTTAAGTACTTGTGGACGTGTTTACGCACGGTTATGTATAGGCTTACTTAAATCAATAAGCACTCAGCAGAATGGTGTTTATCACGGGTTCAGCCAAAGCACAGGATCGGTGTTGCAATCGGCGACCAGATCCTGGACCTCAGCGTGATCAAGGTTCTCTTCGACGGACCGGTTCTTTCCAAGCACCAGGATGTGTTTGACCAGGTGAATGAAACGTTAGCAAGTCGCTCTCCCACATTTGAGCCAGTTTCATTAATAACTCCCTGCAGTTTACAGCATTGTAGCAACACAAAATGTTCCTGTTTTTACACACTTGTAGGCGACGCTCAACGCGTTTATGGGGCTGGGACATGAGGCCTGGACTGAGGCACGCAGCACCCTCCAGCGGCTGCTCTCTGCAAACGAGAGCACGCTGCGCGACGACGTCAGCCTGCGGAGCAGGTAGCCCAAGTCTCTCCTCGTCTTGCCTGTACATGTGCGTCTGCAAAGGTGTGTTTCTCTAATCCAGTGGTTCCCAAATTGTGGTAAACTCAGGGCTGGACTGGGATTAAAAATCTGCCCTGGACTTTGCAGTCCTCGCGATAAATTTTGCTGATGGGGTTCCCCAGGCATGCCAGATGTCCTGTTCCGGTACACTGAGTGCACCCAGAGGGTACACTAGAAGACTGCGGAAATGTGTTGTGTCCACTGAATAAAGCTGAAATAGAAAACGGAAATCAGCGTAAAATTTCTTGATGATATAATTATTTTCAGATTGATTATGATATTTTTCATGTCCTCTTTAATAATACATTTGGAACAGGTTAACATAACCTATTCAATACAGCACATGGAAATTGTAGAACTTCATTCTGCGTTTAAAGCTGACAGCACTCATCCCTCACATCTCAAAGCGCTGGCATGCCATACAGGCTCAATTTTTCACTGAAACAGTGCGTGCGTGCGTGCGTGCGTGGGTGTGTGTGCGTGCGTGCGTGCGTGCGTGTGTGTGTGTTTGTATGCACACAAAATTCACTCTGCTACTGAGGTAATAAAATTGATGTGATCTGGGTGTTTCCAGAGCCTTTGTCCACCAGAGTTTGGCAGTGATGCACCTCCCAGCAGAAATCGGTGAGCTTTCCGCTCATCATCTTTATCTTATCTTATCTTATCTTATCTTATCTTATCTTATCTGATCTGATCTGATCATTTTTCTTAAAATTTTACTTATAACAGTCATAGTAATATACTATGCATGCTTTCATAATACCTTATAATGATTCGTATAAGCCATTATAATGCATTATGAAGGTATTTATAGTGCATTATAGATGAGCTTCATAAAGCGTACGTAATACATAATAAATATGGCTATAATGTCATGCCTTTTTTATAAATAACTCTAACTACGTTTGTAATACTTTATGTATGAATGCATTATAATGCATTATAAAGGTATGTATCATGCATTATGCATAGGTGCTTTAAGTAAAGTGTTACTCTTCCTTCCTTTTAAACAGATTCCAAAATAAACTGTTTCAGCTGTTGCTGGACATGGTTGATGTTTGAACCAGATTAGATTTAATAAAAGAAATAAAACTGGGATAGTATTGTTACATTTTTCTCCGTTTACAGCGATTGACTTTTTTTTTAGTGAAATGAATGTATCAAGCCACATTATGGACGTAACACCAACCAATTGCAACAAACTGTGCTATTGCCACCATTTGTCTGCTTTTAACCGAGTTACTGAAGTAATTACGATGGTATTTAGTTACTTCGACTCTTGGCTCGGCTGCCCTTCAGGTGGTAATTAAAATATTTTCCCTGGACCCGCAGGACAGCTCAATTACTTTTCTGCAGCATGCCTTCCTCAGAGAGTGTGATTTAGAATATTCACCATAAGGGGGCGTTCTGTACCAACATATACTCATCTAATCAGAATTTTATTCGAAACCCTATCAACATCCAGCGTTTCCCGTTACATTTTATAAGTGAAAATTCTTCTTGTGATTTTTTTTTTTTTTTTTTTTTTTTACATTGTCGCATATTTTAATACGCTTGTATGATTTGACATCTTGATTTTCACCCATGATCCTTTTTAGGGGACTACACTGACTTCTACTCCTCCCGGGATCACGCCACCAACGTCGGCATCATGTTCCGGGGCAAAGAGAATGCCCTCATGCCTAACTGGTAATACCCCGCCAGGGGTAGCCGCTCTGAAACCCCGAAAGTTCTTTGGAGTGCCCTGTTTCTCATAGGGCATTGATAGAAAGTCATATATGTTTCCCAAAAACTAGTTTTATAATTGTGTCACTAGGGAATAGCAAGCCACATTGTGACAATCTTTTTTTTAATTCTATGTGGTCTGGGCATGTAGAGAAATGACAGTCCACACAAGTCAGAGCCACGTTCATGCCAGCTCTGAGTAACTGAAACACACACACACACACACACACACACACACATACACACACACAGAGGAAGTGTTAAATCGCCCAGGTACAGTGTTTCTCACATTTATGATGACTCTGTCATCACCTCTGTAGTGCCTCTGCTGTCCCCTAAGGATCTCATCAGACTCTCGTTATCTCTCCTCCCTCGGTATCTTCCACACTCCATCCTTCTGCCCGAGCTCCTCAGATTAAATAACCCTTCTGCACAGCACCTGAGTCCTAAATACACCCCTGATGCTTCCCCAGAGTGTCCCGCATGCAGATGTCATCCACCGGCAGTGTGCAGAAAACAAAAGTCATCATTATCCATTAGCTTGAATCTGACCGTGCCCCCCCCACACATACACACACACACACACACACACACTCTGTAAAAGAGCAGGGTCCTGTGCCATTTACACCTTGGAATCATTGGGCTCCCCACTTTTAAAAATCCCCGGTGTCCATCAGAACGAGGGAACCTGAAAAATAATGTGGAAAATCGCTAATCTTTTTGGGTCCAGTGGCTCCAACATTATGTAAATGCGGCATCTACTCAGCCAGTCATTACCTCCTGCCTGCGCGGCTGACGCCTGATGATCCACGAAGTTCCCGAGTTTGAAAACACGGCAGATGAGAAATTGCCCAAGTTTGCAAGTAAGCGGCCCTGACAGCATGGGGAGTCTCCATTCGCCAGGGCCAGATGACACTCGTGTGTGCCAGAACAACTGGGCATTTAATGAAGGAGAAACGCACGAGATCACGCACGTTTGAAGGGGAGCGTCGCTGAGACACGCGGCTGTCGCTGCGGAGAGATGTTTACGTGGATTTTAGCTGGTCGAGAAGAAACGTCGCCCTCAGCTTCCTCTCGGCATCTGTCTGACGCGGCGGCCCCGCATCTCGCGCAGCCATTTTAGAAGACGTTCTCTGTGACCTGTGTTTGTGTCTGTGGTGGGGGTGGGGGTGTCAGCTGTGGGATTTGGGGAATGTTTCCGTAGTCAGAATCTCCCAGTTAGGTGGGGAGGGAGCAGACAGATGGGAAACGGGTGGGAAATTGGTGCATCAATGCCCATAGGAGCAGGATGGTGTCATGTCCAGCAGGGGGCGACGTGCTAACAGGGTCTTTGACGTGGCCAGCAGGGGGCGACGTGCTAACAGGGTCTTTGACGTGGCCCGCAGGGGGCGACGTGCTAACAGGGTCTTTGACGTGGCCAGCAGGGGGCGACGTGTGAACAGTGTCTTTGACGTGCCCAGCAGGGGGCGACATGCTAACGGTCTTTGACTGCAGGCTCAGGCTGCCTGTTGGGTACCACGGCAGAGCCTCGTCAGTGGTTGTGTCTGGGACACCCATTCGGAGACCCATGGGTCAGATGAGGCCCGATGCAAGTAAGTGGGACGATCACAGGCATCTCTGCGCGTGTGTGAATGTGTGCCGCCCTGGTGAAGGTGCCGCAGACCCCTGACACCTGTGTTTCCCATTCTCCGTTGCAGCTCAGCCTCCCGTGTTTGGGCCGTGCAGACAGCTGGACCTCGAGCTGGAAATGGTGAGTAGCCGATCCACGCGCCGTTCAGCTTTACCAGATCTCTCAGGTCCATCTCTCTGATTCAGTATTTATGTGCCGTTACATTTTCATTTGAAAAGCAATATTTAAACCTGGAATAAGAACAGAAATATGGTGCAGCTGCATATATGTAACAATGAAACTATTAATCTTAACCAAATGTTGTTTTGAAAGTTTTATTCATGAAAATATCTGTGCTCGGATCTGAATATTCACAGTAGTTTTCCTAGCGCTCTGATGAAGGTTTTTCTGGAATGGGAACTGGAGATCAAAGGCCTGTCACCTCGGGCAGAACCTCTGCGTCTAATGTGTACCATTATTATACCCTTGACTGTGACGTGTTTGCTTTTCGCTCCTGTTTTTGGCTTTTTTAGAGCTGGGGGCCTGGAACTCCAGAACTGGACCACTGGAATGCTTTGAAAGTGGCCCAAAATGCAAATAACTTCTGAGAACCAAACCCTTAGAAGCGAGAGCTAATACAAACCATACAGTTGTTATATTTTATCCCTAAATGGAAAGTGAATATCAAAGGAGCCGAGTTACATTTTTTTCAGCTCCACTTGGAGTTTCAGAAACCAGAGCAGAAGACGAGGACTGTGCAGACATTTTCTCATTAAATTCCCATTCTTGTTTTTCCCCATAGTTACCGTTGTGGAATTGTTTAGCTTATTCTTAGATTTAGCATTTATCACAGGAGCGGCTCAAGTCGCCTGCTTGCATGAACAAAGGTACAAGAGCAGAAGACCTGAATCCCTGTTTCCGGCCTACCCCACAGGCCTTCTTCGTGGGACCAGGCAACAAGCTGGGCGAGTCGATTCCCATCGAGAAAGCGCACCAGCATATCTTTGGGATGGTGCTGATGAACGACTGGAGCGGTGAGGCTGACCCCCGCGACCCTTCACCCTGACTTGAACTGGTCCCCGGGACCGCCGCTCGCACTGACCGTGACCTAAGGCAGCTGGTCATATTTAGTGTGGGCTGATGCCACGCTTGACGTGTCACGTCAGGAGGTCCTTCTGAACCCAGTGGACCTTAACAGTAAACATCACGCTAGGAAGAACACCATGTAATGATAAGCGTGTTGGAAATCTCGGGGCTTTCAGACCAGTGCTCTCATCAGCGAGGAACCATCACGCTGAGCCCTTCACGTTGCTCTCCGTGTCCCACCCTGTGCGTTTAATCTCAGGCGTGTGATAAATCAGCGGCCGGCAGGTCCTTCTATGAAGCAGACTCCTAAACAGCAGCACCGAGATGGAAGCTTCTTTTCTTCACCCTTAGATACAGATCTTCACCCGTTTTTATCCCTTAATCTGCTGCTGAGCATCTCCAGGTCATCCGCTGAATGTCCCAGTCGGATGACAACTTGGACGGGATGAATGACACAATTGTCATCTTCAGCGGTGGTGAGCCAAGGGCTGGACAGAACTCTGCTGGGCATGGAGTGTGCTGTTGGCTCAAATCCCTCCTTTCCTTTTTTTATACGGCTGTCCGTGGCAGGGTGCGTTTCTGGTCTAAGGGGGCATTCTTCACCTTTCATCGTTGTAGAGTTTGGTCCCAGAGAGTCGTCACTGTGTCTCAGTGATGGGTCTGACTGTGGGATGGAGGAAGGGCTGGGTACTTATGGACATCCCAGATACCTCCGTACCTTGGAGGGACCTTCACCACATCCACCTTGGCAAACTTCGAGTTTCAGCCTGGGCTCGCCGTGATTTAATGACAGTGTTTGTCAACGTCAAGTAGCTTTTCTCGGTAATGAATGCCGTTAATTTCTTTCATTATTCCTCTGTCAAAGCCAGGGATTGATTTCCTCCGAGTATGCAAGCTGCCGTTGGGCTTTTATGACCCAACTGTAGATCCGTGGAGCCATGAAAAGTCCTTCTGCAGTTATGGAAAGCCCAGCATAAGCAACACATGCCTTCGATTGTGTCCGTAGCGACTGATGTGTCTGGGTCCCCAGAGTGTTAAACTCCACTGGGCCATATTACCTGCTAAAGTATAGCCTTTCATTAAATCGCCTTACTACACTCTGTCTTCAATATCCATCTAGCCGATGACGTGTATGGATTGTTTAATTTGTTTGAACCACATCTGAGATGCTTCCTTATTAACTAATGATTTCCAGAAGAATTTATCGCTCCCTTTGCAGTTCACGTGTGGCAGGAATCCTTGCAGTAGAGATATACACATTCATCAGATGTCCCTGTTGTTATGGTGGTTGTCCTCACATGACCAAGTTTTTTTTGCCCGGTTGTACCTACACCCCCTCCGTTATAGCACCAAGGATTTCCTGTAGAACTGAGAATCATTTTTGTGTTTTAATCAATCACCCCATTACCCTACAGGAATCTTTTTTTGTAGTTAATCAACATGTTGATGGACTCAATGCCATTGTGAATGCAAGTAGTGGGTGTTAATACAAAACTTCTATCACAGCACAGTCATTTTTCTACACAATGATTTTAAGTGAAAGGGAAGTATCTCCTGGCTACAGCAGAAGGTGAGGTAATGGTGAATGGCTGAAATTAATGTGCCAGGTCGGGATACACACAATGCAGTTTCCATTGGGGATAAAGTGAAAATGAGTGTAGCATCAATGCAGGGGAGGAGGGTGTCCTTTTAAGGGCGTAACCCTGCCTCCTGTACCTGCATACCCATTGGCCAGAGTGAAATACTTGTATTAATGGTGCGAGTCTATTGGTGCCTTTATGCACTTATCAACAAGGGCCAGCTGCTCTGCTTAACTGCCTCCCTGAATTGTAGGTGTAAGATGGACCATCAGTCACATGTGATGCACCCAGAGAACGAGCTTCTTTTTGCTGTATAATGGAGTTTGGAATTTGTGTTTCATGATTGCATTTTGAGGGGAGTATATTGGCTTTTACTTTAAAACTCTCTCCATGTGACACAACCATTATTAACAGCATACTTTATTATTTCTGTGTATGTGATGCAACGCTTCAAAAGATTTTGCTTACCTGAGTGTTTATAGACGTCGGCGTATGGAGAGAGAGGTGGTTGACAGGACCTGTCCGATGTCCCCCGCCCCCCCATGTCTCCTGTGTCTCCTGTCCCAGCACGAGATATCCAGGCCTGGGAGTACGTGCCCCTCGGACCTTTCTTGGGCAAGAGTTTTGGGACGACCATCTCCCCATGGGTTGTGCCGATGGAAGCCCTGCTTCCCTTCGCTCAGCCCAATGAAGCACAGGTGAGGAGATGCTGCTGAGGAGCGCAGGTCGCCAAGGAAACGACGTCTAATAAGAGTCAGCTGGACTTCTTAGTAGCCGCATTATCCCCAGGACAGGAAATTAAATTCCTTTGTAGGGGGGCGACTGGGGTGTCCTTATCTCTGGGCCCAGCTCACCCCCCCCCTCCACCTCTGCAGGACCCGGAGCCGCTCCCATATCTGCGCCACGACGACCCCTACACCTTTGACATCAACCTCTTTGTCTCAGTAAAAGGTGACTGTCCCCCGAGCGTGTTAATTAACTGCAGGCGTGACCGCTGTACCACAACCTCGAGGGGCACGAGAGGTCATCAGAAAGCCTACATCACACCCGTGAGGCTTGGTTAATATTACGCCTGGCTCGACTTGCTGCTGTTTAATTTGCTTGTCAGAGTGTCTTAGAATGTGTGTTTGTGCGAGTGCGTGTGTGTGTGCGTGTGGGTGGAGGACAGATATAAATTACATTGTGGGGACCAAATGTCCTCTAAATGAGATAAAATCCTCATTCAATTCAATTGTATAAAAATCTGTGACTGCAATCAAATAACTAAAAATGCCAAAAGTCTTTTGTTTTGTTACGTATGGTTAAGGTTAGGGCTGGGTAGGGGTTAAGGGTATCATAATTGGGATTAGGGACATGATTATGTGGACGGTGTGTGTCCATTTTGGGGCTCTTGCTGTGCTCGAGGATTGAGAATTTATTTAATTCTACGACTGTTTAACTGGGTGATATCTGTAGCGATTTGCTAATCTCCGTATGCTATGCGAGTCAAACGTGAGGGTCACGCTGCGAATCAGGCATCGCCGTGGGCCACCATTGTGCAATCGGGGGGGGCTGCCCGAGAGCCCCTTCCCGTATCTATGCAAATAACAGTTTGTGATGCCACAGTGGGCTGGGGGGGACATTCCATTAATCGGTAACTTTTCTCAAACAGGCGACACGATGAGGGAGGCGACCACTATATGCAGGTCCAACTTCAAGGTAAGATGCTCGTCTCTCACCCGGGGGACGACGTCTCTATACGGAGTAGTGGCTGGAGTCAAGGTTGGAAGGCACTGAAATAAAAGTGCTGCAGTTCTGGCACGTTGGTGCTCTTGGGGAGTGAGATGGGGGGGGGGGGGGAGTGCCAGCAAGCAGGGGAATTTGCTCGTGTTGTTCTGAACTTCTCTGAGTCTGCTTATCTGTGGGGACGTGACACGGGTGAAGGAGAGAGATGATGACACGTCACTTCCAAAGTGGCCAGAAAGGCAGGATCTAGAGACGGCAGGTAGCACAGTGCTTAAGCCCCCCCCCCCAGGTACCTTAGAACAAGACGCTTAGCTGGAATCGCAGGCAAGGATCAGTGATGCTGCTGGCTAAGCATAAAAAATATGAATGAATTGTGTATATATAACTATGATGATAATGAATAATAATAATAATAATACGTCATTCTCATAGTACATGTATTGGACCATGAAGCAGCAGCTGGCCCACCACACTGTTAACGGCTGCAACGTCAGGCCCGGAGACCTGCTGGCTTCCGGAACCATCAGCGGCCCGGTGAGTAAGGGGACCCCGCCTGTGCGGCCGCCAGGCGCGCTTGGGGCAGAGCCAGTGCACGCCGGCCTCACATCTCGCCAAATCTGCCGCTCAGGATGCGCACAGCTACGGCTCCATGCTCGAGCTCTCCTGGAGGGGCGCCAAGACCATCGACCTGGGCGGCGGCGAGACCCGCACCTTCCTGAAGGACGGCGACGAGGTCTCTCTCACAGGTCTGCGCCGCCATTTTGGAATTATATAATGTAAAAGGTTAATATTTACATATTGTGAAAAAGGTGTTAGTTTTGAAAAGTCGGTGTATGTAAATAATGCAAATTAATTTAAAAAACCACATAGAATTGACTCGGGTATTTGAACTAGTTCAAAATAGGAAGCCACACTTCAGATTTGGTGAATGACAGGCCATCTCATCCATCTCTTCATAGCTCTGTATCCACCAGAAAGAACCAAGAAAAGTGCACCAAGTGTAGCCTTTTAGGAGATGTGATTTCAGGCTGTTTTTTAAAGGTAAAAAGGGAGTGATGAGTGACTCCCTTCAGAACACTGTGACTCAGGCACACATCAACACCGGCTCTGGTTCCTGCTTCAGGTTATTGTCAAGGCAATGGGTACCGCGTGGGCTTTGGGTCCTGCAAGGGGGTCGTCCTGCCTGTACTGCAACCCTGAGGCGCCGGCAGTGGGCCGTGGGGTGGAGGAGCCCAAGCTGGATGGGGGCAGCAGAGGAAGTGCAGCATCGACAGGGTGCTTCCTGTAGACGTCTAAGGCACTTTAATTAAAATCATGGTGAGGACGAGCCTCCGTGCCGTGTTTCATTTTATTTTCACGAGCGTTTTGATCATATTTTCAAAGACAGCCCTTGTTTGTAATTCTGAGGCATTATCTGCTGAATTGTTTGTGCCATCGCATGTGTTTTGAAATTTAATTACACGGTCCTCATCTGATTTCTCCCTGCGCGATCAGTCTGGCCCATTTTGTGCCGTGGTGATTAATTAGCCCTGATTCTGAACATGCGCCGATTATGCAGCCTACGTACAAAGCGCTGTCTGGGAAACCATATGCAATTAATGAAGATAAACGAGAGAGGAGATCTCCTGCTTCAGAGAGGACCTAGATTTAAGATTTATCAGATTTAAAGAAAAACAAATAATGCATTTGTGCACTGGAACTGTTACAGAATGCCTTGGACCACAGCACCCAAAACGCTGTTGTTGATCATTGAGTCCTGTTCCCTTTCTGGGCATACATGATATCCAGAATGGGCTGTGGTCGGGTTCTTCATTCTAATTAAAGAGGACAGCAGTGGTATATTGGGACTGGTTAGCTTAATTGGCCAACTACTGGCATAGCCTATGTTAATTATATCAAATGGACTTAATTATGTATTCCTTTCCTGACCTCAATAATTGGACATGATTTGTTCATTAGGTTGAGCATTCAGTTAGTCACTGATATCAGTATTCATGTGTTAATTTTATCATCACATGTCTTATGGTGGGGCAGGGGGAAGGAAAAATTATCCATGTAGTGGCTCCAACAAACCAGGGTTTATTTAACAAAACAGAACACAAAGAGAGAACGAGAACTCAAAGGGACCATGAGTCCAAACTAAGTCAGGGAGCAACACCAAGAACAGCAATACCGAAGAAAGTAGCACAACAAACTACAGTAACTAACATGGGGTAGCGACGACTGATTATCAGCCAGCTAACACAGGAAAACAGCCACAATAAACCACTGAGGAACAGAACAAGAACAGGCACTTTAATATACTACTAATAAGACATGGTGCAGGACAGGTGAGAACCTTAACCAAATGAACCAATCACCAGGACTCAGGGCAACAAGGAACGGGCGAGAACCTTAACCAAATGAACCAATCACCAGGACTCAGGGCAACAAGGAACGGGTGAGAACCTTAACCAAATGAACCAATCACCAGGACTCAGGGCAACAAGGAACGGGTGAGAACCTTAACCAAATGAACC
>JAODLC010000007.1:6691280-6723439 GCA_026781145.1 Hippopotamyrus pictus
GGAACTCCAATCAGCCTCAGCATGTCTTTGGACTGTGGGGGGAAACTGGAGTACCTGGAGGAAACCCCACGGCGACACTGGGAGAACATGCAAACTCCACACACGTGACCCAGGCAGAGACTCGAACGCGGGTCCCAGAGGTGTGAGGCAACAGTGCGAACCTCTGCACCACCATGCCGCCCCCTATTCAGACATACCTCGGGTAATAATGAGCTTTCCCGCGCAGCAAACGGGATCATATATTGACAGCTATATCTTTCACATGTTTTTTGTGTTTTGAGTTTCCTTAAGAATTCACAGAAAGGATTGAATTTAGAATTGCCACCCGTCCCAATCTGAAAAATGAAATGATGTGTGTCATTTTGTACCAATATGGGACGCGATTTGTCCGGTGATTTTGAAGGTGGTCACCCTAATCAAGTGAAATGCAGCCGTAGTCCCGGGTGGCTTACATTCCTTCAGTGTTTTTTTTTCTTCAAATGCTACACGTACGTTTTCTGTACAATTCATCCAGATGGAGGTTATGATTATTATTGAAATAATCCGGACAAGCAGTGCCGCTGTGAAAGCCCTAGCTCTCGGGTGAACGGCTCTCATTTGTCCATACCGAGTGACATTTCTCACTGAATGCCAGCCTGTAGCTCCCCCCCCATCCCACCTCGAGCAGGGATTCTGAATATGGTGCCTCGTACTCCGCAAAAACCCGACACTCTCTAGTGAAATCATTCATGCTCACACAAACGATGCAAAAATGTGATTTATCTTTAATGCCACGTTAATATAATAATTTGACCAAACCGTTTCCAAATACCATTCCACCAATAAAGCATGACCAGAGGCACGGCCGACTTGGTTACACAGTGCAGTTTCAAGAAAACAAACAAAAAAAAAATTGCCTTGTAGCATGATAGCTGGTTAACTCAACATCTGCAAACAGGGAGAACATTGTGAAGTGCGGTTGGGGGAAAAAAAAAGTCATAATTATGTATAATAAATACACTCCTTCCCACATATGGAAAATCTGAGTGTGCACAACCCTGATCCCAGTTAACGCCGGCAGCAGAAGAGGCCAGATATAGCAAAACCGCCAAGAAAAATACAGGGATACGGCATAGATGTTGATAGAAATACAGTAAACCTACGTACAGAAGATATTCTTGACAAGGAACAGCCATAGAAGGATATACATATAGATACATATGCGCACACCAACCTGCATACTCAAGTAAATAAAATGTCTTGCCACATGCAATATATCATATTATATATAATTAATATATCATATTAATATCAGTGGTTTACGCTTCAGATTTCCATTCATTGAAAAAACGGAAATCAGTTTGCGTTAATCAAGGGCTGAACTCAGCGGATCCAATGAGCTAAAGCGAGTTAGAGCTGCGGGGAGCGAATCGGCCTTTTTCGGCTGCCAGCCTCCCATCCATAAATCAGTTATCACTTCATTTAACGTTTGAACGAGCTCACGGTGTCTCGCACTCCATGTCCGTGACAAGGGACGGTGCGTTCATTCATAAAAAGATTTAATACGCCTGTATTAAGTCCTGGAAATACCTGCTTCTTCGGCTCAACAAACGTTTATCCCGGATAAAGAAATATGTCTCCATGCTGGTCAGTAAGTAATAATCCACCGTCGGGTGTAGGCCTACTTACCCCTTGTATTGTGGGTCCGATGTCAAAAGGTATTTATTTACTTCATGCGTAAAAACCGTAAGGAAATGAATCACTGATTAGGTTAACGATTCCAGCTGTCCGAGGTTTAACAGTAACCCGTTTTTAAAACGTTAAGTGACATTAAAATGATAAAAATGAACCAGCCTTGAGGATGTAACCAGTGAAAATAAAAAAAAAAATACAGAACTCGTTCTTATTTTAAGACTGATTTTAATGGTCAGTTTTTTTGTCTACTGAATGTTACACCCATTACAAGCTGAATTTTGCTTGTCAATGTTTGCATTGCGCTCTGCGGTTCTGCCCCTCACAGTGTGCTGAGGTTTTAAGATGGTACTGTGGCTTTGGCTAAGGCTCTTTGTGGCATGCAACCGAGGATGTGATCTCGTGAGCGGTTTGAAACGCTTCTCAGAGACATAACTCAACGGTACCAGAAGGTACTTAGAGCAGCTGACATGGCTGCTTGGTCAGACCCCTTAAGCATGGGAGAGACAGTTTGATTTGTGCCCCTGTGTTACTCCTTCAACCAATAGTGCTCATGACTGCTCATGAATGCTGGAACAGAATGTCCTTTTTCGCTCTGGCTTCAGTAAGATGGTCTTTTATGTGATTTGATAGACGGACCTATACTCTCAGAAAGTCACCTGCAAATGGCTGGAGGAGAACCACTACAGAGACTCTGAGATATTTGTAGTGAGTTTCATTATAACTCAAATCATCACGCATATGAATTAAATGTTTCCAGGAAAGTGAGTAATGAATCCTGTGGCTTTTGGCAGTCAACTGTGGGGCCCCCCATTTACGACCAAACATTTAAAAAAACTCAGCTAAATTTCCCAAAGCCAGTTCTGGCAACTTATGCTGTCTAGGTATATCCACAGAGCTAGCGGTTAAACCAGCGAGTGTAAATACAGAAGTATTATGAATGTTACCTTTCGTCCGACAGACCTGCCAAAAATATCATCCTATTAACCTGGACAATATGAAAAGCATATAAGTGAGATACTTTGGCAAGATGGATGATGTTTGTGTTTACAGAGACACGCTTTAATTCCAATGTAGGTAACATTTTTGACTAGATGAAACATAACCACTTCCCCCGATCTGGAATGATCCGGAACAGGAAAGGGGGAGACGTCTCCCCATTTGACACAGGATCTGTTTAACATGCCCATCACGAGGCTCTTCATTGGCCCTCTCTTTTGGGGGAGGGGGGTTCTTTTAATGGGGTCAGGGTCCTTATAATGCAAGGTAAAAATGCCCCCCCCCCCCCCACCAGATCAAGCCAGATTGCTGGCCTTTTCTCTCCCTCAGGCGAGGCCCATGGGAATCTCTGGGCACGTCACGTCCAGGGGGGCCTCCCCCCCCACCCATCCGCTGCGCCCCACCGCTAGTCGTCCAGGTGCTGTTCCTCCCAGGTGGAGGTGGGGATGGCGCTGTACGGATCCATGATGACCTTGGCGCAGCGGATGATCATGGCCACCAGCAGGAGGCAGAGGAAGGCGATGCATGCCAGGGTCAGCCCCTGGTCCACGTCGACAAATTCCGGGTCGGGGGTTGTCTCCTCCATCGCTTCGGTGTGTCCTCATTGGCCGCCTCGGCTACCATCCTGCTGTTTCACCTGGGAAGCACAGCGATGAAGGATAGACGGCAATATGATCTACTTCAGCGTTTTCCCAATCCGCTCCTCGGGGACCCTCAGACAGTCCGTGTTTTTGCTCCTTCCCGACTCCCGACTTTCTGGCAGTCCCAAGGATCGGCTTGGGAAACACTGACCTCCTTCACATAGCGGCTTCTGCAGAGATGTTGTTAATGGCTAGTACATTTAATTTACCTTATATTTACCCTTAAACATCCTTAATAGCATAGGAGCAGGATGATGCATCTTTATTAACCCAGTCTAAAAAGTCTAATTTACATTTACATTTGCTTATATAGCAGACAGTTTTTTCCAAAGTGACATGCAAGTAAACCAAATTGCACATTACAAACAGATTTGTATTCTTATTAAAATAAATGCGAAAAGACATCTGGTACTCATTGAAGTCTGAATTTTAGGCGTTTGTAAAATATTGATAGGTGTATCCATCACGCACAGCAGCTCAGTGGGGGGTCCTACGAGCTGGCACCTGATTACCAACCACATGCATGACATATGTGAGCGTGTGCGTGTGCCCTGCATTGGACTGACATCCTGTCTAGGGTGTCCCCTGTACTGAACAAGTGATATGTAAGATGGATCTGTCAAGCCATCAATATATAACATTAGCATTTCAATTTGGCACATTTTAATTCTGAAGAGAAATATCATTTTAAGAATCAATTAAAGATTAATACTCCGTGCACATCTTTTAAAAAAGGGTTACATTAAAAAACAACTGCATAAACGTGTCTGTTCAAAATGTATCTTGACCGTGTAATATACAGTGTAAAGAGTGTATGTTTATTTGGCAGAGTGCCGTCCTATTGCAGTTGGCACCGTATCCTCTGTGATGCATCGCCACTCAGAATATCCTACAGCTGATGATGCCCCCTACGTGCACTTTGGTACCGGTCCAGATCCCGCAGCCAGATCCGCGATCGTGCTGCCAGGGCTCGGAGCAACCCTGCCTGTGCAATCAGACTGATCTCTCCGCGCTCAGAGGTCACCCGGTCCTGGATCTAATAGAATCTGATCAATTGGTGGGGGCAGAGGATTCAAATCAGCGTGTCAAGAGAAACGGGGGCAGATTAAAATTACACTTGAGGCAATTTAGAGTGGGGGGGGGGGTTACTGCGCGGTTGCTGTAACTGCGCGAAACCAGGAGCGACGACGATGGGCGGAGAGGATGTGCTGTAACAAGCCGATTGCTCGCGGGAGGCTTCTCGTGCTACCCAGGTCAACGAGCTTGGGCGTCATTTACATTCACATTTACATGTATTCATTTAGCAGCCGCTCTTTGTCATAGCAACGTACAAGCGAGGCAGATAACACACCACAAGCAGATGAGGGACCTCAGCGAGGCTAAGCTTCCAGTGAGGGACCGATAAATGCAGGACAGTGGTTTAGCTTCCGCTTGGAACGTTTCTCAGCATGAATGAGTGATCGTGTTTATTCACTATAAAAAGTGTAACGATACTAATGCTTTCGTTTATGAATGTTTGAGGTTCGACATGGCTGTCTAAAATGAGTTTGCATTAATGAATCGCACACGAAAGCTTCCGCTAATTAAGCTCAGTCTGTAGGGTACTGTTGTAATTGTGTCCCTCAAAAACAGTGCAGCCTGTGTGTGTCTAGCTATTCAAATTTAGCTGGGATCCAGTTGACCACAGGAAGGTTTTCCTGTTTGGGAGCACTGGGGAATTACCACAGCCAAACGTGAAACGGCAACGGGAGTAGGCTCCTCCAAACCTGTCAGCTACCCAGTTTCTTTAACTAGTTTTGTATTTTCATTATTTGCCAGTAAAGTAGACTCACAAACATCATGATCTGATGCTGCTTTACTGGCTGACAAGTATACAGTTTTACACAAAAGATGATTGAAAGAAAAAAAAAATGACATAGCTGAGCTTAAATGAAGGGAATTGCGGTCTGGGGACTATTATGACATGGTCATCAGTCTTGAAGTTGTTGAAAACCACACAGTAAAGATGTGCTGGTCAGAAGGGCCTGGTTGAAGGAATTCACATTATCTTTTTAAGGCCTTAATGCTTAGAGAGACCAAATGTTGCTTTCTCAGCAGAGCTGTATCTATCATCCTCCCTAGCAGAGCTATCTGTATTGTTCAGAGGTAGATTAGTGTGAAGTGGCTGTCTCTCTGCCTCAGGTGCAGCCCTCTCTCTCCACACTGCTCTTGGATGTTCGGGTACCAGTGAGACCCTGTGCGTCGATTTACTAAAGCGACTCATGCAGCCGTTTATCCGGAATCGACGGCTTGTGGAGAAAGCCTGCAGGTTACATGGCGAATGACCGAATTCCAAAAATGTAGCATTATGGCTAAATTAGCAGGGTCAACTAGATCACCTCGTGGACCCTTTCGTCGCTAATTGCATCATTTCTGAGTCACTCTGCAACCTTCTGGCCACTTTTTTAGGGACGAGTCGGTAGAAAGCTCATCAGGCTCTCACGGGGAGTGCAGACAGAGCTTTGTGATGTACTGCGATGCCAAACAGTGGGCTGATAGTGTCTCTTTGACGACGGTGCCTCCGGATGCATGCTAATCGCCTGTGGCTAGCTGCAGCTGGAGTCTACGTGCCGCTTTATCTTATTTTGTTATATACGACCTCAACAGAAACACATTTCTTTCACTTTTAATCTGCTGCTACTCTTCTGACATTAATATCCCAGAGTCCAAAGAGTCTGAAAATGCCATCCATCCATGACTCCCTAGGGTGAGTGTTTACTTGACTCCTTATACTTGGTGATGTCAATTATTTTTAGAAATACCTCTATTCCACCCAAGGCTCTGACCAACTGAAGTCCGTTCTGGGTCACTTGCTGATTGGCTGGCCTGTTCTCCTCCTCCGGGAAAGCCAATCCCAATGCCAGTGTCTATCATTCTTCATTCTGATGTGTCCATACGGACTCACGCCTCTCTCCCTTTTGGCATGGGGTTCTTCGGGCTGAACGGTGAAGGAATCTGCTCCACCGCATGCTCGCCCCGAAGGCAGGACCACTGAAATGCACCATCTCCCGTGAATCGGAGCGTTCAAAGCAAACGATGTCCCAAGCATTCTAATTACTATATTCCTCGAAGTCATGAGTCAATTCCCACAAGAAATGCGAAATATAAATAGGATGAATGCTAGAGTTCATGAATAAGTAGCTTTGGCTGATGTTGAGAGAAAACAGTAAAAAAAAGGTGTTTGCAGCTTTTTTGGGGGAACCCTGTTATTTTGTAAGAATAGAGAGTGACACACAGGTCATCTGTGTTAGTGAACCTGGGTGTTATTCAGAGACCTCTCAGAGCGCCCCCTACTGGCTGGCTTGGGGATGACACCTGGGGCCCTAAAACCCTTGGCTCCTGCTTGAACTCAGACGAGGAGGCCCCTCTGTTCCCTCCCCTCCTTCCCTGGATCAGCACTTTCTGAATACTACACCTGCTTTATAATACTGAGCAATTTTGTTTGTCAGACATTTCTACATGTGCTGTTTGGGGTGGGGGGGCTTTTCTGAGCCATAATTATTGCTTTTTTCAAGTACTTGGGCAAGTGTAACCTTGGTAACAGCATTAGCAATTTAATGGAAAATTAGGGTTGACTCTGTCAGGCAAGGACCCCTGTACAGGTACCTTTCATCTCCGCAGTGACTCAGTTCTGATCAAACATTTTTAGGTGGTTCTCTGATGTTCCATCTCTGCATTATGCTACGGACTCC
Source organism: Hippopotamyrus pictus (assembly GCA_026781145.1). Classification (NCBI taxonomy): domain Eukaryota; kingdom Metazoa; phylum Chordata; class Actinopteri; order Osteoglossiformes; family Mormyridae; genus Hippopotamyrus; species Hippopotamyrus pictus. The sequence continues at coordinate 6,698,323 of JAODLC010000007.1, forward strand.
CGTCTACAGAACATTACCCCCGTCTCCCCCTGTTGATTTTAAAGCCAGGAGCTGGGGCATGCAGCGCCAGGTTGGGCTGTCATATAGCATAAGGAAGGTTAAGCTATTCTGTTTAAAAATCAAGCTGATCAGAGCTAAGTGGCATTTCCAGCATTCATATTTTCTGCACGTCACAGAATTGTCGTCGGAAGGCGAATGGAAGGCACATAAATGCCGCAAGAGGATATGTGGCTTTTGTCGAGAAATTCAGGAAATTCAGCGTGGCACGTAAGGCAGATGCTGGTCTCTCAGCGGGCTCCGCACTTGGGCTGCGGGGTCATTTTATCCAGTGTCCATTAAAGAAACATGTCCGGCTACAAGGAGCACTGAAAAATGAGGCTCTTTGAAGGAGGTGGTGGTGTGGATTCTCGGGCAGGACGGTCAGGGGGAGGGACAAAGCAGATGGTGGCAGCCACCGCGGTGCTGGGAGTCGGTGCGGATCAGATGTTTAGGGATGCAGAGCTTCCGCACTGACCCCTGCTTACAGTCCGCGGCTGCGGTATTGGTGCAGCATGCTGCAGCTCAGATAGTCTAGGGGTTTCACCCCCACCCCGCAGCCCTGTCACAGGAGATGGATGACCCTCCCCCTTTCCTGATTTAGACCTTGTTAATGCACAATAAACAACCTCTTTCTGGGAATTCACTGCCAACATTCCAGGTTGCATCCTGGTGTCCCGAGGTATCTAGCGGTGCGTGTTTCAGGGCCCCGAGGTATCCAAGCCCTGGGGAGGCCTTTTGGGGCCATAAGTGAGTTACGAGTCATTTTATTCATTTTTCCTCGGCATAGTAAAGGCAGTTCTGCGATTTCCGTCCTCATAGAAAGCCGCATCTGCCATTGGTGACATTACGGGAGGAAATGGCCTTCCTCTCAACCGCAAATCGATGCCTCCGATTGCACAGATATGCTTGTCCTGTCCTCCCTTCGGTGCGTAAAATGGTTTTTGTGTCCTCCCGAATTCATTAAGGGCTGCCGGATTTTCCCTTCTTCACAGACCGCCAGCGGGGCCGAGGTGTCACTGGGATGGTGAGAGGTGGTGTAGAGCGGAGGTAATGCTGCATAATCGATGGCAGAGCTGAATGAACGAGTCACCGTTACGTAGGTTAATCGTGGTCACACCAGAATTCTGCAGGGATTCATTTTGCAGGCCGCCATGTCCCCCTGGGCTGGTGTATTAATAAGATCTACTGTCCGGGCAAAGTTTTTACAAAAGAGTGTTACAAAAAGACTTTCTAACTATTAAAATCTGCCTGCTCTCGCACAAGATGACCGAACTGCTTTTGGAACTTCCTGAGCTGCCAAGGGTCAGCCAAGGTCGGCGTCCCGCTGACTTCCTGATTAGTTTCCTATTGGTTTCCTGCTGGCTTCCTGTTAGGGCTGTTGCCATTTTAGCATAGTTAAGGTCCTGCCAGAGCCGTTGGGGATCTCCCACTGTATCCCGCTGTCCTAAAGTAGGCTGCTACAGGAAGACAGGCATGTTTGTCCTAGAAATGCCCACTGCGTCTGTTTCGGAGTCCTCTGTGCCCTCGTCACCTTCGGTGGGGCTTTCTGATTCTCAAGAAGGTGTCAGGGGTAAAGTGCTGAGCTCATACAGGCATCCTGACAGGTTGGGATGGCCTGATTGTGAGAGAGAGAGAAAAGAGAGAGAGAGAAGGGGGGGGGAGAGAGCAGGGGGAAGAGAGAGAGAGAGAGAGAGAGAGAGAGAGAGAGAGAGAGAGAGAAGGAAGGAGCTAGAGGGAGAGAGAGAAGGAGAGAGAGGGACGGGGGCTTCTCCACAGCTTTCAACTGCCAGGTGGACCTATCTGTGAGCTTGCTGTCACAGAAAGGGTCGATAGGATGACAGGGAAGATAGTGTGACAGGAACAATGAGTGACAGACAATAGTGTGACAGGGACAGAAGGGCTGATTTAGTGACAGGGATGAAAGGGAAGATCTGTAAACTGAGAAAGAGGTGATGACCATCATGAGCCAACTGTAACCTTAATAATGCAGCATCTGGAGAGATGACTTCTGTGAGCAAAGGTCTGGCATAGTGCATAGTTTGTTCATCATCTATCAAATCACTGTGTACTGATTCAGTATCTGTGATCGCTCAGTCTTTGGAATGGTGCCCCTTTATAAGAGATTAAAGAGCCATAGGTGCACCTACTGATAGCGATAATCATTCTTAAATAGTCTCTTAATCTTAATGGCAGCCCATCCTGTGGGGGCCAGTGGGCTCCTACCCTCCACCTCCCAGGCTCCGCGCTAACCCTCGCCTGCGTTCCAAGTTCTGGGTGCCGGGCGAGAGCGTTCGGGACGTCATGCTGCCCGATCGCGGCTCCACTCACCCACCGACGGGTCTGGCTGCCGCCGCACGTTTTTATGAAGTCAAATTTACGAAGGCGTGTTTCGTAACGTACGACTTCCTCTCTGCCAAAGCGTAACTCTTTAATCATCCGTATGATGGATGGCTGAGGATAAATCTTCTCGGAGAGTTAAAGTCGGGGTAATGCGGCGGTGTTTGGCTCCGAACTCGGGCAGCAGTGGAGAGGAAAAGCAGGCCGGGTTCATGGTCAACAAAGAACGACAGAACACGGAACCGTAAAAAAGAAGAATTAAAGAAATGGGTTTATGCACCTAGATCATGGCAAAGACCCAGTTTTTGCTGGAACCCCAGTAAAGTTCTGGCTGCCCCGTCGTCACTGGTGTCACACAGGATAGCGCAGTGGGCTGGGGGGATTAAGTATGCCTGGCTGCCCCTAAAAGCTCACTGCTGCGTCTATCACCGCTCACCTTCACGCCAAACAGCCCCGTCAGGCTGCGCGACGCTTCCATCACACCCGCCACCTGACAGCCACCTGCCACTGGGATCCTCTGTCCAGTGCCCTGCGCATTAACCGACTCAAAGACTGACGCTTATAAATTATGGACACTGCGGAAGATTATATGATATTTATTACCTGCATGTTATGCTGAAGCAGAATTTGAAATCTGTCTCTAAATTAATGATTTTCCCCTACTTATCAGTTCCATATCTTTATTTTTAATGCCTGATTTCTATGAATACTGACAACTTAAAGCGAGCAGTGTTACTGATGCGATGACAGCCCACTATATCAAACAATCATGTTGCAGACACAAACAGATCTAATTTCATCGTGCATTTTTGTAAACACCTTAGAAATCTTTTGACCCGTTATTAATCTTTACAGTTTTTCATATGTAGTTAAAAGTAGAAATACTTCAAGACCAAGAGAAAATTATCCATGACAAATTGGTCTGCTTGCCATGTTTAGCTGGACCAATCAAACTAACATCTACATCAGTACATCAGAATATGGATCCTTGGGCTGACAGAAACTTTAAATCCCTGCATGTTATTTTCCCCATGAAATGCTTCCACGTACCTTGCTTCAAAAATGATTCTGTGAACTTTTCTGGTACTCAAACGCAGAATGTGCCCCTTTCGGAATAAAGCACGGGGGCACTGCATGGCCCGGACGGATTGATCCAGAAGCAGGCATAACATGCCCCCCCCGCCACGGTCTCCCCGGGGTCCCATGCAAATTGAGCGGAGGGCTTTCATCCTACAAAGGCTCGGGCGGCGTGAAAGGATAGCTGGCCCTCGCTCCGAGGAAAATCCCAACTGCCGACACGGGAAGCACGGAGAAGCCAACGACCCGGCACCGGGCGACCGGTCTTGGAACGGATACCCCCCCCCCCCCCCCCCACCGATACGGTTTGAATTATATCGAGGAAATGAGGCGGAAAGAAGAAGGGAAAAAGTCCCTCCTGGTTGCCACGGCAATAAAAGAACAGCTTTACCTGGCCGCTCTCACATCCTGTGGAGGGGAAAGTGGCGACGGTTGTTTGCGGTGCCGCGCCGGCAGCTGGAGTGCATCCCCTACTGCTGCTGCATCACATCAGGGCCGATTCGCTGCATCGCCTCGCCAGCGTGGCCAGGGAGCGCCGACCCGCTCGCATGGCAGGAGAGGGAATTCCATCCGCCGGCGCTGCCGCTGGCTCCTCACACGCGTCCTCTGCCTCTAACCCGCCGGCGTGCTCCCTGCCACCACTGCCCGCGCGTGTGTCTGTGTGTATGCGTGTGTGTGTGTGTGCCTGCGCGTGTGTCTGTGTGTATGCGTGTGTGTGTGTGCGCGCAACTGCGCCGCGGTTCTGCCCATCATCCCACTCAGGCTGGACATTCTGAGGCTTCCTGGCTCGTCCCCCCCCCCCCCCAAAATTAGATCGCTCTTGGGCCCGCCGTCAAACTCACAACGCTGCAGGGGGTGGGGCAGGACCCTGGGAACAGGTGACAGAAACCATGACTCAATCAACCTTACCTGTCCCCCCAGGTCATGATGGCTCAAGCCACTGTCAGGGACCATCCCACAAGCAGCTCCACACCCAAGGGCGACCGGGGGGGTGGTAAATAAATGCACAAATAAACATGTCCCCTTCAGACTATCGTGACGCTTGTCTCCGTAATTACCACATCATTTTTTGCCTGGTCAATAAACGTATTCTCCACTTTGATTTATAGTCAAATCCCAGAAGAGGAGCCAATGACAGATAAGAGAAGTCCAGCATAATTTATTGTTCCAGTTCTGTTGATTATCTATAGATGGGCTTCAGACATTTTAATGTGCGTGGCTTTATTTTTTATATTTGTTAATGAGGCATATTCAGCACTGGTTGTGTAATAGTCACTTGGCATGTCCGTACAATAGCAGCCATGTTTTGAGCAGATTGGGATCGGGACCTTCTACATAAGGACACACCTCAGTGCTGGTAAGGACCCAGTTAACCATGGTTGTCAGGGTTGCATGTGGTCTAAGGATCTGATCTATGCACCGGATCAAAGCTGCTTTTTGTTTACAGATTCACAATCGATAAGATCTGGGTAGGGAGGGAGGCAGGAGCAATGAAGCGAAAGGAGGTCAGTACAGCGCCAAGGTAAGACGGCTTTGCCAGAAGTTACAACGGCCCTTTGCTGAGGCAGTCATAGCCTCTGTGGCAGTCATAGCCTCTGAATGTTCATCAGGCTCTTCAACAGATACGTACGGGATCAGGTAAACCGTAGTAAACCGTGGAGTGCATACTCGTGGGGGGTGAGGGGAGGGGGAGGCCATGCCAATGTCCCAGTAACTTTTGGAGCATCTTTGAGAATGCAGTCATGGACAATCATGAAAAAATTACCTCCAAATAACTTTATGCAAACAATAAAATTTTATCATTTTTTTAAAAAGCCTAAATTATGTCCATGCATTTTAAACAAAAGAGGTGAGGCAAAAAATATTGCCGGGTGTTGCGATTTGATATCTGCCAATCAGTGGTATTTTTAGACATATTTAATATCATGCCGTCACGGCATTGGCAGGCATCAGGAGGAGGGGGGCAGCCTTCGACGGGTTAGGAAAAAAAACAGGAGGCAGAAGGTTATATCTGAGTTTCTGCCACGGCATGGACATGACTTAATGCCCCTCCTTATGCTCGACCCCCAAAACATGTTCTATGGATCATGAGGAAAACACCCAAACCCATTTGGGGAGACTTCTGTAATCCGTTGCCCTCCCTTGGTGTGATTGCATCCTGCCATTTGAGAAAACCAGGCTTAATTCCTGCTAATCGCAATATCGCTGCACTATTGCTCCGAGAAGAAGTCAAAGGAAATCGATCGCTGGGAAAGAGAGGCTGGTTGCTAGGTGATTATTGACTTATTAATAACTATTTGTCATTTAAACTAAAATGCTCTGAGTTTATATACTTCATACACGTTTCTGAATCTATCTGATGGAGCAGAGAGGAGGCTCACTGTGCGACTGGCTCACTGTAATCCTCTGCTGGTTGGAGTGTCACGTCCGACAGCTGTTAGATCTCACGAGAAAGTGTGGCCTTGTACTGTTTTACAAAACAGCTCCTCACATGGCCTGTGCTGAGCATGAAGTAAAAGAGCCAAAATAAAAAAGGAGAGTGACCACTGACCGCTACTCCTGAAGGGTTTCTGAAACTGGGCGTGACCTACATTCTGCTCCCAGCAGCACATGGGGAGGGTTACGTCAGGAGTATGCAAAAATCAAAAATAACTCCTCCCAGCTTAGAGGCTTGCCTTTTGCCTCAGACTCCCAGGCATGTGTGTGCGAATCTTGTCTTGGGTTGGGCCGCTTAGGTTGGCACTTTCAGTCTGACAAGATACGAGTCCCACGGTATGATTTTGCAAAGTTGGGGCGAAGCTGATGGTAGGCATTGGGCTCCTGGAAGTGCCAGGGTATATATACCCCTCTAACCATGGTGGAGAGTGGATTGGTGAGTGTGTGTCCGCTGACGGACTGACTCCTGTCTGGGGTGTCGCCCGCTTTGTGCCACGGCGGCACCGGGAGCCATTTTGGAAGATTGTCAGGGTTGGTGCCTGTCCGACCATGTCCTGTGTGTCTCGTCCAATTTTGGCCAGAAGGTGTCACTTATCATCCTGTTTCCACCCTCTCTGTCTTGTAGCCCTTCAGCTCCTATAGCTCCCCCATTCAAATCCGGCCCTCGATTCCAATTCCAAATCCAGACCTTGTTTTCAGTTCTCCCGGGTAGTTAGTTTAATAATTACTGATTCTGATTGGCCAGAGGCTGGCTCACAGGTAAAGAAAGGCCCTTGAGGGCCGTGATTTGCATAGCCCTGTCCTCAAGTGTTTCCCTGCTCTCCAGGCCGCCGCTTAGCTCAATGGGTTGAGTGAGCAGCTGTGAGGCTGCCCCCTCCAGTCAGGAGTCACCTGTTATTTAATATGTATTGGTTACTGTGTCTTAGTACCTGTGGTTGTTTCCCAGTCCTGTTCTTTGTTGTGCTGTGGTGCCTAGTTGTGTTTACTTTGTGGTTCCTTTAGTTTGTTCGTAATTTTCCTGTTATGTTTTTGAGCCCTCGTTGTCCCATTTTGTGGTTTTCCCCTCTGCATTCTGTTTTGGTTAATAAATCCCTTTTTGTTTGAGCCACTCTGTGGATTGTCCCTCTTTTCCCTCCTTCACCCACCATAATGGAAGAAGAATGTTACTGCTTAGGCATTTTCAACATCTAAACCCAAACAGGAGGTATGCAAACTGGCTAAAGCTAAATTAGCAATACTGATGTATAAATATGTCTCCTTCGATATGCATCTAATATATCAGTAATGATAATTCTGAACAAATATAGCTATCTTTTTGCTTCATTTCCTCATGGTTAATTCATTTCCTTCAATTAGAACCTAGGGCATAACTTTGGCTTGAGCACTGGGGGGTTGAGGTCTCCGCCCACTTAAGGGGATCCCGGGGGTTGTATTGGCTGGTTTTGATTATTGGGGGGGAGGGTTACAACCCCCCCATCCCCCATAATTTACGCCCATCATTAAAACCCATATAATTCCTGGCTCTCCTTTGTGTACCTGACCAACGTGGCAATTTTAATAGCACCAGCTGTTCATTAAAGTAAATTAACAACCTATATTTTCATCCGGTGATAAATCGCTGTAGGGAAATGTGAGGAAGGTCCGTTCAAGTCGAATTAAACCTAAATGAAATTGAACTCTTTCGCGCAAGATCTTTATTTAAAAGCATTGTCACACACATAAAACGGTACCAGTACGGCGCAGGGAAGAAATTAATTTAAAATATTTATAAAGCCTCAGTGAAAGGCCACTTGTGTCACTCAGCATTCCTGCTAAAGTTAATGTTGACTCTGTAAACAGGGGAACAGACCAGTGAAGGATTGCTGCTGATGACCCAAATTAAGTTAAATTACAATCTATTCACGACAAAATCTTAATCGTTGCGTCGAAAGGGATTAATCGGGAATTCCCGATGGACATTTAAAGTAAATTAATCCCTGACATTGACAGCAGCGTCCTTGGGAAATCCCATCGGGGACTGTTATGTTTCTCGCAACTGCACTATAAATCGGTACCAGTTACGCAGAACAGCGGGGATACCACGGAAACAATATACTAATTCACAATACTAATTTCAACTATTAATACTTATAGGCCTATACCTTCTAATCAATATAATTTATAATTATTATGCAGAAATATGAGTCTTGGTAACCGCATACAAATTTTAGACTTTCGTTTACTCCCTTACCTGAACTAAAGCCGACTACTTGTATTCATATGCATCCTTAAATTAAATTTGATTTTACATAATTTTATATGTGTGTTTTAATAAAAGCATCAGTCGCCTTTTTCGGGGTTTGACAGTGCCAGCCCGCGTTTGTCAAGTACGTCACTGCATGTTTTATGTTAATCGTATACCATAACCAGCGTATACTATAGCTAGTGTATACCATAACCAGCCCATATCTCAATAGTGTGAGCGCTCGCTGGCGCGGACGGGACCGTGACGCAGCCCGTCCAGCTCCGAACCGTCCAGGCTGGACTCCGGCTCTTTGCTGTATTAATTAATTCAGGGCAAGTCTCGCGGTGTTACCTCTCAGACATCTTGCATTTTTCAGTCTGAGAAAGAAAGAGGCGATTTATCGCGTAGTCCGTCCGAAACGGGTCGCCGCTCGGTCCGGAGCAGCTCCGCGCTTCGAGGTGCCGATCGCTTGCCTGCCGCTCGCCGTGCAGAACCCGGCGGCGGCTCGCCATCCCCGGGCTGTCCTGAGTCCTGCGTCATCATCTTTTCTGCATTTTCGCCTTTTTCTCCCCAATCTGAGACGACATGGCAACACCCGCCGCTGTTAATCCATCGGGTAAGTGCAACATTCATTTTGAAGGGAAGCGATCGGTCGCGTTGAAAGCGACGTGAGACATCGCGTGTAATGTTGGCTAATTTTTCTACGGTAACAAAAGAATCGCAGCCCCGGTGCCTTTTTTCCCTCCGACATCAGAAGGGACTGGCTGCCTGCATATGTGGGGGAAGGGGGGATGCTGCCTTTATAACAATCTAACATTTAACTCATAAGAGCTGATTTTTCATTTTTTTGTCCCGTGATCTACCAATACATGATTATTTGTATTTTACATTTTCCGTATCCTGCTAAAGTCACTAATTCTGACTTACGTGCGATAGTTTGCGACGATCAAAGGTTCTTTTTTGTAAATGCAAATTGTGGATTTTCTGAATACATTAGCTAGCGAGCAGTACGTGATTGATTTCCTTGATTAATCTCCTTAAGAACACAAAGGTCCTTTTTGCGCAGGCTAAGGCTTGCCTTGCGGGCTTAAACCTCCTTCACTGTTAGTCGGACGCTGCCCCTTACTTTCACTGCCTGTTGATTCCAACATATACAATCGTTCTGTTTATTTTTTCCTTTTACTTGCGGTTGATTATTTTAAAGCAAACATATGCTACAAAAAAGCATTTGGCGCTACGGTGTAACTGTTGGTGAAGAGTTTAGACAATGCAGATGGGCATGACTGAAAGGGTTATGTAACAGGCAAAAATCGGTGTATCGGTCCGCTCTCCTTATGCGCGTGTATGTGTTTGGAGGTTGGTGTGGAGCACGCAGCAGATGGAGTTTCTGGCATCTGCAAAGATGCTGTGGTTGGTTTCCATGGAGCTAAAAGAAAAGAGTTAAGTCCGGCGATATCAGCTATATCAGTAGGCAAGCGTGGGCTGATGATGATGATTGTGGTGATGATGATCTGGGCTTCTGCCGTTTTGGAAAAGCATTAGGAATGATCCAACAAAGGTATATATACATACATGAGGGCAAATTTGAGGCTCAGGAACTAAAAATGGACTCTGTGCCATTAGTTTAATTGTTTACTCATTACCTACCGCAGGGAGATCAGTGTGCTGTCAGCAATCACTAACAGCATCACCCTGTAAGGGCTGCGGTAAGCAGCAAGTGGAGTTTGGCTTTTAGGTCAGTGCTAAACACGACCGGTTCAAACTCTGGAGGACCTGTTTGTTCAGGTGTGGTTGGAGTATGGTGAGGAATAGCAGGCCAACAGCTGAGAGAAGGCTGATGTCAGACATGGAGGAGGCGCAGGAGGAGTGGAGGAGGATGAGGAGGTGCGCTGCTCCTCTTCAAGGCTACGTCAAGCGTCTGTCTGGAAAGGGGGAACGCTATGGGCATTCAGACATGACTAGACTGTGTGCTGTTCACAGCCACTGCTGTTTATTACCTGTCTAATGGTGCCCAGTAATCATTCTGAAATAATACTAAAACACATAAAGTCCAGTAGTGCTATGAAGAAATGACAATTTATATAATTAAAATTCTGATTGACACCGATATATAGCATGGTGTGAAAATACCTGCAAGCAAAGTCTAGGCTGATATTCCCAACATCAGATTATTTAAACTGAAAAATAACCAAAGAAATCCTGGTGCAAAGGCATGTTTACATATAACAAACATTTTAGAGTTACGATTTCTCAACAGTGGCACTTGTCAGCTGGTGGAATGACTTGGACGAGACAAATGTGTATTTTTTGCGTCTGGGAACAGCCGCTTCCACAGTCACCTGTGTGACGGCTAGAACAGTTTAAAGATCGCAGGCATTGCTAGGATGTGCTGACTACATGTTTTTTTTTTTTTTTTTTGTGAACCTGTTTATTTGTGGACAGGTATAACAAGATTGTATCAGAATTAGATTGTAAGGTTGCAATGAACTATTAGGTCTAGCGAAATTGCAATCGCGTTAGCCTGGTTAGCTTGACTAACTGCTGTAGCGCATACTTATCTTATAGCCTAGAATCACACTAAACCGTGACTAAAACCAGCACTAAACAACATTAATACTGAACAACGCTCATTCATAACAAGCCCATTCTTTGGACTTCAGTCTAAAGGTTTTAATTTGTAGCAGAGCTACAACACAGCTAGCTCTGTAGTTGTGGAAAATGAACGATAACCCTTGTCGCTGCTTCATTGTGGTTTTGACACTTGGTCTCAGTGGAGGAGTCTCTTCTGAACAGACAGATGACTTGTACATAATAATCTTATGTTTTGCAGTTTTAGTCGATGCTGTTGTTTATGACTGCAGCTAATGACTTCCCTTCCTGTTTATGTAGTGCTGATGTGTGTTTGGTGCCACTGCCTAGAGTCTCCTAAGACCTGTCATAGCTGGGATGTTCAAATAAAATCGCCTGGGATTCTTTTTCGATACGACCATAGAAATTCTGTGCTTGTACCTTACCTACATAGTATTGAAGGTAACTCTGTGATTGATCTTAGGCAAGCAAAGAAGTTCAAGGTCTCCCGGTCCCAAACTGTGGCCCTTAGCTGTCCCACGTGTCTCCCATGTCTTCACTTACATGTCTGTAAGCTCTAATATACATGGAAAGCATTTTACGCACTTTCAGATACTTGACAAAAGCTTACCTGTGATTTGCATGTGAAATGTGTTTTTGTTGACACTTCACAAGATTGGTGAGGTAATTTTTAATTCTTCAGATTCTCTATGTAGGTTCAGGCTTTTCTTGTAGAAAACGCCTGATTTATCTGTTTAAACCACATGATAATTTCCATTAGGCAGCTTTTAAAACACACAACACTCCTTTCGTTTGTTGCGTTGGTATTCACTCCACACAGGCGCTGCTCATTCAATCCTGAAAGCACAGCAAAGGTTACATTAATCATTTGTTAAAATACGGAGGCTCGACTCTCCATCAGTAATTATAGTGCAAATGAAAGCTTTATTATGCAAGGAACGAGGGTCGTGATTCATAGCCGTGGTTACAGGAAACAGAATCGTCAGCATATATAAACATAGCCTGTGCTAGAATGGAATGTGTCTACGAGATTTTTACTATGCTAAACAAATAAAGCGAAACAAAACAGGCGTGGTATTGTAAAGATGGTGGAAAGAAAACGGTTGTTGTTGTTAAGCTGTTTGGCATGGGGGGACGGAGCCATGAGAAGCGTGTACACATCCATTCCGCTTTTTTCTGTGACAAGCGCGTGTTGAAGGCCATTCGGCGGCTTGGTTTGTTTGGGGCGTGGGGCTGAAAGACTGCTGAGGTAATAGGACATAGGAAGTTTTTTTTTTTTTTTTTCTTTGTCCTATGAGATTTGATCAGTGGCATGAAGTCAGTATATTAATTTTGTAATCACAGTTGAATACTGCCTACAAATCCAGCTCCAATCCTGTCTTCCGCCCCCTGCTGGCAGATACAGTAAATGCAACTCAGACAAGAATGTTGACAGCAAACAATGTTAAATATAGAAAGGAGTAAATTTCTTTTGTTTAGTTTTTCCCCCCAGTTTGACAGCAGCTTGTTTGCTATGAATGAATGGAGTCCACAGTAGAGAATGTTGATTTGGCCCTGGAGTCAATTACAGCAGCTGCCATTCGTTTGTTTGTTCTGTCTGTTGCAGCCAAATGAACACAAGCACCTTCTGGGGTGGATGTTGATTTTTGTTCTGTTCGTGTTGTCATGTGCTGGCATGCAGAGATGGCCACGGACCTCCCTGGACCCGTGACGATGCCGGGCACTGTGGTGGGGGCAGGGCAGGTACGGATGGCTGGTTCGATGCCCAGCCGGGGCGGCAAGAGGAGATCTGGAGGGTGAGTATTTGGAAATAGTGAACTAGTCTTCCATGGGGAATCTGGCGGTCACGCAGCTGTGTCAAAAAGGTGACTGTAGCGGGTTTGCTGGCCGGCTTGGGCAGGTGGGCGGCCTCATCCTCCCAGCGCTGTTCTGGCGTGCGCTCGCCCACGCCCCTGTCCGCACGACTGGCGAGCCCTGGTACGAGTCAGAGCTCGGAGCCCCCTGTGTGGCAGCCCACCGTGCGACAGCCCACTCGTCAGCGTGCGTCTGAAGCCTGAAAGCGGCCCTCGCACACGCTCCTGTGGGTGTGCTTGAGAACGGCCTGTTCCTGGCGCTCCACGTCCTGTTACGTAAATAGCATGGAGAGGGAAAGGTGCCGTGGAAATGGAAGTGATCATGGATCTGCACGTATCTGATTGGTTAATTGTATGCCTACATTTCACCCACTTGGGTCACGCGGGGGGCGGATTGATGTTGCTATGACTAATAAGAGTAAATAGGTTCTTTGTTTTTCATCAAAGGGGAATGCTTATATAAAATAACAAATTCTGTTTTCTTTTCATGGAGAAATCTGGAGAGAAGAGCAATAGAAGTTAAAAAAATAATATATAAAAATAAATAATAATGGTTGTTTAAGTCTGTCCAGTAACTCTCTGTCCAGAGTTTAGAAGGAACAGATTGTTCCCTGTGTTAGTTTGTTAGAGGATTGCTGTGCTGATGATGTCCACATGAGAAAAGTTCCCCCCCATGAGAATCTGGATGGTTCTGTCCCATGAGGCGAAGTCAGCAGGTAACCTGTTGAACTTCCAACAGCATCATGACTGTGTAAGCTGTGATGATCCAAAATAAGAATTTTACCTTTGATTTGGAATAATTATGGATTATTTGAAGAAAAAAACAAATTAGATTATTCAGTCATCTATTTTTATTTTCAGATGTCAGTTTTTCTTAACCCTCTTTAATTTAAATGTCAAAGTTCTTAGTTTTAAAGCACTAGGAGGAAATCTTTAGGGTAAATTTGAAGGTAACAGAAAAGGAGCCTGTACAATATAAAATCAATTGTAAACCGACAGTCTAATTTCGTGCGATACTAAATGTAGCAGCCTGACATTTATTTACATTTCAATCGACTTGTAGGTGTTTGGTAGAGGATGTCGCATGGGGAAATTTTTCACCTTCGCACAAGAGCTATAAGATGAACAGCTGACAATTAAACTTAATTTTCTGAATGGGAAATTATGAATAAGTGCGCTGCGATTGACCTTGCATCCTGCAATACCGTGCGAATCGTTTCATACTGCGAAAAATGTCACGGCTGAAAAATGTTTTCTAAACAAGCTGCAGTAGACTTTTTGTTGTCTGTAAGTGGACGTGTTGCTGTTTTCAGCTTAATGTTGATATTATTGTAGCTACTAGGCCTAAACTAAACGCATTATTTAGACAACAGCCACTGAATTAAGCAGTTACATTGAAACTCAGGTTTTCCTGGAATGGAGACAATTCTGCTGTTTTGCTGCCGTATTATAGAGTCAGGAGTGCGTGACTAACCCGCCCACCCAAATGTGTCAGATTGTATTAACGAAGCCTGATGCTTTCACTTTTGGCGAAAAGCCGGCCGGTAAAATTAAACTTGCGTCCGCAATTTAAGGCGATTCTTATACTACAAAGAGGCCGTGTTCGCATTAGCTCTCGGCTTTATTTCCGCACACTTTACACTACAGGGACGTAGATCGCGTGGGTTTGGTGCTGAGGAGATCGATCGCGCGCACAGCACGTGGCGCGGGCAGCACTCTGCGCTTCCCGCGGGCGAAGAACACGCGCCTCCTAATTATAATGTACTGATAAGTGCATGGAGGCTGTGTTACCTGTAGATGTGTAAAACCGTGTAGCTAAAGTTATCTCTAGTAGACTGAGCTGGTAAATTTGCAGTCAGTGTTGGTTAAATGTGAATCGGTCCAGAAACGTTGAATGAGTAGCGCCATTAAGAGCCCTTCCTTTTCTCACTTCTTTATTCAATAACATACCCACTACTCAGGCGTTTTAAAGTTTTCACTTCTATTTTGTTCTGTCAGAAGTTTGGTTTTTTTAAAGTACACGTTTCACGCTTGTTAGAAAAACGCTTAGGTTCCTCCAAGGTGACACTTTTACTCAAACAGGCTTACAGTTTTACTCCAGTTTATATAGCTGGCTGTTTACTGGAGCGATTCAGATCGAGTGTTTTGCTCCAGGGTATAACAGCAGGGCCCCTCTGAGGATTCGAATGACCGGCGGTTGCATGCATGCTGACTGCTCCGCTATAGCCCGATGCCCAGGTAGGAAGCAAGTGAGCTGATTGATGCTGTATCTTACGTAGCCATCCCAGCTGCTCCAGTCTTTAAGTTTGAACCTGACAGCCTGTTTCTGTGGCTCGTTTTGACGTGTTAGAGCTGGGTACTTATGCCTTCTGGCACCTCCATCCGTGAGCATTCTCCCTTTCTGTTTCACGCAACTTCTGATTCTGCTGAATGTGATTGAAATGCCTCATGGGGTGGACGGGGAGACAGACCTCTAAAATTAATGTTATGGGGTTTAAAATTAAATCCGCCTGTTTTTAAAGATATTTATGGGGAAAATTTAATTATTGAAAATACTTCCGATATGGTGAAATTTTGTTTCTAATCGTTCCTTTGCAGAATGGACTTTGATGATGAAGACGGAGAGGGACCCAGCAAATTCTCAAGGTCAGGATGAACAGGACATGCTGTCCCATGTGGACAAAGATCCAAATTTATATGTTTGCAGCATAAAGTCACTTATTATTAGGTGTCGTATTAGGTGTCAGTGCACAGTAGCATTGAAAATTGCTGTTATATAGCAAAATGTTATTCGTAAACAATCCACTTTCATCTCAGTAAAAATTTGTGTTCATATACATGTATTTTTGTTTTGTTTTTTTTTGTGAAAGTCATTGCATCATCAGTAGCTTTGCTTACGTCAGCCATCCGTTCTTGTATAGTTTTTTTTCTGCTTGGTTATTGTTCTGTTGTGTATTTTTTTTTGTTAAAGCATCTGTATCCTTCCTTATTTGTTCAGAACTTCCATCAATTGTGTTTGCTTTCTGTTGACTTGTGTGGGCACTGTAGAGGAGAAAGAGCCCTCTGCTGGAGAGAAGGGGAAATACGGCACTGTTTCCTGAAGATCTGTCTGCCGTTTTTCTGCAGAGGGTGTAATCTTCTAGTCTCTTGTTCTAAGTGCTGTAAACTGACATTGTCGTGATGCCTTGGTGAGGGTGTGACATTCATTCTCAGTGGTCATCATAGCGACGTATGTGTACAGTCATCCTTGTGGCGTCCTCCTTGATCCTTCCATGCGGGGAGGGGGGGGGTTTGTCCCATGGGAAAGGGGTCACCATGGTTCAGTTGAATCTGCCTATCAGAGGGGCCCCACATGTGGTCTGGAGCTTCTGTGCTCTTCCTGAATTAATTTAAGTTTATTTATTTTGGGGACGGTCTGTTAGAGGACACGTCCGCATTGCATGCAGCTTGTCTGTTTGTCACCCATCATCAGCTGTCTCGTGGCTTGTCTTTGAACTTAACATTTTGCTATATGTGAGCTTTACCTGTCACAGTGAAAAGCAGTGTGGGGTCAGTCTAGTAAAAACGCTTAGCATGTATGCCTTTAAAGTTGCCATTCTAATTACGATGAATTAATAGTTGGTTTTTGAAGTTTGTAATAGTTTGCTGGTGTAGCCTGTGATGTTTATTCCTGCCCTGTTTTCCTTGCAGGTATGATGATGATGATCAAATCCCAGGTGATAAGGAAAGATTTGCCAGGTAGGGCTAAGCTAGCGGCACCCTTGAGGATCCTTAGCTGACAGCTGCCGCTCAGGGCTGTCGCCGAGGCTCCGGGCTGGGGGATCCAGTTCGCCTCATCCGCTCTGCTACTTTTAATGCGCTTCTTGAAAACTCTCACATTCTGCTTGTCGCCCGGAGAGCCGTTTTAGTAAGTGCGCATCGAAATATCCGTCCGTTTGTGTGAGTCACTCCTCTGTCCAGCATTTCTGAGGGCGTGCACTAGGGGGCAGAATGGGGCAGGTTGGGAAGGAAAAGACTACCGTTGTTCATAAAAGACATTTTCCCATAGATTCACTGTAGCTGAGCTAAAAACTCTACATATACAGGGATGCACATAACTGGTATGCAAGTACACGTTCACTGTATGAAGCAATATGTGTGGCAATTTCTTTGCATAACAGCGCAAATGCACGTAAAGTATGCTTTTGCGCTGTTACGCCAAGAAATTGCCTCTCATCGCTTTATATAACAAATGCGTACTTGCTACCCGGTCATGTGCATCCCCGTACATAAATGTCTGAGTCTGTTAGCTACTTTTGTTTTGATATATTAACTTTAACAAGCTGTTCTTCATTCTCAGTGTGTTTGCCGTTCCTGAGAATCCGCAGAAAGGTTAAAACTCGCTCGTAGGTCCGCCGTGTGCGACGCGGCGCTCTTCTCACGATGTCGTGCCGTAGTTAGGGGGGGGGCGATGGCTGCGGCCATCTGTGGCCCAGGCCCCCCTCCCTTCCTGATCGTCTCCCGGGTTCCCAGGGAGAACCACAGTGAGATCGAGAGGCGCCGGCGGAACAAGATGACACAGTACATCACGGAGCTGTCGGACATGGTGCCCACCTGCAGCGCTCTGGCCCGCAAGCCCGACAAGCTGACCATCCTGCGCATGGCCGTCTCGCACATGAAGTCCATGCGGGGCACGGGAAACACCTCCACTGACGGGGCCTACAAGCCGTCCTTCCTCACTGAGCAGGTAGGGGGCCCTCCGCTCAGTCGCCTGGTGACTGAGAGTCAGCCATCGCCATGGAAACTAGAGCGTGATCCAAAAACAATCATTCATCCATCCATCCATTTTCTGTAGCCACTTGTCCTATTCAGGGTTTTGGGGGGGATCCGTAGCCTATTAGCACGAGGCAGGGAACAGCCCAGGATGGGGCACCAACCCGGCGCGGGGCGCACACACACATCCACACTTACGGGCAGTTTGATAACTCCAGTCAGCCTCAGAATGTTTTTGGACTGGGGGGGTGGGGGGGAGCCAGAGCACCCAGAGGAAACCCCACAGCAACACGGGGATAACTTGGAGCCATGGCAGAGACTCGAACCCTGGTCCCAGAGGTGTGAGGCAACATGACATAAGTTTTCAAACTTAAGTGTATTTGGTTGCAGTTTCCTCTGACCGCCACTGGTGGGCGTCTTCTCTCTTCTCAGGAGCTCAAGCACCTGATCCTGGAGGCCGCTGACGGCTTCCTGTTCGTGGTTGCCGCCGATACGGGCCGCGTAATCTACGTGTCGGACTCTGTGACGCCGGTCCTGAACCAACCTCAGTCTGAGTGGTTCGGAAGCACCCTGTATGAGCACGTCCACCCAGATGACGTGGACAAGCTCAGGGAGCAGCTCAGCACCTCTGAGAACTCCATGACAGGTGAGCAGGAGCATTGGAAAGCTCCAGAACGTCCTAGGAATCACATGACCGACTGCTCCGACTGAATCCTGAAGTCCCTTTTGTCTTTAGTGCTGCAGTGCCATGTTTCTACACAAGAGGGCACTACACACACACACACGAAACAAGACTGGAGTATTTTAGTTACTCTAAAACCAGACACCCACATGTGATAAAATTCCTTTTTAAATCTCTTAAGCATGCCATACAGAGTAAAATTAATTCATGAATTTATTGCCTGAGCTCATAATGTGTTATGTTCTGTGAAGTCAGAAATAATGGGTATTCAGCTGTGGCAAAATTCAATCAAGGAAGCCAAAGTGAGCTGTTATGGCTTAGTGGACACTTTTTAAAATCAATCAGTTCAAGCAGACATCCTGATGGCATTGAAAAGTGACAATTACCTAGACCTGAAATGGTGGTCTGACTGCTGTGAAGCCCCTTGGTGTGACTGACAGTCGAGGTTGGTGACGGATTTAAGCTGTCATTCCATGGGCCATATTTCCGGATCAGGACTGCGGGTGTAAACAGTGTCTGAAGAGGCCTGATCTTCACTCTGATATCTTGCTGATTGTGGTGCAAATATATCATTAGAACATTCCTCTAATATACTAGACACGACCCACGCGAAATTACTTTGGGATTAGCCGAGGCACTTGGGGAATTATGCACAGAGGTTACATCACTGTGTTTTTGCGGATAGCCTGAATCTAATATTGAAATGTCTTGATGTTGACAGCCCAGCCGTTTCCCGTTATGAAGTTAGAGCTGCAAATTAAATTTTTTTTTTCTCTTGTTTGCTTAAGTAATTTTTCCTCCACAAACAAACATCGTATATGTGAGATGGCTATTTAGACAAAGATTCGAGGCTGAGTATGAAAAAGCTCCTTGTCGGGATTCCCAGCTGACAAGCCTGTGGTTAACCTCCCCCCGCCCCCCCAACCCCCCCACCCCGTCCACAGGGATCTCTCAGCTCACACATTCTGTCCCCTTTTGGAAATCAAGCATTTACTGTAGCAAGTGTTTGTTAGCACCAAGGAACTGAAAATCAACACTGCATAAAGCAAACGTTTTGCTACGTCTACCCAACAACGTATTCTGTGATTTATGTTTAAACGGTAATTTACCTGTATATTTAAATAGCTAAATAAGATCTAGGGAAATGCTTTATGAACGAACAGGTACTGTACAAACGTTTTATTCAGAAGAATTTGTGTAACCATGGTTTACGGTCTTGTGTTTATGTCTGATTCAATACATAGATACTCAGCATTTACTTAGTAGATACTTCTATCCAAAATGACATAAACTGCGAAAGCAGGGCCATGCTCAGGACCCAGTGGTGACATCATTCTGCAGGCCGGGATTTGAACCGGCAACCTGATCACAGACACAGCGCCCTGACCTGCAGAGCATAACAGAGATGTTGCATTAATGGATTCAACAGAATGTACCACATGTGGTTATAGGACCCCAGTAAAAGTCACTTTCCAAGTGTTTAATTTGAGTGGCAGATGTTTGAAAGCGCTAGACCTGGTGAACTGGAGCACTTATTGGCTAATGGCTTCCCTCACGTTTCGGCCGGCCCGGGCACTGAAGGAAGACCACGGGAATGCAGACAGCTGGATCGCAGTGGCGCGAACGTCACCGCTCACGCGGACTGTCGCTTCCCGGTCACCCGGCACAAGCCTGTCGTCGGCGAGGGATCGAATCTTCCAGACATTAGCGATTAGCGCTTCTCTAAGCATTCTGCCCACGTTCTGCTTTGTTATATTTCCTCGTTCTAAACGACAGCTACAAAGAGCTTTGTTTTACTGCCTGGGGATGCCTCTCCATCGCTGTCTCTCTCCGTCAGGGATGTAATTAGGCTGCCCGCGGAGTTTCTCTTCCAGGGAAAGCTGCAGAGAGAGTGGATGAAAGCTCTCTGTGGGCATACTGCCCGTCTCTTTGCCTCTTTTCATACCGTTCACGTTCTTCGCGGTATTTTCCTTGTGGTGTTTTGCCCCCTGTGTTTTCTAAAACCTCCTTGCAGACTGATGAGCAGATGGCCCTGTCACTGAGGATCTTTCGTTTTTCCGTGTGCGGGGTTCTGAGTGACCCGTCACGTCGCGTTCCGCTCTGTCCATTATTAACCGCTGTCCGTTTCCTCTGGGGCTCCCGCTGGCCCCGTCAGTGTCCTGGCATTTCTCGCTTTTCTGGAAGCTTCCGCCTGGATGTGCAGGTGGATGCACGGTGGATTGGGGGTGTGGGGGGGGGGGTGGTGTTTTCAGGCCCTGCTCATGCGTGCTGTCCTCCTGCGGGGGGTCTCATAGAAGTGAGAAGGAGCCCCTGTCCCCAAGGAGAATGGGCGTGGGGTGGCTCCGTGGCTGCTCGATAGCCGGCGTCTTACTGACCAGAATGTCTGCCCCTTCCATCTGACTGCCCAGAGTCCTGATGAATCGCCCATTTCACAGAACGTCAGGCCCCCGGGACGCCTCGATCACTCCTGCCCTTCACTTTCTCGCGGGCGACCACTCTCAGGCGCTTCAGGGTGGATTCTCCTGTCCCTTGCCCGCGCCTTTTCCCTTCAGCAAACTTCCAGCACATTCCATAGCCTCTCCTGCATTTCCTTGTCTTGATTATGTTGATGTTTTTCTTTTAATCCAGTTTCAGGCTGAATGGTATTTTTTATTTTTTTTTACAGCTCGTGTTTGTAGTGTAATTTATTAGGGTCACAGAATACACCAATTTCCAGCATAAGAAAGGTTTGCTATCTGCCCCCCCCCCCCCACCAAAATCACCGCTAATGCTGTAAAAGAACGATTGAGACATAGAGTGAGCACCGGTGATGTGCCTATTGCTTCCTGTGGTGTCCTGCTGCTCCACACTTTCACCGTTGTGGCGACTTCCAGTGGCATCCTGGCACTGCCACTGCTCTGCCCCTGCGTCCCCACTCCTAGAAAAATCTTAGGCTGTAAGATTTATTCTGACATCAACCCTGAGGCTTTTCCACATCAAATTACAAGTGGCCTGTTATCAGAGTCACTACACTCTTGCGCCTGTGGCTGCCGCTCCGGAGCACGGAGGCTTGGTTCCTGGGAGAGCGTCTCCTGAGTGTAGCTCCGTTCTGCTTGCGGTTCCCAAGCCTTGTGACCATCCTGCACACAGGTACGCTGACAAGGCCCAGCCCGTAACTTCCGGACTTCTCCGGCTGAGATCCAACGATGCTGTCGTCGCAGAGACGCCCCCCCCGCTCCCCGTGTCCTCAGCAGGGACGGTGCTGTTCATGTGACTCATACGGCCTCTCGCTTCATGGGTCGCGCCCTGCTAGCGTCGCACTCTTGTCAGGACGTCATTTTTTCCCCCCCCGTTTCCTCCATCTGGAGCCGAGCCGCTTCTCATGTTCTTCTCTACCTGCAAGCTGTTTGAAAACAATATAGAAAGTGTGTGTGTTACCACGTCGGTTCACCCTGAACCATGGAAATAATCTGCATGGGCCTTTCCCTACATTCCAGTCACGATTCCTCAAAACTTTTGAATTTAATCTGAGGGTCCAGGCTTCCTGGCCTATGTCTGCTGGGCAGGTTAGGAATCTCATATCACTGCTGGGCCCGTAACCCAGGGTGCTTTTCCACTGCACCAGGTGCCGTACATGATACCATACTTTTAGCACTTCATGAAAGTACCAAAAGTACAGTACTTCAAGGTGTTTGTTTTCCACTGGCGTAAAAACTGGTACTGGTGCTGAATAGCATCACCAGGTCCCGCGAGGCCGGATATTTTATACTGAATTCGAAAAATAGCTGCAGTACTTTATAGAGCCAGACATGCGATATTAATATCTACATAACGTTATGCACATGCTATTGTCACATCACTAGTCAATTAGATTAAGATCCGGCTTCTCATACTTTCATACTGAACAGATATAACGCCAGATTTCAAGCTTTTTTCCCCCCTCTTTCTTAGGAAAAAAAACTTGGCAAATTTTAATGATTATATGATTATATGGGACAGTATTTGTTTAAAAATCAGTTTATAATGTGCTCTCACTGCTTTTGCATGAGCGCTGCATGTGTTCTCTGAGACAATCCTAACAATTTTCATCCTTGCTGTTTAAATAAGTCACTTCTTGATTATATTATTTATATTGAATACCCCATTATTTATTACAACAATCACAATCCTAGTAGCTATATTATACAAAATACTGTTTCTTGTCATGACATCCTGATTTTATTGTATCTGTTCTTGTAACCACACAATAATTTTTTTTCCCCAATTCATTTATCATTGTTTCCTGAGGTTTGGCACTTTCTGTACTGCAACTTTTGGTACTTTGGTTCTCGACCGGAACTGAATGGAAAAGGGAGAGTACAGAAAATACTGTATCAAAGGTACGGTACCTGGTGCGGTGGAAAAGTGTCCCCAGGCACACTGGCTGGCCCCACTCTCTGACACCACGCTCTGCTCACTATTGTGTCAGACGGCAAATCAATAAATCAATATAAACATATTCTGGAGCAGCGTAGTACAGTGAAGCCTTCAGTCAGCCAACCGGCCTAATCCAGCCCGCTCAGGACCCAGTGTTCCCCTCTTCCTGTTTGTTTGCCCTGATTTATTCCCCCAGAACGCACAGCTCAGCCGTGCGTGGTGTTTTGGTGCCAATGTGCGCTCATCACTGGCCTCATCCCAAATAAATTCCATCTTGGCTTCATTTGTAGCGGCAGAAGCGCTAAGTAAGAACAGGTCCCACGTGGTTCCCGTTACGCGGGAATGCGGTTCCAGACCCGTTCGCTCCAGGCTGACATTCTCGGCGCGTCCCTCCGAAACTGCAGCAACAGCTTTCACATCTCCCAGATTGCACGTTGGAACTTTCAGTATACGTAAATATCAAGTTGGGAAGGTTTCTCAGAAGCAAGGAAAAGAATAGAAAATTAAATATAACATAAGGAATAAAGTGTTAAAGATTATTTATGCCCGCAATGTAATCTTATGAATGAGCGCTTCCTGATTAGCAGCAGAGAGTGAATTGAATTAAAGTTTGATATTGGTTATAATTAGGGGTAAATGGATTTCATTCTGCTGCAGTGTGAATGTTCCAGAATTGCACTTTGCAGAATCCAATTACAGGGTATCTTACTTTCTTAATGAGATAATATGTTAAAGCATGTTTATCTGGAGTACTGCTGATATGTCAGAGTTTGTATGTGGTCGTGTTGTCCCTGATGGAGTGCTCACTGCTGCCCCCTACAGGGCGCATCCTGGACCTGAAGACGGGCACGGTGAAGAAGGAAGGCCAGCAGTCCTCCATGCGGATGTGCATGGGCTCCCGGCGCTCCTTCATCTGCCGCATGAGGTAAAGCTGTGGCTGAAACTGCCTCGGTGCGCAATACTGCCACCTGCTGATTCAACTCTGCCGTGTTCGATGGTGGTCCGTGTTTTAGGTGCGCTCCCCACCCCACCCCGGAGCCATCTGGGGCAGGAAAATGTTCTTTGCGTTCGCTCGTGATTCTTAAACCCCGAGAGTTACATTCCTCTGTTGGCTAAAAATAGCACTTGTTTTTAAGGCCTAATTTCATCTTGAGAAATGCCTCACTTCGACAATTAACAACCGATGTTGGTTCCCGACTGAGAAGATCGCCGCCTCTTGTCCCAATCTGCTTTCGCCCGGATCCTGTATGAAATCAGCCCCGTCTCCAGCTGTCACGAGTCATTATTCGCCCCATAACTGCAGTCCGCCGCCTGCCCAAGAATGTGTTTTTGTTTGTTTGCTATTTGAGGCGAGTTTCATATGGGATCAGCATGCGGGAAACGGCGGTGGCGGCACGAGCTCTGGCGGGAGGCTCCGCGGGAACGGGGCGGGTCCTGGAACGGCACGGGGAGCGGTCGGCCCACTGTGACCGTATCACCACCAGGACCTGCATGGTTAAGGTCTCAGTGTTTGTTTGGGCCTGAGCAGAGGTATCCCACCATAGAAGCTCCTACGCGCTCTGACATGTGAGGCCCCCAGCAGCTCTCCGTGGCTCGGTTCACTGATAATTCATGTGAATTGCAGCCTATGGGGACGCGGTGCATGACCCCGGCGTGCCGGTGACAGGCAGCGAGCTGGCTGCTCAGGCTCCCCGTGCCTTCATCAGGCTGAGATTTCTCTGGACCTGGGAAGCGTTCCTCTGGCATTGAGCTCAGCTCAGTCAGTCTTTGTCTCTCTTTCACAATCTACATGTCTCTCTGTTTTGCTCTGTGTATCTCTCACTGTCTGTCTTTCTCTGTCTCTCTGTCTCTTGCTGTCTGTCACTCGGTCGGTCTGTCTGTTTCGCTCTGTATCTACTTGTTTGTCTCTCTCTGTCTGTCTGTCTCTCTTGCTCTGGGTGTTAGACAGCCAGAGACAGACAGACAATCTGTCATTGTCTGTCTGTCTGTCTGTTTGTCTCGCTCTGTCTCTATCTCTCTCTGTCTACCTGTTTGCCTGTCTTTCTGTCTTTGTCTACCGGGCTGCCTCTTTTTGTCTGTCCCTGTCTGTGCTTCGGTCTCTCTCTGTCATTCTCTGTCTACCTGTCCGTCTCTGTCTCTCACTCTCTGTCTTCTGTCGAGCCATTTCAGATTGTACTTCAGAAGGGTCTTCAGGTGGCACAGTGAATGATCCTCATGTTTTACCCTGATAAACATATAGTATTTCTCTCCTGTCTCCTCCTGTTCTCTGCAGGTGTGGGAATGCCCCCTTAGACCACATCTCCCTAAACCGTCTGTCCAACATGAGGAAGAGATACCGGTAAGTGGAGTAACCCTGTTAACTCTGGTAATCTGGCTCATCTGTTGACTGAACATTTTGGATAAACACAATTTTCTGGAAGTGGAGCCAGTGACGCATATACAAGAAAGTAAGTCCATCTGCTTTCTATCAGATTATAGTGGATGATCTGCACAGACATCTTATCTGTGCCATAGAGGTGGATATTCTACGCAGGTGTCCCCTCTGTCCCGTAGAATTGGACGTTCTGCTCAGATGGCCCCTCTGTCCCGTACAGGTGGACATACGGCGCAGACGCCCCCCTCTGTCCCGTACAGGTGGACATACGGCGCAGACGCCCCCCTCTGTCCCGTACAGGTGGACATACGGCGCAGACGCCCCCCTCTGTCCCGTACAGGTGGACATACGGCGCAGAC
>JAODLC010000007.1:6735507-6751701 GCA_026781145.1 Hippopotamyrus pictus
CCCCGGCCCCCCCCCCTTGGGCCCCCCCCCCCCCCCCCCCCCCCCCCCCAGTCGCCAGCAGAGACGCAGCAAGCTCTCAGCACTTCAGAGCACAGCCATTGATGACATAGCACGCTCTACTGGGCTCCGTCGCTCTAGTGTCTTGACCTTGGGATGCATGTGACAGGATGCGAGTCAGGCCCGTTTCCTCTCTGCAGCACGTCCGTCAGGCAATGTCAGGGTTGCAGGAATCCGGTCCTGCAGTCAGGATTCTCGGTATTGCAGGAGTGCGCGTGGGCTTCTTGATTTCCCAGCTGAGCCGTGGGACCTTCCGGAAACATGGCCAGCGGCACAGATCTGCTGCTACGTGTCCTGCATGTGTCCATACTCGGGAACTGCAGTTGGTGATGCCGCACACACCCCTCCCCCACCCCCAAAGTGCACTGTAATGTATGAAGATCAGATCAACAGGAAGACGTACGGATACATCAACCTTATGGGCCTCCACTGCCTGTTAAAATCCATGTTTCTCATCCATATATTTTACCACGTTCCTCATTTTCCTCCTCCTCGGTGGCACTGAGGGTGAGAGCTTTGTTGGAGGAGCCGGGTGGAAAAGCTGTAGGGCATGTTTATGAGCAGAGGGGCCCAGCTAAGGACGGGTAAGGCTGACGCTGTTACTTTTGATATACAGCCTATAACGGCCTGGTCTGGGACGTTTCCCGGGATTGTGGGAGGGGGGAAATCAGTCCAGAGCAACAGCCCAGCTCTCCATACACCAAAAAAGGTGCCTGCCTGTTATATCTTGGATTTTTTTTTGTATTTTTGCTGTGGGTTCCTCAGTGATGGCTGCATTGCCTCATCTGCTCCTGCATTCCCCTCCTATGCTTCCCATAGTCCAGTTCCACAAAGCAGAGGTTAGTCCTGAGGGAGGGGCATCCTGCCCAGGGTCCTCTTTCCTCCTCACCTTGACCCCCGTACCATGCAAACAGATGAGTGTGGAAGCAGAAGCTGAAAATCCCGTAAGATGCGTCTCTCCGCGGTGGACGAGTGACGATCCGTCTGTTGCTAATGGCAGAATTCGGAAACCATCTGTCTCATTTCAAGGGCACGGCAGAAGTTAGGAAGATCGAAAAGGAGGCGACCAGCAAGAGCAGTGAACCGACCGGGAGCCTATTAGCCTGTTCAGTGGGCTTCATGTGGGCGGTGGCTGAAAATGAGGGGCGTCGCCCGTTTTCTTGAAGGACACCATTGTTGCAAAGCCTTATGGGAGGGCACCAGTCTGCTATGCGTGCAGTGCCTGTTATTATAGCGGTAAGAGCCCGTTACACCCAGTGCTGGTTATGCGCTAAGCAGATAATGCTGTTATCTGTGCCCCGGCGTTAGGCTTCATATTAAGTAACCACAGGGAAATGGGTCCCAAGAAAACTGCGGCACCCCACTGTATCTGGGAGGAGGAGTCGCAAAGAAATAAAAGATTTTTCTGGGTTTTCCCTCTGATCAGAGTCCCTGTAGACCTTCCACATAGCGGCTGTCTCGAAGTTCTGAAATCTTCTCCAGCTCCTGAGGAACAGATTCGGAAGGGCCTCCCTCACTGCTTTGAAGAGTAATTCTTATGAGAACCTCCAAAAAACAGTTATAAAACGCTAATCTTTTCATATTCTAAATACAGAACACACAAGAATTCCTTGAAATTCGAGTGCTATGCACAGAGTTTTGCCCAATAAACACTGCAGATGGCTGAGAGGACATGCTGTTTAAATTCGGCTTTGGAGGTCCCCAGTAGATGTTACTGATAGTGTCAGAGCTGTTGCAGAGGGGTTAATGTTCCCAAAAGGAATCTGTCTGGTCGGGTAACCGGCTGGGTTGCTTCAAGCCGGTGTCCTGGCTGTTCACGAGCTGCAGGAGGGTTCCTGGCATCTTTCGGCATCGTTAAGCGAAACCTGCGATTGTGAGCGTAAGGTCCCTGCCGACGTCAGTCCTCTTTATGTCCATGCCGTTTTCAGTGCGTCTGACGGTGGTGGGGGTGCTTCCGCCACCTGTGGCCCTGACGGGTGATCCGGGATCCAACACCCATACCCTATGATGCAATGGGGTACCCCCTATCCCATCCGACTACGCCCCATCCTGTGATGTCAACCATCATGGTGAAGATGGTGCAGGGTGGCATCCAGGGCGGTATTTGCCGAGCCCCACGGTTTGTTAGCATTCTGCGTAATTAGCCACACTTGAGTCTACCTCTGTAGATGTGGCAGAAAGCATGAAGCTATCAGCTCATGCGTAATTAGCGAGCCATCTGTCACGGTAATTGGAATTTTATTCGCAGCTGTGCAGAAGTGTGGATGTATCGCATAATTAAACAAGACCATGGAAGCCGGAAGCACGGGACTAGACGGAGGAGTGGAGACGTCGCGGCGGATGGCTTTTTGCAGATGCTGCCCGCCACTCAAGTATTATTATTGATGAATGTACAGAATGTGCAGCTGCATCAGACGGATCCCGGGAAAGACGTCCACTTGGCCAGAGTGTCACACACCAGGGACAGCTAAACATATTCCATTCCGGTACCTAAAATCCCTGTGACTGGGACGGGGGCCGGGGGGAGTCTTCTCTGATAATGCTGGCCATTCTGCAGCTCTCTGTATCTGTTGCAGCCTTTATAGGATTAGTGAAGTTCAGGATGTGGTTATTGGATTTTGTTGTGTCAAAGGCATTACGGTCAATACCGTTGCTTTAAGAGAGAAACCGGAATGCTCTAGAATCAAGATTCCGGAATTCTTCAACACTAACGACTGGTTTGGAATGAGCAGTCAATCTTTAATTTTAAGCTCAAGCTTACTAGTGTCTTTGCAGTGTTGCTTATATAACAGACTGTATGTCTCCTGCTGTTCTTGAGATGGGGTTAGCACCTCATGCCAGTGTGATCTGCTGGACGTCGTCTCTGAAGACAGTATTAGTATTAAAACATTGCTTAGGGTGCAGGAAGTAACTTTCTAAACCTAATGTGAAGCAGACCACGAGACCTCAGTAAGTGTCCAACAAACCATGTTTTTCTTGCTTAAGAAGTGGTTTGAAGTATTTGGTGTTTTGGATTTAGATGTTGACTTGCTGATATCCTTCGATCATAATTCAATAAATATCCATTACACAGAATTAGGTAAAAACAGGAAACCGTCTCCTCAACAAAAATGATACAAATGAATTCCAGGTTTCAGGTTCAGACACTGTGTTAGTTTAACCTGCTAAGTCCTGGTTCCATTTTCAGTATGTTTAACCCTGTCGGCATAACTGATTGAATCATTGGACATGAAACATTGTTTTAAATGACTAAGCATTGTAACACTTTGGGGGGGGGGGGGGATTTCACTCCAAACTGGAAACCAAATTGACATTGGTTTCTATATACCCTATGTATATGTCCATATTCAATGTCCACACTCTTGTCCGGACTATTTTTTGGATATTTATTGGTATTTACTGTTTGTGCTGGTCAAAAATATTAGTTTCTGACCACTGCTGGCACAAAAAAGAGGATGTTACGTTAACTAAAATGTAAAATCTTTGCGTGAAGAGAGTCGGCCTGGGGAAGACATGATCTGAGAAGAACTTCCTACCCTTTAAAGTCTCAGAGGAGGTAACGTGAAAGGCTGAGGTGAGGAAAGAGCCTACTGCCAAACAAGCGCTTAATGCTGTCACGCTCCTTTATGGCGAAGACAGGCAGCACGGACAAACCGATGTGCTCTGAACTCTGAAGCGTTTCGCAAGATGAGACCCGTAGTGATTAACATCCCACGCGCCGATTAACATAAAACTGATCAATTGCACTCAGGTAGCTCCGCACCAGATCGTTTGGTGTGTTTAGCAAAAGAATGATGTCGTTCACCGGGGTAGCTGCTGCCTCCAAGCCTGGGGAGGTGTGAAATCCGGGCTCATAAGCTCCACAGCTCAATTAAAAGTGTATTAAATCTTCTGACACCCATGGGGTCTTGACACCTGTGATTAAACTTGGCGGCACGCAGCGGAATGGGACATGGCTATAGCGCTTGGGGTGAAGGCCGGTCGTACTCTGCAACGCCCCGGGTGTTCACATCCCAGTGGGTCGTCTACCTTTGGGCCAGGTGTGTGTGGGGTCCGGTGTTTCCCGTCACACTGTCTCTGGTGTCATGTGCGAGGAGGTGGTGGGGGGGTCTCCTGTGTGTCTGGGGGCAGCCAACTGGGACCACCTCCCTAGGAAAAGCTGGAAAAGCCGTGTGTGGATATCGAGCAGTCATTAGATCCACTGACCCAGGACATACCTGGTTGACTACCCTGCAGAAGAGGGGTAAGGCAGTGTTAACCATGACTATAATGTTCTACAGATGGAGCTCACTAATAATTGGGGGTAGCAACCTACAGGTCTGCACAGCCACCACAGTAACTGCCGTCTGCCTGCATGTCAGCCCGACTCATTAGGCAGAAGAACACACCAGAATGCCACACCCAACCCCTGCGTTTATGTCCCTCTAGTCCGTGATCTCGGGTTTGGCACCTAGGGAACTCGGGCCTTTTTCGGCTTCCAGACACACGCGTCGAGGAACAAAAAAGCAGCCAACTGGAACCAGATTAAAATAACTTGTCTGTCTAAACAGGCGGTGAGAAAGCTATGATAAATGAGCGGGCGCCCGTTTGCCTCCAGAGCGAGAGCGTCGCCGTCCGGAACCCGCCGCTGGCATCTCGTCCTCCTTTCGTTGCCTGTCTTTCTCTCGTGTGAATTGTAAGTCCTGTCAGTGTGATATCTGCTCATAACATGAAATTAAAGATGCTCTCCTCCCCTCCCGGCACCGGTCGGACCTTCAGGGAAACCTCAAAGCGGTTTTTCGCCACATACGTGACTCCCAGCCCATCAAGCCTCTTGATAACCCTATCTACCCAATTCTTGGCGCAATAATCTCCCCGCACACCTCCCCCCATATGTTTGTCTCCGATAGGAGGGAGCATGCAGAGTCAGCGGCCCATAACTGGTCCTGGTGCCCTGGTGTTTTTTTTACATCTTTAAGTTCGATCTAATAAATGGCCAACTCTCCGCTCCATCCATTATCTTAAGAACCTCCTCTCTTGCCCATCGGATAATTTGAATAACAGCCTCCAATGACACAATGTTCTTCCTTATGTGTTTAAGAGCACGCACACACACACACACACACACACATCGTCTATATCAGTAATTCTGAGAGGATCAGTAGAGCTGGTCACATGACAGTCTTCTATTGGAGAAATAAGATGAGTTCCTGACTCTCTTGTCAGCTGGCAGGACTGTTTTTTTAGGAGCGTTTCATTGCCCAGCGTCCCAGGAGAAGATGCTTCTTATCTTAGAAATGAGAGAAGGTAGCTCTCCTCAGGCACTATCGCTGAGTGAAAATAGAACTTCTCCCACATTCTCGTGCCTAATCCGGCCACCGATAGCATATTTACGGACGTGGCATATTTGCGGAATCCTCGCACTCCACTCCACCTGATGAACATCTACCTACTAAACACTCAGCCTACAGCGTCGTCAGGTGTTGAATTGGGGCCCCGCTGCCTGTTTTCAGTCCTTGTAGCATTTCCCTGAAACTCTCCATCTCGACGTATTTCCCATTCTGTTAATTCTGGGGAGTGGTCATCGTGGTTCCCGACGCTCAGGTCAGCCATCGGGGTTTTCCATTTTTATTTCCCAGAAATTATTTTGGGAAGCAAACTGAATGACTGGATTGGTATCACAGCAGTGTGAAACTCGTGCTGTAAAGTGTTCCCTGCCATGGCCCGACTTACCTCCATCACATACTCCTCAACAGAGAGCTGATGCCCCCCTAATCAATAAACAGTTATCTTTTATCCCCTGTATATTTACTTAAACATACATGAAAGCAAATGTGGTGAGCTGCAAGTTTTTATTGTGTATTGAATATTTTTAAGCTTTGGATATTGCTATGGCAATGTCAGTGTCTGTATACATATGACCAACTTTGGTTTAATTTGACTGGTATGCGTGTACCCAAATTTATCTGACTTTAATTATTTATTATATCTGGTACAGGACCTTGCACTGATGTAGATAGGCTATTGATTGTAATGTACAGACACTCCTCTACTTACTAGGCGGAATTGGCGCACAGCAAAAAAAATCGATGTTGTGGACAGGAAATGGAAGCCCAAGGAACACAATTTGGACTTACAGTCCTCATCGTTAGTATGTCTGAAAGTTCGTCAGTTGAAAATTCGTACAGTAAGTAGAGGAGCGTCTGTATTTTATTATGATTATCATTATTACTACTTAGTAAATAAGCACAACTTTCAACATCTACCCACATTTGCTGTCCCTTCACAGTATTGAGACACTTCAGGGACTCCAGATCTCAGCAATCTGTGGAGATTGCGACTGAATCGCAGAATGTGGGTGTTGTTTCCTGCCCCAGACCAGTTCAGCCGAATCACCTGCTATCTTCTCTCCTGCGGTCGACACTAGCTTCGATTCAGAGGTATCGGATTAAACCCTTAATGCACAACAACATGGAAACTAAGCCAATAACTTGGCAATAATGTCATAAGGGCTTGTAATTTAGACAGGTTTTATTTTCTAAATATTGTAGTGCTGGTGAGATGGCGCCGCATAGCAGAGCCCATTAACAGTAAGGAGCATGCTGGGAAAACTCTAAATAGCCCTTTGTTTGTGTTATTGTAAATACTTCTTGTGTTCCCAGTTGTCGTGTGTTGCCCTTGCCAGTGTCATGCATGAACCCTGTCCGACCCTTGTATGTCTTTAGCCATTGTATGAATTACCCACCGTGTGTGTGCCTTACTCTCCGACGTCTGACCTCCCTGCTGTTTCAGATGTGTAGTTGTCTGTGTTACACTTTTTGAGGTCTTGATAAAAAGCCATTCATTCCCTTTGTCTGGCAAACACCTCAGTTTGCCAGACGATTCATATTGTGTTTGAGGGTGGGTAGTACTGTTTCTGCCCATTTCCTGGGTTTGGGTTTTGAGTTCCGTTTCTCCTGTGTGAGTGTGTGTGTGTGTGTGTGTGTACGTATTATGTGGAGTTGTGTGCATGTTCTTTCCACACTGTGCAGGTTCCTTGCTGTAGTCCAAAGACACAAAATTAGTCTAAATGGAGAAACATCTCTGACATTCCTCCAGCTGTCATCCTCTGTAGGTTTGCAAGAGGGTCAAACACATATTTCCCTTCAAAATACTGCTTGTAGTTTTGTGCTGTAAGATGCTGAATACATGATATCAGACACTATTTACTGTTTCTGTTATTTTTGGGCCTGTTTCCCATGTTTTTGTGAAACAGATCAGTCTGCTCAATGTAAATTCATATTTTATACATAAAAACATTTCATTGTCTCCCTCTCTAATTACCTCTGTCCGCTTTTCTAAGCTGTTCGGAGATCATGCACGCCAGGAGGAAAGAGTTATGACCTGTCTGGCTGTAGGAATTCGTGCCTCCTGGGGCTGTTCGCGATCGTGACATTTGCGTGTGAGAGGTTTGGAGGTCTTATTTTTACGGTAATAGGAACTCTGGTATTGCGCTCATTCTTATCCTTTCTTTGAATTTCAGATTGGCACAAACTTGCATTCAAAATCCTATATATGTTTTGTCATGTATGTATGTTTTGTATGGTGCCTAGGTACTGTCCTTGAAGTTTGCTAGTTGACTTCCTGACCCCCTGCACCTGCAGAATGCATTCGTACCAGGCGCGACACACATCTCCTTTACTCCTTTTCCTTCCACTTAAAGGCACGTAACAGGAGTAAACCGCCAACGAGGTCCCTGGACTGAGAAACACAAAACAGATTGTCAGTAACAGTTTCCACATTTGCTAAAAATGCAATATACAGGTAAAAGACTGTCAGATTGTAGCCAGACCCTGAAAATAGCCTCAGTGGAAGAAAAACACATTTCACTTAGCCTTGTCTTTGGACAGAAACTCGAGGTATTTCGATTACAACGAAATGCTGTTCAAAGGCATAAATGATATCACCTGCGTACAGAAGGCTATGGATCTCAAGGGTTAATGTTTTAATGATATTTGGCATTCGGGAAATGACACCGGCAAGTGCCATTGGACTCAGAAATTGGACTCCTGGATGTCATATCTCACTTATGACATCTGGAAACATGAAACCAGCAAAATTATAAATCAACTGAAGCAATTTCAGCAACTATTAACAACATGCTGAAAATAGTTTCCTTCACCATTTATACTCTGCATTACAAATATACTATACATCAATACAAAAAAAAATTAAAGGAGAAACAGTCTTCATATGTCCTGTGTGTGCAGGTTAACCACACATCGGTGTGGGCACTACAAAGAATAGGGTGTCAAATAAAAGGCTTATATTTGCCTCATGAATATCTGAATGCAGAAAGCGTTCCTACAGTCTCAAGGACTCCGTGCGCTTTAAATTATCTACTAAAATATTTATTTGTCCAAGCTGCAAACACATTACCTTCGTTACCCCATATGCGGCCAAAAAAAATCGAGATAACATCCAATGATTTTAATACCCCCAAAGAAAGCTGCAAAATGTGTTTGTACACAGGGGATTATCGAAATCTTTACTTTAGTTGAAACAATGGTGGTAGACCAGCAGTAGCCGATAACGTCTGAAATTTGATTACGCATTGACTTAATAATAAGGGTGCAGATTCCGCTAATCCATTTCCTTCTGTTCAAAAAAAAAAACACGTCCCTAAAGGGACCTACGCACAATAATATAATATAAAAATAGAGGGACTATCAGTTTTCTGCACTATTCAGATATCCAGCACGTGAGGTCAGAACTGGGACTCTGTAAGGTGGTTTTGTCCTTCCCAGCATCGATTGCATACTCGCTGAACATAAATTAAAGTCTTAATGGAAGTTTGTATTGGAAAAGAAAATAAACAGAGGATATTGAATGGCTATTGATTGTAGTTTAATCTTTCGAGATTAAATATTTCAGTAATGGGATCTTATTCTCCTCACGAGCTAATCAGCTTGGGAAAAAACATCCTTGCAATCATGAAATCCTTTTCATGTGATCGCTAAATGCAATCCACTCTCACGTTGAGGCTTCCTTTCTTTGTGTTGGGGGGACCATTTCTCATCTTCAGTGAAAGGAAGCTGAGGAGAGAAACTTTAAGCTGGAGGTTGCTCTATAAACGCAGATGAACGTTGTGTTCCACAAACATGATGGGCCTTCATAAACTTCAGTGTTTATGCCGTGTTTGCAGTGTGTGGGAGAGGGGAGAGGACGGGTCCTGTTTCACTCCCATACTGGTGGAAAAACAGTCCTCCTGCAAGCACTTCTGAACTTTGCCCTCTAAAATAGAGCACTGGGTTTGCTGGTGTTTGTTTTCTTCTGCTGGCGTTGCACACGATGGGATATTTCCCCCACGGCAACCCTAATGTTGTTATTGAGATGGATAGTTGGAGCATTCAGCCTGCGCGAAAAAGGCCTTCTCACGTCCAAACGACGGTAGACCGAAACCGCAAAAATGGCAAAACTAGGTTGTAGTGTTACGCAAAACACCTGAAAATGATTTGATGGTGTCGTTTATGATGACGGTGGAAAGACAGCTGCACCCCAGACCCCTTTCATCTCTGATCAGATCTTTCATTTCGATAGATGAAAGTACTTCAGTAAGGCTAGACAAAGCCCTAAGTTGCATGAAGGCATATAAGGAGACCTGCAGTATGATATGATTTTCAAGGGCTTCAGAAGACAAGCCTTCACCATCTTTTATGCTGTTAATCATATGAACAAATGGATTCTACCTCCCTTTTCCCAATTCTCTGCATTGACTCATAGTGGAATTCAGGATACATTATAAAATTCTCATCCTTACCTACAGAGCCCTGCATGGTCTGGCCCTGTTATACAATGTGGATGTCCTGCACTCCACAAGCCCTTCTTTCTGTCCCTTGCACCAGATGCATGTGGATTTTACATTTCAATCAGTGGCTCCCAGACTGTGGAACAGTCCTCCACCAGCACTGAGATTGGTGCAATCAGACAAACGGTTTAAGGCCCAGCTAAAGACTTATCTATTTAAACAAGCCTTTGGATAGCTTGTGTTTGAATATTCTATTTTATTTTATCTGTATTTTAACTTGTATGGCATTTTATTTATTTCATTTTATTGTTCAGCGCTGTCTCTGAAAAGCACTTTATAAATAAACTTTACTTGTTTGCGTTAAAGTAAAGAGTAAAGAGTTTCTATGCCGCATATGTTCTATTTTGACACTTACTTCACTTCACTAGAACAGTAATAACATTGACTTTAGTAAGAAGGACAAGACCTGGTACAATTCACAGGTAATGGACCGAGGCTGGGCATTCCAGAAGGTTCTTTGTGATGGAGTGTCCTGCATCCCCATATGACAGCTGAAATCTGTGGATCAGCTGGAATTGAAAAAGCAATAGATCACAGATCCCACTGCTTTGTTTGGACAGATGAACAGGGTCCTATCAGAAGTGACAGGACACCCCGACGACTCCAGAACATATGCAAATATTTTGATTTTCTGAGAACAACACTGGGACGTTCCTGCAGCTGGTGCAATGCTCGGACCTGACAGAACATCTTGGGAGGCGGTGGAATGGAGATTTAGGGCAAAGACAATGTCGCTTCTTCAGCAGTAATGCTTCCAATGGCCCAAATCAGGAATTAGCATAAGGTCCACATGCACTGAAACAAGCCGTCAAGGCCGAAGGTTTAAAAGCTGTTCATTTATATTCATAACTACACGTGTCATGTGTTTTCCAGGAGCTGGGATGCTGTATGTGTCCACTGATTAAGAACGTGAGAAATTACTTAGTATTTAATCAGTTATAATGTTTTTATAGTTATTATGCCAAACATCACTGCTGTCATGCATGGTTTCACATAACAACCATGTTCTGTGAAATTGCACCGTGACATTTGCGAAAGTTTGCAGACAAATTGCAGCACTTGAATTACCAAAATGTTCTTGTAAGTTTGGTACCATGGGGTTACAAGGGAAGGGTGTCCCTGTCTTATGACAGTCAAGCGGTAAATCTTCAGGGATTGTTCTACCAGATCGTTGCCTCTTAAATGACCTGCCTAACAAATTTTGTGTAGTTAAAGAACTGCTGATACCTGTTTGATGCCTCTGTATTGGGGAAAAAGTTGTCATTTAGCCCTATAAATAATAAGTAAACGGTTCTCAATGCAGACCTAAAATTATGTGTCTTTATTTTTCCTACTGCAGGAACTCTTTTCCAGAACCAGGACTTTTTTCAGGAACCAAGAAATTTTTGTCACGACTAATTGCAGTTTCGGAACCTTTTTTTTAGTCCCTACTCTGGACTAAGCCTGTGCCCCAATTCAGAGGCTGCATCCTTCAAAGGCTGCATTTGAAAGCCGAATGCATCACAGTGGCAAGGCTGTCTCATTTCCTAGGCTCCTTCAAACGAGTTCTAGGAATGTGTCCTCCTTTTCCTGCTCCGCAAAGGATGCACCTGACTGATCCTTTGTGGTCCAATCTATCCCAAGATTCATTGTGCAGAGGTAAAGTGGGTGTGTCCCAGCTGGCTAGCACTTCCTAACTTGGGTATGGGCGGGAACAGCTGGTGATGGAAATAGGAAATTATCCTTAGGCCAGTCCATCCCATCCCAACACTTTCTGTTTGACCTTGAAGAACACGACCTACAAAGGGCACGCCTTCGTACACCTTGTCCTTCGAAAGGTTGCAACCCCTGAATCGGGACACAGCTTAGGTACGTTTTTGTTCTACCACAAACTACTGGCTTATAGTGATAAACCTTGCTGACTGGTTGACCACAAGCACCGGCGCTAACTTGGAAGACATGCTGGAAGTGCGGGAAAGAGGGACAGAAATAGTGGAGCGAAAATTGAGCAGATGGGAGTTATTTTTGAACCTCAGTTACATTTAATGCATTAATGAACGCCTTTTTGCCTGCATTTCTACATTGGAAAGTTTGAACGATAACTGAATGTTAGAGTTATATAGGGCATTTTCAAGACACCCGAAGTGCTTTACAGAATCAATGGGGAGCCACTTCAGCCAGCACCACTGTGCAGCCCCCACCTGGATGATGCGACGCCAGCCAATCTGCACCAGTACGCTCACCACACAGTAGCTAAGGTGGTGAAGGGGCACGAGAGAATTCACTTGTTAGATACAGGTGATAATTAGGAGGCCAGATCTGATAGGGCCTGAGTGGGCAATTTTAGCCAGGGCATCTGGGTACCCCCCCCCCCCCACTCTACTCTTACAAAAGATGCCCAGGGACCTTTGATGACCTCAGAGAGTCAGGACCTCGGTTTTACGTATAAAAGCACATCATTCAGTTGTTTGCCCAGATGGGTGTGTAGTTTTTGTCTGCGTGTTCGCTCACCGTGCCTCCAGAGAGCTTGATATGCAACGTTCTTCTGCTGCAGGACTATCGTGGACCTCAGCCAGGAAGCAAGAAGCACAGCGGCAGGCAGAAGCCGCTGGAAAATGATCCGTGCGTCCATATGGAAGCAAGGCTGGCAGGCTCGTTGGACGAGGTGAGTCGCTACCCCTGAGTCATGTGTCCTGGAGGAAAGAGGCATTCAAAAAAAAAAAAAAAAAACAACACAGCTGGTTCCGACATACATGGGAAAGCAGGTTTCCTGTGAAGTACCTACTTCCCCCTGACGACCAGGCCAGCAATCTATAGGAAACTGTCACATCAGCAGTGACGGCAAGCGTGGGATTTTAGACTGGTCTGGAAATCAAGACGGCCGCTAAATGATGCCACAGCTCACTGTCAGCTTTGTAGCAATATCAATTTTAGCTTAATAGTCTAGAAGAATGGGTTTCACACTGTTGCCATCACTAACCTGAATTAAACAGACCTTTGTGCTTTTTTCATCAGTATATATAAATTGGAGGTGGTCATTATGGCATCCTGATAGAAGACAAGATTTCAGCTGCTTTCACTGATGCACAGGACTCTGGTCTATTTCACACAAGTCACCTCTCCTTCAGCTGGTCAGGGATCTGCAGGCTGTACAGGACTAGCGGCTAAAATCCATACAAATTGAAAAGAAGTGCATGAGTGGTTCTTATTCAGGAGTAATATTCTGGGTGTTTTCTAAAGACAGCTTTTCCATTTTACGTGATGTTCTACAGGAAGGTTGTGATCTATCTGGTTAAAGGAGATAATGCAACATTCGAGCTCAGTTTTTATTTCCCAGATAGTAGTGAAGTGTAATATCTGCCCTTCCATCAATTTCCAACCGCTTATTCAGTACAGGAGAGCCAGGAGCTTGAAGTCAATCTGAGGAAGTAGAAGGTACAGAGCTGGGGAGCAGGTGGACAGAAAGGCAGCCCATCACAGCACGCACACACCAGTGGGGTGGCTGGGGCGAGACGAGAGGTCATTTTGGGGCGGGAAATATGAATACAAGGCATCTAGAGAATAAGGGAACATTTAAGGTACATAGATGCTATAACTCTACATTGTTAATAATTCAGGCAGTGGTGGAACTATCAAATAAACATTTAATAAATCAATTCCTTGCACTAAGCACAAGATTCCCAAACGTCTGCATTGCTGCTGTTCTGAGAATACATGTTTAGCTCAGCTGCGCAGTGAGTTTATTCTTTATCAGTACAGTAAATCATCAGCGATACAGAGAAGCAGGTACGGAGTAAAAGTAGTTTTTATATCAAAATCTGATTTAACGTCAAAAAAGCAAATATGAAAGGGGTGGCCAATGGGGGGGGGGCAGATTTCAGTCTAGGAGGACCACGGCCAGCTCTTGCCCCCCCCCCGAACCCAACCCCCCCACGCTCCACATATAGCACACACACATTTCACACTCTGGCAAATTTAGAGTATTAATGTAAATTTCTCAAGCTTCTCTGAGTCCCTGACCTGAGAGACCTGTCTTTTATTGATTTTGTTGTGCAGGCATTTCTTAGCAGAACAGCAAATATCACCACCGCACCTAAATCATTTCTTATACTGTAGTTGCCAGTTACTACGTTGGAGTTTGTATGCAAAGTTCATTTTGTACTTTAAAATGATGCATTAGATTAGATCATGGATATTAGATTTGGAGAGACTACTCATAGTGCAAATCAGGCCATGGCCCTTGTAGTTACACCGTGACCTGTTATACACATGTTTTTTTAACAGTCTTTATTTTTTATGAACTGAGAGTATCCTGTTTTGGGCTTCCGTTCTGTTTATGTGTTTATGCAGCGTGTGAATAAATTTAAAGAGCAGAATTTCACTACTGCCTGCAGACCTACAGACAGCACTAATACACACATAGAAGACTGGAGAAGATGAAGGTGATTAGGGAGAGACCATGACTAACAGGTTCCCCGCTTATTACAGACAGCAGCAGAGCAGACTTTGGAGCCGATGCAAGATATTATCGTCGCACTCTTAGGTATAAATCTGATTTATATTCAAAGCTGACATTTCATTGTTTTGTTTTCTCTTCAGCTGGGGCGTAGAGTCCTGCAGTACACGCAAACATTAATTACACACGGTAAAACGAAAACCAATAAAGGAATGCAGCAAAACATAATGATTTTAAAGCGAGTTGCCTTTGGCAGATTAAACTCATTTTTAGTTTCAGAAAAAAAATCATGTTCTGTAAATAGAGTTTGCAGAGAATACAAAGCGGCGACCTGCAGGGTGTATTTGTAGCGTGTGTCTTTAGTCTTACCCTCCACACCGTCTGCTGATAGTCATCTCCGCACCAGACGCGAATATAATATTACCATTGAAACATAACTCCAGATACCATTGTTATTCCTGCGACAGATATATGTTGATAACTATGCGTTTCACACCAGCTTTCATACTGGTATTTGTCTTTGCACGCATTGTCCAGGGCATGGTGCTTTAATAAACATTTAAATAAATGAGTAGCTTTGAGACCGTGTGTTTTGAGTTGTCAGCCTTAATTCAGGCGTACCAGTCGTGTTTCAATTATTTGCTTTTAATCAAAAAGTGTATTGATTTGAGTCACGCGGCCATGGTTTTAGTTGAGAATAAAAAATATTTGTGAACCTGGAGTTTAATGTGGAATTTTTCCGCCATCCACACCCCCCCTCCAAAAAAGCCGCAAGCGTGTGACCAGGCGATCAAGTCTGCAATACCCAGGCTTTGTGCGTTGCATTACAAACCACGGCACAAACGGTTCGTATTCAAGCTGCACAGTGCTGCATCAGCCCTCCGGCTTCCGATCGCTTTCATTTCTTGTTTACAGGCGCCTTTTGCTGGTGGTCCGTGTTTTAAAAAGGCACTCCAGTCCCCGCCAGGCGCTGCATGCTGGCCGGTTGCGGTCACTCCTCATGCATCAGTCATCATGTCTCAGCGGAGCTTCCCGTTAGTGCAGGCGGGCGGTGAGCTCCGCACAGAGCCAAAGTAAATCACGCCGTTTAAGTGCTTTTCCGAACGCCTGCCGCAATATTTCGCGTTTTTAAGGCGTCTTTTAATCTCTGTCCAAAGCATCGTTTTCTCCTTCCGCTTATTGATTCTGCGGATAAACTTTAAACAACGCTTTACCCACACTTGCAGGGGTCTCCGTGGACCCCGGTCCCGGGGTTGCCAACTTTAGTCAGCCGGCTGGAGTGGATTTTCAATTCGCGTCTGCACAAACATGCACAGGCATTTACATGTATGTACGAGTTTTATTACCGTGTAAATAGTCTGCATGGTTTGCAAACTACCCCAACGCTTTTGATGTAGCCAATTTTAGGTTTGTAATGGAATAATATAGATTTGCCGAAAGATTCCTTGCGTGTGTCACGCCGGATGAGTGAGATCTGGCAACCCTGCGGTCCTCAAACGCCGGTTCTGCAAAGTGCGCGTTTGGTACACATGGTCACATTTCTGTCCTCCGGGAAGTGAAACATAGACCGAAATCCTGGATGAGAGATGGGTGTTTCCAGGTTGTTGTTCAAATAAGAGCTTTTCCGGTGTGGTGCAGTTCCACTGTGGCATATTGAGAGGAGAGATACACTGAACAAAAATGTAAACGCAACACTTTAGATTTTGCTCCCATTTTGCATGAGCTGAACTCAAAGCCCAGGACCTCCAAATCCAGCATGTTCACCTCCACGCAGATGCAAATGAGCTTCCCTGAGACGATTTCTGACAGTTTGTGCAGAAATTCTTTGGTTATGCAAACCGATTGTTGCTGCAGCTGTCCGGGTGGCTGGTCTCAG
>JAODLC010000007.1:6792393-6805770 GCA_026781145.1 Hippopotamyrus pictus
TATATATATGTGTGTGTGTATGTGTGTGTGTGTGTATGTATGTATATATGTATTTATATATTCTGGAGTGAATTACGGGATGTTGAAAGCACTGCTTCAGTGAATAAGCAAGAAGCAGAAAATTCTGGAACACAGCTGTCGCGCAGTCACGCATAAAAATGGTTTCAGTTATTGCAGTTTGCATTCCATAGTGTGGTGTCCTTGGGTTACTGAAACGTCTCTGACTTTCATTCTGTGACATTCTGTCGAATTTGTGACTAATGGCTGAATGAATCTTATGGGTGATTTTTGGTTTATTTATATACTTAGTTATATTTGGAACACAGTGCTGGTTGTGTAAATTTGGCAGCGGAGAACCTCTTGAGAAGTTACTGTCTGTGAGCCAATTCTATGCACAGGGAGCATATAACAGGGAGTGATAAGAATATGTAAATATTTTTATATATGTCCCAGCCGCTTCCAGGACATTATCAACATTTCCGTTTTCGCTGCGCCACAGAGGCTGTTCAGGTTCTCCCCACTTGAACGTCGATTTTCCGTATAAATCACGCAACGGCTCAAAGACTGTTTGTGAGGTGCCAGTTGAAATGCTTTCAGAAATCGGAAAATGCCGGATTCAGTGTCTTTCAAATGGGAACGGGTCTCCTGTCTGTGATGTCCGTCTGGGCGGAGCCTTTCTGCACATATCTGCTCTCTGTTTCCGTGCAACGTGGCGTCCTGCGTGGATAAGCATGAGGCGTGTTATCAGCCCAGACGCTTGCAGCCTATCTCCCCGCAATCGCACGTGCATTCCAGCAGGATTCGGGCCCAGCGTTCTCCGGAGTTCTCAGACAGATACCGGGGGAACCTCCCAGATACCCGAGCTGCTTCTATCATCCCCGGATTCTTCGGAGCCAATTCCATCCATCTCCGGAAAAGTGATGTAATGCTTTGTGAAAGCGGCTATCACACGGACTCGCTTCCACGGCAACCCGCCCTCCTCGTCCTGCCCGATGGGGGGCGGGGGGGAGACCCTCCTAGCTATGTAGAGAGGAGGCCCTCATGTGAAGGGGGGGGTGGTGGTCATGTGGACAGCCCAGTCTCAGATTAAAGTGATTTAGATTGCTAACGCGCACAATACAAATCACACTCATTAATGATGCAGAAGCTGACGTCAGTGAGGCTGACATCGAGCTCCGGCTTTGATGTGCTGATAAAACAAGGCCAGGTGCTGCCTTTGAACGGCACATTTCAGGCCTCATCTGTTCTTTTTGTTATACTATGCATATTTCTGCTGTCACTGGGCACCGAGTCTGTCTCCTGGGATTTGCTACTTTTTTGTTACGTAACGTCAAGGAAGTAAATTTAACGTTCTTGGGGTTTTCCTTCTTCTCATTAAAGAAAAGGGAATTACGGATCGTGTCGCTTTTAAATGCCATCATGACGGAAATCGTAACACGCCGGTCACCTGACCACGTTTGGTCACTTTTGGATGCCATGAATTCACAGGTTGCAGGCCCACAAACTGGCCAGTAGGGGGCCGAGGCAGCGGCCCGCTGAGGTATATAATATGGTGCCGGCCGCAGCTGCGTGCCTCGCCTGAGGTAACTGCATCCTCCTGGGTCACGGAGGTCCCGGCCGAGATCCAGAGCACCGATTTTTCGGCAGCCGCAGGCACCCAGAGCCCCAGACACGCCCCTGTCTGTGTCATTAACACGAACACCCACCCACTAACACCCGCGCCCCCCCCCTCAGACTGGTCTGCCTGCAGGTGCCTTCCCAGCACTTCCGTACCGTGCGGCTCTCCATGGGATCGCTCCCAGTGAAGTTGCCATGGTAATAGCTGGATAATGAAGTCGCGGTTTGTACTCTGCTTTTAATGGGGGAGAATCACATGTTTTTGACAGGGTTGGCAGGTGCTTGATTAGACCCACGCTACCTGTGGCATGGGTCAGTGGCTTTACCTGACACCAGGCTGCTAACAAGAGTAGGCGTGCCACATCGCCCGTGTCTGCAGACAGAGGGCGCTGCTCTCTGTCTCCTTCGCCTGGATGCACAAGTCGAGTCATGTGACGTAAATATTGGGTGATAATTGACAGGTTAGTGCTGAAGCCCTGAGGGCTGCCCCCTCCCCAGGCCTGGAGGCAGCTGCCCCCAGCACGGAGTCTGAGGGCCCCTCAGTAGCGTGTCAGCGCAAGCTGTGAGCTGGTTAGCTGTGGCCGCTCAATACTGACTCACGGCTGACCCGGGCAGCGTAATGATGTGTGTTCCTGACTCCAGGGCTTCTGGGTAATCAGCAGAGGGAGGCTGACGACACAGACACTAAACTGGTTAAACCTGGCCACAGGCGGCCGGCCTGCATTCACAGGAGGCCTGTCCTTAATTACTCACTCTGAGCGATCAATTCAAAACTGTTAGCGAAATGATGGCATGCAGTAACTTTGTACCTCATTGATTCTGGAGGAAGGCGTCAGTATAAATAGCAAATATTTTCCATTAATTGGACCAGTGTTGTCAAGGGAATGAGTGCACACACACGCACACACATACACGCACACACACACACGGCACACACAAATGCACGCATGTGCACAGACGCACACACAATCGCATATACACGTGTATCGTTGTCTGAAACCCTCCTTCCCGTCGCTCTCATCTGCACCACCGTGTTCCCAGTCCTGAAAACGACCAGCAGGGACTGCAGGTCAGACTGACCGCCGACTCCATCACCGATGCGCTCGTTCAGCCGTACTCTCGTTAGCACCGA
Source organism: Hippopotamyrus pictus (assembly GCA_026781145.1). NCBI lineage: Eukaryota > Metazoa > Chordata > Actinopteri > Osteoglossiformes > Mormyridae > Hippopotamyrus > Hippopotamyrus pictus. The sequence continues at coordinate 6,795,143 of JAODLC010000007.1, forward strand.
AGGACTGTCAGAGCGAGATGACTTCTGTTTTCCTATCCAGAGTTCTTTCATCCTTGGAGGTCAGGGTGGAAATGCTCTCACAAAAACCCTCTTTGAAGATAAAACTAGCCGAGAAACTTTGGAGATCTTAACCACTCGAGGTGGCACGGTCCTCGCATGAATGTCTATCTCGCCTTCCCAAAGGGACCCGGACCCGGACCCGGCAGTCATTATGAGATGTTTGTTCTTGAATCCGCTCACGACCGGCTGTTTTAGGCTGCCACCCATTACCCTCGTGTAACCTAAACATTTTTTCCTTTCCAGGTGCCTTGCAACTCAAAAGACGAAGCAGCTGAAGCCACCAGAAAATGAGGGTCTTCGTTGTTCTGCTCTTGTTTCCCAGCATCCGAGCGGGTGAGTCACAGGAGGCCCCCATGGTACCTCAGAGACAATTATTCCGAGTAACGTACTGCTTTCTGCATTTGCGTGAGCTGCTGATTCAGCTGCAGGCAGAATCCCCGGCATGGCTTTGGCTTCCAGCGGTAATGATGGGGCGTGGGCGTACTCCGTGTGTGCTGCGTTTGCATGCGACATCGCAACAAGAAGTGGTTCTGTTCCATTGACCTGGACTTTCATGGTTCAGACAGCCGCCTTTTTTCAGAGGCTGCGATACCATGGAATCACCAAACTGCTGGCAAAACCTTTTCAAAACCTTTGAAGGTACAATTACGTGTCACTGGGGCTGTATCCAGTGGGCTAGCTGTAGGTAAATGTACCTTTTAGTCTAAGGTATAGAAATGGACTCTGAGGAACATTTTTGTACCGTTGGGGGGTACGTGAATGTTGTTTGTACCTTGGGGAACAAAACTGTACCAGTGCCGTACCCTTTTTCTGACAGTGTAGGCTGTCGATCCACATCGGCGTTTTCACTGCTGGAGGTTGTTCTTCTGTCACTGAGAAGGGCAGATATGTACCAAGATGCGTGAGTTGACATTTGTGGCGAAATTATGATGATTCCTGAATAAGTGGTTACAGAAAATTGATGGGCGGATTATGATTATTCCTGGCCCTGTGATCCAAGTATGGACATTCCTCTCACAGCTGTTTAATGCATGCATTATTTACGTTCTGCAGAGAAAGGGTCTAGGTAAATTGCATTTGAAATGCTTTATATTTCAAGAATTCTTTTACAGTGCCAGTGAAAAGTTTAGAATCACCAAGCCGCCTACGAAGTAGAGTGTCGCATCACATGACCTGGCCATCTGACCTAAACATAGTAGAGATGGTTTTGGAGGAGTTTGACCAGAGAGTGAAGGAGCAGCGGCCAGTGAGAGCTCAGCATATATGTGGGACCTCCATCAGGACAGCTGGGAAAGCATCCCAGGAGGCCACCTCAGGAGACTGGTGTGGAGGAGACAGTAGAGTCAGCCAGTCCCTGGAGCGATTGGGGATAAGGGTCTTACTCAAGGGCCTGATGGTGTCATCACTCTGCTGACCATGAGATTTGAACAGGCAACTCGCACTTTTCTGGTCAGTGCATAATCCATGTATGTTATTTTATAGGTATGGTGCCTTTAGAATTCTCCTAAAAAGTAGAGGTTAGTACAAATAAACTTTCTGTGGGTGTGTCCAAACTTTTGACTAGTACTGTAATATTTTTTTCTGTGTGGCACCTCTACCGTCCATGTGTGGCGTAGTAACTGCAAGCAGTGTACTTACACCCATGTTTTCATCATTTAAACCGGGCTGTATTAGCATGGTGCGTTGGCATGATGTGCTTATTGGTCCTGCCCAGGCCACTGCTGTGATAAGCCTGCGTAGATTTAACCGAGTAGGAGGGAATGTGTTAATTTATCACTGTGAAACATGGCTTGGATTGCAGGCACGGAGGGGAGGGGGGGCATCCTCTGGCTGCCATTAATCCTCATGGCTTATTTATGCTTTGCCGGAGTCTTCCAGCGTGGATAAGCCCTATAGCAGGAGAATGGGTCAGCTCCCAGCCCGACAGCGCTCCGTCCTGACTGCATCCGCTCCCGCAGAACCTGCCCTCACAACGATTCCATTGGAACGCGAGCGCATGGGTCCCAACAGCAGGCAATTCAGTTATTTATAGACGCATTTAAATGCGGAGTATTCTGGTTTGGTTCACTTTTCATTCCAGTATTTTTAAAGGGCATCCGGGAACGGAGCTTGTAGGACTTTATTTTTTCTGTATAATTGTTTCCAGAGGCACGAACAAGCTACACGACAGCAAAAATTAAACCTACTGTATAAGATGAAATGCGTAAGCCCCCCCCGATAAAGTAAAAAAAAAAATCATTAGCTGCTGATGTTTATGCTAATGCCTGGTAATCTTATGTAGAGGCTCCCTGATTTAATAGGATTACATGCTGGGATTGGAGGGCTGCTTTCGCAATATTAGAGGTGCACCTTCTTTGGCTCTGCTCTGGGGATGGCAGCATGTGTTATCGAGAAGACCGACGTGGAGCCGTTATTCCTGTCAAGCTGTTGTTATTTTTGTTTCTCTTCTATTTTTAACATTCATTAAGTTCACGGCGCAGAGAGATATTTCATGGAAGATCGATGAGGATTAAGAATCCATGTCAAGTTGACATCACAATCCCTTTTGACGTTCCCAGACCAGCTGGAAGACTTTTATTAATAGTTCATTTATATATGTATGATTTAAACAAAATCTTCTCTATCCATGACTTACCTGCCAGAGTTTGTGGAGCCTTCATGTTTTTTTTTTTTTTTTTTTTTAAATAAAGGAAATAAATGAGTTAAGCAGCGACGGTTCGTTCTTAACTCACCAAAGGCTGTGTGTGTGTGTGTGTGTGTGTATCTTCCTACAATCAGTGCAAGTGCTGTTAATGTCAATCCCCCTCTAATTTCAGAGTGAATCTGTATCATTAACATCTTTCTTCATTTTAATTCAAGCCCCCGACTCAGTTTAAGATAAGAATTATCGCGCAGCGCGGTGATGCATAGGGGACACTGATAATTGATGGCCATGTTTGCTGCTGCAGCCTGTCCGGACAGAGAGCCTGGCCTTCATCCCTGGACCCCTGGGCACAGGGAGACCCACCGCGTCACCATCGGTCCTGGTCAGAGAGTGCTCCTCACGTCCTCGGCCACGGTGCATTCCATAGAGATCGTTGATGGAGGTATGGCTCACTCTGGAACTATGAAAGACGTCTCCTCTATAGGCACCAACCCCAAAACGACGGGTATTACACTGGAGTTGGTAGTTGGGAATTGAGGCAAAGGGTCTGTGTGTGTGTGTGTCTGTGTGAGAGAGAGAGAGAGAGAGAGAGAGAGAGGGTGGAACAACTGCAAGCCCTACCCGCCTATAGAGATCATAAGGAACATGACTTCACTTCACTTCTGAACAAGGTACAGTATATGGGCCTCTGCCTTAGTGGGGCCAAAAAGAAATGCCTTATTTCACTGCTGTTTGCTGGGGGGGTTTATCAAGGTGAAGGAAGGCTGGTGAGTGGAGCAGATTTTCAAGGAGGGCTGGCTGGGTTACAGGACTGAGCCTGGACTCATTTGAAGCCTGGGTGCCAGACTGTAGTCTCTTCTGAGCAATTTGACCCGTCCTTCCAGTGGAGATGTGGCTCATTTGAGGAGCACCTTCTGCACCGGGCTCAGCTCCCCATGATCCCCAGCACGTCATACACTCCTTTCTGCCTCCTGCCACCCATCTTGACTCCATGTTCCAGTCCCAATAAGCACATGGACACTAACTCTCTGTGACTCATCCTTGCATTGGTCTATTGCCACTAAATTAAGCAGCTACCATGTTTGTGACATTTATTTGTTAATGTATATGTCAGTTTGGGAGGGGTTTTGCTGGGATTTATGACTAACAAAAATGTCTCCCCAAAGGCAAATGGTTTTTATCTTATCGTGCTGCCAATATGAAATTTATGGGCCCAAACACAAAGAGTCCCAGTGTTTCCATAACAGCTGTTTTCTTGTAGGAAAGCTTGTGGTCGCTGATACCAACCAACCCATAGTTCTACGGACGAAACACATACTAATTGGGAACAAGGGGGAGCTTCACATTGGGAGCCCAGTCTGCCCATACAAAGGCAACCTCACTGTCATCCTGTACGGAAGGTATGTAGATGGCTGGGAATAATCAATGTCTGCATAAGTGGCTTAATTCTGATTGTGGGTGTCTTACGTTTCTCTACGAATTTCGTATTTCTGGATTCGACAGATCTGATGACACTGACGCTGCTCACAGCTACTTTGGCCGGAAGTACATCGGGGTGGGTACAGGAGGAACTCTTGAGATCCATGGAGAGAAGAAGCTGGCTTGGACGTTCCTGAACCGAACGCTGCATCCAGGAGAGACGAATGAAACCAACTATTATTTTGAGAGAGGCTGGGGTAACAGGGGAATCATCGTCCACGTCATCGATCCCACGACGGGGGATGTGCTCCACTTTGACAGGTTTGTGAAACGGGAAGACGATTCTTCACTGGACAAAGAGGAGACATGCCCCAGAGACCATCGTTCTGTTAGAACAGTGCTGAACCTCTTTGATCTTATGACAGTACAGGTGGAGGAAGACATCGGACCACAGTGAGCTAAAATCGGGATGATGGTGGAGCGGTGATAAATGCATCCTGCTCTGATGGTTTCTTTGAGAAATAACGTACATTTTCTGAAGGAAACATTGGAAAGGTTAAATTCAGGATTTAAAGGGCCAGGCAGAAAACTTGTAGTATTTATAGAAATGTTTTGTTTGAGTTCTGCCCACAGATCTGTCAGTTTTGTGGCTGTGTAATTTTCCATTCGCTCCATTTGATAAGTTCACCTGCTTGTTCTGTTTTCAGGTTTGACACGTATAGGAGCAAAGACGAGAGCCGGCGTCTGGCCCAGTATGTGGAGGCGGTGGACGACGGCATGATCATGACTGTGGTGGTGAATGACGAGGGATCCAATAACCTCGAGGACTTGGCGAAGAAGGCCATGACGAAGCTGGGAAGCCAGCACTTTCACCGACTGGGCTTTCGGTACAGTTCCTCCACTGTCTGCTTAGCAGAGCCTCAGTATCTGCTAAGAGCGGCAATCGAGGCCAGTTTGAGACAAAGCTGTCACGATATGGCTTCCACGGACACGGCCTCGGGCTCGAGTGGGTCGCCTCCTACTGTCCGTGTCCTGCAGGTTTCCTTTTCAGGGCTGCCCACGTCTTGCAGACTCTAAGAGGTATTGGTTTTTGTTTCAGTGTGTGTGGAGACGGCCTACAGCCACTCGCACCAAACAAATTCCGGAATTAAGGGTATGAGAACATGGAATAAGACAGTAATGTTGACCAGAACAGCTTGCAGCTACTGCAAGGGAAATGCCTGCAAGATCTTCCCAGGCGGATTAACATATATTCACACTTATGTTGAACACCTAACAAGGGCCAGGCAATTATGCACTGGGAATGGAATGCGGCATAATTACTTTCGGAATTCCTGCTCCGCCGCAGTTTTTGTGGGCGCTAGCGTCCGGAGCTGTTTGTTTGGCTTAATGCAGGGCGTGGTATGATATTAATAAAACTACCCCACTGAAGAAGCGGGCCTATTAAGGGACACGGCGGAAAACCGAGGCAGTGAATGCAGCGGCGGAGTTGATCAGGCGGCCTAGTGTTTTGGAGCAAAACTTTTTAAAAAGTCGTGTTTAGATATTTCTGCATGAATACTTCGCACCCCAAAGAAATGTCGTGGTGGGGGTCATCAAGCGCAGTGCTGCCTTCTGTTCCAACACTGGTGCCAAATAATTCAGACAGAGGGAAGGGTATGGCTTTTGGTCTGCCAGCAACATTGTAACTTGCAAGGTTTTGAAATCATAAATAGCACTCGTGCCTAGAATTCCATTTCATGGCTGGGTAACAGGTCCCTCACTGCATTATGGGTGTAAAATCCACAAGTTCATGCACATAATTTGCTTGTATGGTTAGCCTGCATGTGAACAAACAATCACTGGTGTTTTTAGTGTGATTTAATGTCTGAATCTGAATTAGGTGTGAAATGTAAACAGATCTTGGTTTGAGGTTTAGGAACATTTGTATTCCAAACTTACCCATTCTTCCATATATTTAGGAAAGCAAACTGTCTCGTGGATTTAATCCTCTAAGAAACAGGCAATGGTAGATGATAGACAAGATGATAGATGTTTGACAGCAAACTTCTGGGTTCTTTTGCCAGTTACATTTCCTACAAATGTCAGTCAAAGGGAAGGTGTCAAGTGGCACCGTTTCTGTAGGAGAATTTTTCCCTGCTTTTCTCTCTCATCCTTTTTTTCCCTCAACAGACACCCCTGGACCTTCATTACAGTCAAAGGAGACTCATCATCCTCCACGGAAGATCACGCCATCTACCAAGGTGAAGTCCTGCATGCTTTTTCTAGTACGCAAAGTATGGAATGCTGGTTAAAGGAGCCACACATGTGACCAGAAAGTTCCTTAATCAATCTATGTGAGGAGAAGGGAGGGCTTTTAGGAGAGTAGACAGCAGCGTGATTGGGAAGTTGAGTTTTTACCAGGTCAGGTCAGGTTGGGGAGCATGCCATGGCCACCACACGACGAAACACCTCGGGATCCCAGTCGGTGACCCCCCCAAGCCAACATGCGGTCCAATCCCACCCTCCAGAAATGGCCATCTCTCTGCTGCAGCTAGGTGTTACATGGGCGTCTTCTTGGCCTGGTCCAGCCACTCGGGTCCCTAATGAGGATCCTGTAAGCCGGATCACACTCAGGGAAACACGCCACATGGCCGTAGTATCGTAACCGATGCTCCCTCACAATGCAGGTAATATGCCTCATTTGGGACTCCCTGAGCAACTGCTTATTCAGCACAAAGTCAAACCAGCGGTACCCAAAGATTCTCCAGGAGACACAGTACCCAAGGTGTCCGAACTTCGTTTCAGGCTACTGGATAGTTTTTACCTAGATGGTGCAAGGGTTTGGAGGTTGACTACTGAACAAGGAGCAGGGTGCTTAAGCGTTGTTATGAAGAGCTAAAATCATCTATAGACAATAATGACCTGTTAGAACATAAATCCTCTCTCTGACTTATTGGTGTGCTGAAATTAACAGGCACCAAGGCTTCTTCAGAAGCTCAAAGTTCACGTGTCTTCCAGTCGGTGTACGGTGACCACTTCACCATCACTGCCACCAGTCAATGGATGCAAGGTAACCCCAGCTACAGGTTTGGAAACCACAGAGCTCCAGGGTCCCACAGAGACGTGGGCTCTTCCTGTTATTATTTCAAACCTTTTCACAGTGCCACTGACAGTAGGCGTTCAAGAGTAATATAATAATTGTCTAAGGAACTATTGTCCTCTTATGGTTTCCCTAAAAAATAGGCTTTTGATTTCCACCCATAACCATTCCATTGTCTAGTTTTTCTGTGTTTTCCTCGCTCCTGAAGGTTATCACGGTCATTTATGATGCTGGGGGGTGGGGGGGGGGGTGGGAGTGCTGTGCAGCTGTGTTTGCGTTTGATGAAACCCAGGCAGACGGTGTAATTTCGCCGTGCTCTGTGATTGCCGTCACGAGCGAGAGTTTGGGAGAAAGCCCTTCAATCATTGTTTGCAATTAGACTAAGAGGGGTCAAATTGAGAGGAAGTAAAGCTTTGAGTGTAGATCTCAGTAGCATCTTGTATTTGGAGGGTCAAATGGAACTCGTGCCATGCGTCTCCTATAGAGGCCGAGTGGACCGATTGGTTCAACCGGGACGACGAGAGGGGGACTGGGGACTGGGAGAAACTGGCTGACATCCACAAGGCTTTTCCCGATCGGAGCTGCAACAGTCCCCTGGACATTGAGGTGGGTGTCGACCAATGAGGCCAGCGCCACGTCGCAGTCTTTCTGCAAAAGCCCACCGTGCTGCTCAGCAGTGCTGAGATTATTCTGCAAGGATGTGTACCACCTCAGGACATTCTGTCCAATCACATTACATTAGATGAATATCGAGGTCTGGGTCAAAACGTCCTTGAATATAAAATTCAATTGACCTTCCATCATGTGCATGGTCCTTCAGACACCAACGTGAGTCCTTTAGGAATTCTTTCTCATACACTCTTATGTGGAGAATTGGTGCATGCTGTTTTGTGAGCTACACAAAAGTAAAAGCACGTGGAGCATTCTGCCCACACACACGTGTGGGTGAGGCTCTAGTCCGCCGTGAAGATGAGGCAGGCTGACTGCAGTGGGTAAAAGGACAGGACAGACCCGGTGCTGCTCTGAGGAAGCCTACTGATGCTTTGAATTCCTTCACTAAAGGTGGAGACCCGGGATGGGGTGCCTTCCAACCTGACTGGAGAAATCTTCTACAAGATTGACAGGAGCTATGGATTTGTGTGTCTCAATAAAGATCAGCCAGATGGGATGTGTCAGGACTACAGAGTACGCTTTCTCTGTGGGAAACTCGGTACGTATGCCAAGTGAGCACCCAGCCCGTACCACTTATCAGCCCCCCTCTGGTAGAATGGTACTTTCACCCATTCAACTGCAGTCAAAATAACAGCTAACATGATTGAGGGGGCAGAGGCAGGCAGAGGTGGAAAGTTCAGATCCAGAAGATACAAATCCAGACCAAGGTTTTGTTTCAACTAACCAATTGCGTACTCTGTGACTGTGACTCTTTATACTCAATTGGTTGGTTGAAACAAAATCTTGGTCTGGATTTGTATTTTCTGGATCTGAACTGTCCACCTCTGGAGGCAGCTTGTTGTATTGTCTGGGACAGAGGCAGGAAGCTTGATTGTCTGTGCTCAAGCCTGCGACCTTTAGGAATCTCACAAGTTAATTCACAGGTACTTAGGCGGCACAGGTCTGTGGATGAGGATTCTCTTTAAACAATGGTACCCATTCGTGGACAGTTCAGGTCCAGAAAGTACAAATCCAGACCAAGATTTTATTTCAACCCACCAGTTGAGTAGTATGTGAATGTGACTCTTTATACTTAACTGGTTGGTTGAAATAAACTCTTGGTCTGGATTTGTACTTTCTGGACCTGAAACTTCTTCCTGTGATGTACCTACGCCACTGATTTCCCCTTACCTACAAGGTGACCTCACATAGTTCAGCTAGGTGGCACCAGGAAGAGGGAAATTCTGTACACAGCTGAAATGTATATTTGTAGCTTTTGACACAGATAAGTTTTTATTGGGTTTCAGGGAAGCGATAAGATCAGGTAACACACTGTTGCGGAAGCCAAGGACAGACAGAGCTTGTTTTTTTCCCTCCAAGCTGAGATTTGCGGTGCCGTTAATCAGATGTGTCAGGAGTTTCGAGGTTCACATTAACCGCACGCGTGTTTATTTCTCAGCTTTTGTTTTTCTGTGATGCTGACTGTGACCTTCACTGCTATGACTGTATTTTTAATGTACTGCAGTCCCTCACTGCAAGCAAGGTGACCTCATTTCTCATGAGGCCTAGATAGGCTAGGTTGTGCTATTGCTTGCCCTTCTCAGAAAGTTCCGGATTCTCATTACAGTCCATTACATACCTCATAATTGATACAGGCATTATCGTCAGATGACAGCGGTTTATTTGAAAGCACCAGTTATTACTGCGTATTTAAAGTTTTGTTTATTTCTACCGTTGACGTTTTCCTTGTTTTCTTGATTAGATGCGGCAATTTTATGGTTTTACGTCCGAGTTAGTAAGTGTAAACAAGCGCACTGTCGTCAGAGCGAGATACAGTACAGCGGGAACGGGGTCACGGAGACCCCCACCCACTCACCGGCGCTGTCCTGTGTGCGTGTGTGTGTTTGTGTGCGTGCCTGCAGTGAGGCCACAGGCTACCATCACCATCGACACACACTCCAACACCAGCGTCCTGGAGCTGGCGGACGACGGCAGCAGCTGGAGAGCCGGAGACACGGTGGTGGTTTCCAGCACGGATTACTCCATGCATCAGGCGGAGGAGTTTCGAGTCCTCCCTTGTCCTGCCTGTGCGCCAAACCAGGTCAAGGTCCAAGGTCAGCAAATGCTATCGATTGGTGAAGGGTTCTTTCTTAGCGTTTCAGAGACTGTACTCGAGTACACAATGAGAGCACAACACTGTCACCATTAAATATCTTGATATAATACGTTGGTGAGCTTATTATGGCTACATATAGTGTCTTTCGAAGTCTGAGACTCGTTTTCCATCTCTGGGCCCATCAGCATTCATGGTTACGGGTTACAGGTGATTTTTTTCAGAACCGTAACTTTCTCATGAGGGGCGTGTCACCCTGCCTGTCTGGATATTCAGTGTAACCGAAGAATATGAATGTGATGAATAAATCAATCTTGATGCTAAGCATCAAGATGGAACTGAGAACTGATAGCCTGCAGTTCATACAAATATTGTATTTCATTCGCTTTTGTTTTTTTACCGGGTGACCTGGAGTGCTGGATCTGTGGGGATTCACAAAGGGCTTCCGGCTGGGTGATGACACAGCCTCCAATGCCTCCCAGGGCTTCCTAAGACATGTTTGGAAAAAAAGGTTTGATTACATGAAGGTTACTGTCTCAGGCCAGGGGGATTCTCCTGACCACTTGAGGAAAAGCGATGGTGTATTTTTCAAGGTCACTCCCATATGTTTTTGTCCAGCTGGGGGCTTCACTCCCCCCCCCCCCCCCCCCCCCCCCCCC
>JAODLC010000007.1:6823418-6849904 GCA_026781145.1 Hippopotamyrus pictus
ACACACACCATACACTCACACACCACACACACCATACACTCACACACACACCACACACACCATACACTCACACACCATACACTCACACACCACACACACCATACACTCACACACACACCACACACACCATACACCTCACACACCATACACTCACACATCACACACACCATACACTCACACACCATACACTCACACATCACACACACCATACACTCACACACCTCACACACCATACACTCACACACCATTCAAAATATGGGCTATACGGCGACTCCAATTGCTCTGTTTTTGGAAACCAGAGCATTTGATGGAAACCCCATGACAACACGGGGAGAACATGCAAACTCCTCACCCATGAAGCCACAGCAGAGACTCGAACCCGGGTCCCAGTGCTAACCACCATGCTGCCTCTATCCAAACATCCTTTTTTAGGAAAGTAAAATGTAGGGTCTCTCAGCATAGGCCCAGGTGCCAGATCAACTGAATTAATGTTATATATAGCATTTTTCAAGACACCCCATTTACAGAAGCAATGTCATGTATATAGCCCCAACCTAGACAGCAGCCATAAGCCACATACATGATTACAGGGTTTATGGTTAGGGCATTACATGATAAGTTATTAACCCCTCCCACTCAACATTGAGCTGCTGGCTGCAGGATGGCTGCTATTGCAGGTATCCAGGTTAGGCATACATAGTGGTGCTGATTGCTTTTGTAAAGTGCTTTGGGTGAGAGCATTCATCATTTAGATACAGGAGGCCAGATTTGGTAGGGCCACAGTGGGTAATTTTGCCTGGGCATCGGGGTGCCACCCCAAGAGTAGGTGTAGGTGGCCCTGGGATCTTCTATGACCTCAGAGAGTCAGGACTTCGGCTTTACGTCTCATCCGAAGGACGGCGCCATTTTTACAGCACGGTGTTCCCATCACCGCATTGGGATCTACAGAGACCACAGGATGGGCTCCCCCTGCTGGTCACACCAACACCTCTTCCAGCAGCATCCCAGCTCTCTTAGTTGGTCTCCCATCTAAGTACTGACCAGGCCCAAACCTGCTTAGTATCAAGTGAATTACCAAGGCTGAACTGCAGGTGCTATGGCTGCTGACAGCAGGATAATTGCCATTTTTAAGTGTCTATTCTGCCCCAAGCCCGAGTAGCAGTTTACATTCTTTATTTTCTGTATAAATTCCACCATTTATACACACTGAAAGCCCACTGCGCATCGCTGTTTATTATACAGCTCTCCTGGCCATTTCTCTGGAATCAATATGCAGAGGTGTAACTGGCTTCCCGCTTCTCGTTTCAGATAAACTGGCGTTTGTCGGCTTTAAAGGCAACTACAAGCCCAACTGGGTAAAACTGGTGACGGATGAAGACAAGGCCAAAATCCATCAAGTTATGCCCATCCCCGTGGTGAAGAAGATGAAACTATGAAACTGCAGGGGGGTCAACAATGGCGGCGTTGGGAGCTGAGTAATGTAGAAAGAGGTGTTTCTCTACAAACTCATCCCCACTATCACCGTGGCCCAAGAAAACATCGTGAAAACCTGCAGGGTGCACAAACAGGACTACTGAACGTGAGAACATACCCAGCATGCATTAGTGTCGCCTAGCTTCCATGGCGGTTGCTCGTGATATACAATGTGACAATGTGGACGTGAGTGATTCAACCGTAACGTTCATTGAATGTACCCGACTGAAGACGAGAACATTCCTTGTGTCGTCCTGCTCAGTGGTGTTAACCTTGGTCTCCTTCCTGGACCACAATTATTTCATGCTGCGTGGGATTTCTCCTGTAATAGTGTGACATTTTTCATAACTGTTTCATATCGGATTCTGTGGACCATTTGTATATGTTGTAAACTGTAAAAATCTGAACATTTTAAACATAATTCTTGAAGCCATTTCGATCAAAAATGAACCAAACCGATCTGACAAATTTTATCATCTTTGATTCCCAGATTCACATTATTGTAACTTGGCCTACTAAAAGATTTCCCTGTATAATTTGCAGTTTGGCAAGAATCAGGAATCTCATTTCCCTTTGCCGAAATAGCTGGTCTTTTTTCGGAAATTATAGCGGTTAGTGTTTTGTATGTTACATATGTTTCTAAAAAAAAAAAACAACAAATTCATAACAGAGATATATTTTATAATTATTTATTGTACAGACATAAATGAACAGATTTAAAGAGACATCTTTTGAGTTGTAAAGTATTTGCTGATTTTCTGTCCGGTTTCAACGAAGGATTTAAAAACAAATCCCTTTAAGACTCATGTACATTTCATAGTATGTATTATCATAGTATGTATTTACCAGCAGTAAATGGTTGTAAACTAATTTTAATGATTTATGACTTGGGACATAAACATGTCAGTCACTATCACTTTTGATTAAAAATCTTTGTAGAAAAAAAAATGGAACTGATTTTTATCATTGTATTATTTTGTTAATACGCTGTAGTTAGTGACTCTTTATTAAAGTGTTTCTCTGAAAACTGTCTCATACTCCACTGTGATCTAAACTTCAAGTCAGTCTATGTTGACCCCAGAATTAACACGCTAAGTATGACTACGAAGAGGGAATCGACACCTAAATGTTTTGTCAGCTTAAGCAGAAGAGGAGTGTGCATAACTGATCTGGAGCCAGTTGGTGTCCCATTCTCCTGTGTAGTCGTTCTGCAGTCTCACTGCATCATAGGTGTGGCTCATCGTCCTTTAAGAACTCAGCCCTCTGGTGCACAAGCAGAGCCAGATAGTAGAAATCCTAAGAATCTGTTCTGATCCTCCATGTATTTTTTGTATGCCATTTGGAGCAATACACAATTTTCTGGACCTTCTGAGGGACTCTGAGGACTGGGATGGGAATCACTGGTCTAAACATTTATGGTTCACCCAGATTTCATTAATTCTTACATCCCATTGTAAAGACAATGTTAAAGGGCGAAATATTAGCCCTGAAATAATGTCTCCAGTAACTAACAGATGAACAGGGGTATATTCCCTCTCCACAGTACTCTGCATGTAATTTAATTAGTATTCAAGCAGAAGGCTTCCCGTGAGTAATACTGGGAATGACGGCTCTAAATGGTAATGTCATTCACAAAAATTTAATGAATATTTAATGTGCTGGTAATGTCACTCGCGGACATTTAATCCAAGAATATTTTATGGAATCATAATGTCATTTACCAAAATGTAATGGGCCAGACCCCCCAAAGACCCCCCCAGCATGGTCCTGTGTCTCAACCAGCCGCTCATTGTTCTAAGTTTCACATCAACGTTACGTTTGGAAGGACGACATAAATGCAGCAGGATCTGAATCTGGACCGTGCCGGGCTGTTAAGGCAGAGCACAGAAGGTCACATGTGGGTCTGTTCGTCACCAGATGGTGACTTGAGAGACTATGGGCCCTATATGATTACGACCCTCGTGAGAGATGTGATACAGTGATGACCAGCTCACAATAACGACTCGTGTTTCACATCCAAAAATCCACACCTGGACTGCGTCCTAACCTTCATGCAGCAACTGGATCTGTCCCTTTTGTCTCCTGGACACCGGGCAGATTGCAGCTAGGCTTTGTCTGACGAGCATGACGGCCGCCGCTGCCTCCAATCACCACGCCGCACATGGTCACGACACCCCGCCTCGTCCAGAGAAGCTGTAGCAGACAACCATTCAGATTATGCAGGGTCAGTGGGAGTGACAGCATCCAAAACTGTGCTGCTAAACCTAGAGGGATAGAGAAAGAGATGTAAAGATATATATGCGTGTGTGTGTGTGTGTGTGTGTGTGTGTGTGTGTGCATGCTTCAGGGAAACACCAGTGTAAACTAAATACCACAACATATGGGTCACATGTAGGACAGAGATGAGCAGTTCTGGCCCTCGATACAAGAGCTGTACTGGTTTCATTTAATCACTGTGTACCAACACGTGACTGGACATTACCAGGATGATCACTTGCCTCTTCTGGCATTTTGGGGCATAAATCAGTCACCGGTAGGACGATAACTCTGAAATGTGGGAATAGAGAATTTGAGAGACAAAATTACCCACAGATGACCTGAAGCTTGGAAAACAGAGAGTGAGGAGAAGTACAACATTTCTCCTGGGCTGTGGACACGCAGCCAAGCCTTCGAAAGTGAAATTTACACACACACTGCGTGTAAACGTGTGCACTGGGAGGTCAGCGTTAGGGGACTCGTACTATTTTGCAAGATTTGTCACTAGCAAGGGATTTTATACGGCCAAGTGGTAAGTGGTGTAACACTGCAGTTTCAATACGCCAATAAAGGCTGTTTTTTTTGCTTTTTTTCAATCAAGTCAATGAATCACTTGGGTCGTTGCATTTGTAGCTGTAGTAAAAAACAATGCTACTTATCTTCAGCTCCATGGTACATACAGCTTTAAACGTTTAGCAGTGAGCTGACAACATAATAAAGTCATTCAATATTAAACGTGACATATTAAACGACAAAAATAAATTAAAGGGGGATGCTTAAAATTCTATTTTCTCTCTTTAGAAAGTGTGTATATCTGGGCTACTTCTGGGCATTTGTATTCTTATAATATCTTGGGACTCCATTAAGATTACTTAAGAATATGAATTTATATACACGCACAAACACACAGACACACACAAATTAGCCAAGGAAATCTTTAAGTAGGCTAAACCACCACAGAGTGAATTTTATATGTATGGATGTGTGGCGAATAAAAAAAAAAGGCAGCCACGAAAATTTAGGTAAGTTAGAAGAAAGAAGGCTCAGGTTGGACAAGTAGAGCACCAACATACCACAGAGGGGCTTTTAGACGTCAATCGCAAAGCCAGATATCTCCCTGGATGAGATTTTAATCAGCTGAAGAGGAACAGAGGGTCTAATGGGGGGAAGGGACGGTCCAGATCCAGGAGCCTCCCTGACTTGTGTTTACCAAAATCTCGGCTTCCAGTCAGTGGCTTTGACAAGACAGAGTCACAGAAAGGGTGGTTTTATCTGCTGTTGGATTCCTACAGAGAGCCATCATGGGGTCACACGGCTGGTCCTGAACACGGTAAACAGGATGGGAGGGTCTTTCCGTCACGCACCTGGCCACTGTCATGAGACGCTTGATTTTCCACCCAAGGTCAGGCTTGCCTCTGCCTCCCACAGCATCCATCTAACCCTCCCCCTGATTTTCTCCTTGGATCTTAAACACACTTTTCTGACTTCAAATTGTGCACTGTGCAGTTCGCCACGGCAACACCCGCACACCCGCATCCACCGGTTCCCCTACCTGTCACCTTCCCCCCGCAGACAAACTCCACATCAGCACAACCCTCAAAGGACAAGCAGTTCAGGAAAGTGGAAAGTCTTCAGATCAAAGACCATTAATAAAGAGTGTATAAACCTACCTGCAATCTCATCTTTCCTTGTATTATTGCAGTTTTATTGACTCAACTGCCGCTACTCTCTCACCCAAATAGTGCCCTTGATATTTCTTTTATCAGTCTGTACTTGTGTTTCCCAGTCCGGTCCTTGGGGACCCACAGTTGGTCCACGTTTTTGCTCCCTCTCAGCTCCCTACCAGGATCTAGGAGGTAACAAAAACATGGACTGTCTGGGGGCCCCCATGGACTGGGTTGGGAAACACTGGTATATACATATATGGTTCACCCAGCTTTCATTAATTCTTCTTTCGTTTTTTTACTGACTAGTTCTCTCTGTCGGTTTTCTCCGTTCGCATTCTACTCATACCGCTGCACCTCTCCGCGGCCTTGCGGGGGAACACCTGGCCGGCGTGGTGACACCTGCACAGCGATCCCACGCCGACAGGAAATCTTTCATCCCCCATCATGGCTCCCACCACCTAGCGTGAAAGCGGCGTGAGTGGAGCACACCGCCACCCTGCTGTGTGGGAAAGCAGACTCCGTCTTCAGTTCGCCACGGCAACAGCTTCCTGAATCGACATTTCAAATTCTGGTTATCTTCTACACGTGTGCAAAGATAAGATTGCCGGATTCCGGGCAGTGCCAAACCGTGAGAGGCTCAGCGTGTTTTCACCGTCTGCAGGACGTTCACACGTACACCAGCTCACGTACACCAGCTCACGTACACCAGCACACGTACACCAGCTCACGCACAGCGGCTCACTGGAAACACGTCGGCCTTCTCAGTCTCCATCTCAAGCAGATCTTCAACGAACATCTCCCTTTCTTTGGCATCTCTGGGTTGTCTTCTGGGTACTATGGGCTAATTTTACAGAAGACCATTGACGCAGTGAGGGAACCTGCCCAGTGGAAGGTTTTCTTCCTCAATACAACCAGCCTTCTGCAAAGAGCACAACAAAATGAACAAATACAGGCCCCAATAATCGGCCAGTAAAGGCCGTACAGGAAAATATGCATCTCTGACATAATAATGTGTCCACCTCTAATTTACTACCAGGATAACATAGAATTAAAGTTGTAACTGTTATGTTCTATACTAAGGACAGTAGTAATTTAGAAGAATGCGGAGGTGGTAAGAAGATGAATGGGACTTTATTTAGTTACTGGAGTTGAGATGGATTTAAACTGCTGGAAAGGAACCAAAAACAAAATAGCCATTTCAGTGTTAGAGCGACGGAAAACACCAGAAAACAAACCAGACACAAGATTCTGGAAAGAGCTATGAACTTCTCCAAGCTGGGAGAGACAGGGGGGAAAAGGAGAGAGCCATACTTTACATAGATGATAAGGTACAGGTAAATGTACATAAAAGTATAAATTTACCATATTAAGGAAAAATTATCGACTACTGAGCTGAATTAAATCTAAAGATTGTGGCTCCTCTAGCTACCAGGCTTCTTCCAAGCACCCAACAACCTCTAAGGAAGCTTTATCTGTTTTCATCCAAAGTAACCCAATCTAGTTTCCATTTGTAGCCCGGTTTTCCAATCAGCAACAACATGAAAGTAATCCCTGGGGTTAGCGATCTCTGCATTTCGCACTTGGACCAAGTCCCCTTTCTGCATTTAATGGACACAGTGCTTCACCAATACACGCCGTCGTGGCCACTCCTTCAGAATATCAGTCTTTCTGGGCACGTCTGTTTTGAAGTGACTAGACAAATGTTGCACCTAAAATTCCATTTAAAGCTTCTTTTTTTTCCTCAGAGAAAACTGCTGGCCATCTGCTAAAGAGAAGCAAATTACTGTCCCTCTGCAAATTGGATCAGTTTACTCAAAAGTCCAGGTAGTTTACATACATCAGTAGTATTTCACTGGTCCAGCTGGTTATCGTACCTGTCAGACTAGAATTACACTATTTACTCCCTATCAGACATGCATTTGTAGTGCAGTTTGATTTTAGTAATTTTAATGCATGCATGTGAGTCAGTAGAAACAGAGAAATACTTGTATATGCTATCCTGAGTCGCTGTCTGGGTGCAGAGGTTGGAAGATGAACAGGCACCTATGTAATGTGCGGGTAGACTGACTTGAGCATCGCAGGCGGAGAGTGTGATGAGCAGTGTGAAAGCCTCACTGTCACACTGCATTTTTATTTTTAATACACCCATGTCATCTTGCGCCTTCCCGAAACAAAACAAGGAAGCTGCCTGTCATTTTCCAACAATGAAGCACTGCACACGCCAAATTTGGCCTTGGACTCAAGTTCAAAGTTCATGCAACTTAACACATAAATCACGTGAAGCTGTTAGGGTGTAGATTAACGCGATAATCTCTGATATGTCTCATTTATGTCAATGACCATCAGTAACTGAAATGTGCACAATACCTAAGAATGACAATGGCAAACCCAGATGCTTGCATGGATGGAACGATGCCGTTTCTGGCCGAAGGGAAAGCAGGGCTGATCACTCTAGTACAGGAAAATGTAAGATTCTGCTTAGTCATGGAAAAAAGGTACATATACAGGCCGACAGAGAAACTAACACCTTGTTATAGTATAAATGTTTAATGTAGATAATATGTTAAACAGGTGGTGGAGCGAGCGGCATGGTGGCCGGTACTGTTGCGTCCTACCTGAAACCCCCCCCCCTGCTGTGTGTGTGCGTGTTCCTCATGTTTGTGTGAGGTTTTCCCTTTCCTTGTTGCCTGGGATTTGCTGCAGCCCCGCCCCCTCAACCCTGTCCGAGAAAGCACCTGGGAGATGGACGATGCATTAAACTCTAAATAAGAGCACACAAAAACATCTAAATAAATTATGTACGCTTTAAGATTACCATAGTATATTTTCGGTTGCTGCGTACACCTTATTTCCTGGCTCCATGTCAAAATTTAAATTTTATTTTGTTAAAGATAACTGTCATATTGTTAAGTATAACTAATAAGTAATACGGGACAGTTTTTAAACAGGAATACAAAATTAAGCATTTGTATAATACAGCGAACTCAGACCAACACGTTATTGCCTTGCATACTTAAACTCAAGGCCAACAATTGCATTTTTGCTAAAATATAAGTTTGCTGATACGAATGGCTTTGGCCATGTGGTGAGTCAGTAAGCATGACTTTCCAGAATATCCTGTTTAAGTGTGGCGTAAAAACGTCGAATGGGACTGAGTACTTGTCCTTTCTTAAAGGCTACGACACAAAAATGAAAAAAGCTGTTATAGTGCGTGACTTAATTCCGACTCCTAAGATATATAAACGCAACATCGAAAGCGAAACGAGCCGCCGACTTTCCAGCGGATCTTGCAGCGTCTGAGCCGCTCTGTAAATGAATGGTTCTGGTCGTCACGTGTGTTTAAAGAAAACAGAAAGAGCGATTTCCTCACAGGACGCCCCACCTAATGGCACGGTGCCTTTGCAGCTGTGTGACGGACAATGCACAGCTTGTGGTAAGAGTAGTGCTTCGTTACAGTAAAGCATCAGTTAACTTTGCGATGGGACCTGATAATTTCGATGACCTTTTGTAACTTTAACGTATATCGAAGCACTTCTGTAAAATAAGATAATCATTATGGATCCCCATCATCAACTGACTTAAGACGGGATAGCCTATTCTTACACTGATTTTATCTTCATTAGATTGCCACAATATCGGAGTATTATATGTAAAGAATATTGCCATACACCATGATCATGTTACAGATAAACTTAACTGATAAATTAGCAATGAACATGCTGTTTTTTTCTATGTATGGAATTCGACTTCTTGTATTACATCGCATTTCCAGTCGTTCATGTGAATTTATCATACCTTTTAACTATAAAAAGTACAGAATCCCGAAAAATCGGTACGGTTGACAGACGCCTACAGTGGGCGTGACAAACAAATAGTTCCCACCTCCTGCTGGTTCCCGATTGGTCAGATCGCATCCCCAGCGTTCTTTGAGTGCAGCGATCGGAGCAGTTTTGAGTAGTGACGTCATGCTCACCGCAGAAGGCGTAGACTCAAGTTACACCGCCCAGGGTTTTACTGTGGATCTTAGTCTCCCGTAACGTGTAACCACCCGCGGTAGGGTGGATTTTATTTTCCAAATATGCCAGTAATTTGCATTTGTAAATGCACTGCGGCCGTAGAATATGCAGTCAGTTTTGTACATGAAAACTGCAGACTTAAGTCATGTGATGAACTATAATAATAAAATGTAAGATGCATTATTATGCAAATATTTTTGCATATTACATATTTGGAACAAGTAAAGCATCAATATCTAATGCGCACCTTGTTCTGAAAAATATTACATAAACATCCCAGAACATATAAATACAAAGGCAAATGTAATAGCATCAAAATTTGAGATAAGTAGCTATCCAGAATGTAACATCCTCGTAAAACATAATTCCTGGTGAAAAATACTTTTACATGAGATACTGTAACGGTAAAGTATTATCGGATCCTTTATCGTAAAAGCCCAATGCATCCTATTAAATATGTAAGTGTAACTACAGCTGGTAAGATTATGAAATTAAAAAATTATGACCTCCATCGTGAAGCTGCATTAATTTGGTATCGCTTTTGCAGCTCGGTTACGTCATCGCTATGTGACCGCCGACACCGGACCTTAAATTTCTCCTGGACGCCATAAAACCGGCCGTAACTTCTGTGCGCGGTGCAGTAAACAAAGCCGGCGTCGGACCTCGTATTATTTACGGCCGACAGAAGAGATCTGACGCGTGTTTGCGCCGTGAGGGCTGAATTCAGATTTATGGCGAAAGCGGGTACGAGCAACACATAATTAAAAGTTGCGCCGAGGCCGCGGCGGCGCTCAGCTAGAGCTTAGAGCCGAGTCTCCGGGAGTGGGAAGGCAAACTTTGAACAAGGGAAGCCGCATGACACACCGGCAATCCGCGCACGCTGTTTAAACTGACCCGTTTGTGGGAGAAAAATCCCGGAGAGGGACAGAAGACGGGCGGCCGACTCTCATGTAGGAGCCTTAGCTTGGTGCTTTAAAAATTGGTAACTTTTTTGTCCCTGCCGCCGGTGCTGCGAGTGCACCCACGTCGGGGCCTCGGGAAGGGGCGAACGGTGGCACGGAGATTAGCCCGCGGCGGGACCCGGGCGACCTGAGCATCAGCAGCGGGACTGCAGCTTGCGCACCGGAGTAGAGACCCCGAAAAGCGGGAGCCGAATTTTTATTGTGACCGAAAGTTCAGCGGCGCCTGGCGGACCGAGCGCTCCCGTCCGCCGGCCACACCCTCCTCTTCTTCCTGATACGGGGAGATGCGGCCGGGGCGCTCCCGAGCGAGCGGAACACGACTTCTGCCCTGAAGGGAGGACGAGAGAGCGGGGTTTGGGAGAGCAGAGGACGGGGGATTGCAGCGGGGACGACGGGGATGCGGCCGTAAGATGGATATCAAAAGCGAAAGCCGGCGGCTCGCTTTCTGCTGAGGACGCCAGATATGCATGCGGGGCCGTGCGCGAAGAAGAAGAGGCCGAAGGGCCACGGGGCACCCTGCTGCCCGGCCGCGGGCTTCTGTCTGGGCAGGTCGCTGGGATGACGACGTGGGGAAAGGCGCGGCCGATCGGAGCTCCGCTAGTGGCCGGGGATCGAGGGGCACGAAGCGGGCAGCCCCCTCCCCGGGCCGCACGGATTAACCCCGCCGGCAAGTCTCGGAGCAGGTGTCTCTGATGCAGCAGGCAAGGAGTCAACGCAAAGGACTGTCATTTTTAAACCAAAACGCTTTTAGGAGCAATTCCAAGAGACTTTTTACAGTACATATATATTTTTGTCCACCAGATAATAGTTATAAAATATTTTTGTCAAATTAATTTGCCCGAATTAAGGCATTCTAGAGGCACTGTATTTTTTCTTACTGTTCAGACCATTATACTGAGGATATTACTACATCTGATTAATACAAGTTGAACCCGCCTAGTTCTATTTAGTAAATAGGAGCTAAGTGGTCGTTTAAGGGGGCAGCCAGTGACATTAACACCAAGGGCATTCAAGCAAGTACATTTACCCTGTCTTGAAGTAAATAAATTGTAGCAAGCTAAATGGTATTACCTAAAGGGATTTATTTTAGTTGTCTTGTTATAATTGTTTGACAAAACATTTCCTAACTGTAAAAGAGTGACTTACAAAATAGAAATCTGTTAAGTATCCCCTCCACCACTCAGATAAGTTTTGCCTTTTCTTGGGGAAATCCCACTTGTGGCAAACAGGCTTATTGACTTTGAAATATAATACATCTCACTTGTTTAATTAGCTTGCGTTAAAAATCAATGCCACGGGACGATTTCAAGGGTTCAAATCTGTAGCATGGTGTACAGCTGTATTCTAAATAGATTACTGCTTTTTTAGATTCTGTTTTTGGCAGGCAAGGTGACACCATTTAACTGAATGAAAATGTCCTAAGGTACAGGCTGTGGAGTGAACGTCAAAATTAATCTTTGTAGAAACCCCAGAACCTCAGACTGAGCACCCTACTATGGCCAGTGGGGGCTCGGGCAGGTCTGGCAGTGAGAGTTCCAGCTCCCTGAGCGTTAACTCCCAGCTGAGGAGAAGGTTGTCGTCCGTTTCCGACACCTGCAAGGGCAAGATGCAGCTGGTGGCCGACCTACTGCTGCTGTCCAGTGAGACGAGGCCCGTCCTCACCAGCGAGGGGCTCTCCGTGGCTGAGACCTTTGAGCAGTGCCGGGACACGGTTATCGCCCGCACCAAGGAGCTGTCCATCCTGACACATGATATACAGAGCCAGCTAAATATGGGCCGCTTTGCCGAGGTGGGGGACCGTCTCCTGGAGATGGGAGACCTAGTGGTCTCGCTGACTGAGTGCTCCGCCCACGCTGCCTACCTGGCTGCCGTGGAAATGCCAGGCTCCCAACCCGCCCTCCCAGGCCTGGTGGACCGCTACAAGGTGACACGCTGCCGACACGAAGTGGAGCAGAGCTGCAGCGTGCTCCGGGTCACGGCCCTGGCCGAGTTGACCCCCCAGCTCCTCCTGGAAGTGTCACAGAGCATCTCTAGAAGCCTGAAGACGCTGACCGACGCCTCGGTTCAGGCCAGTGACAGGTCCAAGGACCGCTTTGCCAAAGACCAGTTTAAGCTGGGCGTCAAGTGCATGAGCACGAGCGCCACGGCACTGCTGGCCTGTGTGAAGGAGGTGAAGACGTCGCCAAGTGAGCTGACGAGGAACCGCTGCGTGCTTTTCAGCGGGCCGCTGGTGCAGGCCGTGCATGCCTTGGTCGGCTTCGCCACCGAGCCGCAGTTCCTGGGCCGGCCGGCCTGCGTGAGCCCCGAGGGCAAAGCGGTGATGACGGCCGTGCTCGGCGGCGCCATGAGTGTCGTTTCTGCCTGCGTCCACCTGTCCCAAGGCCTCAGGGACATATCCCAGCTTCCGGAAAACAGCACCAAGATGGCCGACTACCGGGAGCGCCTGCGGAACTCGGCATCTGCTGTGTCGGATGGCTGCAATCTTCTCTCGCAGGCACTAAGGGAACGGTCTTCCCCACGGACTCTGCCGCCAGTCAACTCCCATTCTGTGAATTGAACCCTTCTCAGTGTAAGCAACCTTTACTTCCTAACCGCAATCCCATATGCCAAAGAAACTGGGTCCGCCCCTTTCCCAGGCCGCCTTGGGGCGGTCGGCAGACTTGAGGTGTTCTCACACTGGTTGTGATTGAATCCTTTACAAAAACAGCCCAGCGACCCTGGTGAGAATCTGTCGTCGATCCTCCCACACCTTCCTTTTTTCGTCGGAATAAGGAATTAAACCCGGAAAAGTTTACCTCATTTTCAGATGGATGTAGCCTCACTCGTTTGACCTATGACACGGTGATCCATGGAAGTAATCGAGCTGTGTAAATGAGGTGGGGGCGGGACCGCCATGCCCCGTGTTCTGATCCATGTGTGAAATTTACCGGATAAACGCTGCTGTCAGTGTTTCACACTATTTACCAGATTTACTAGTCTTTCTAATGTGTTTTGTTCATGCATGTATCGGAGTATTTATTTCAAATATTAAAAATGTTGTTTCTCATATTTGCTGCTTCCATATGTGTATTCTTCAGATTATAAGGTATTCAGAGGGTCAGTAGATCAAGAGTAAGACTGATTTGGCTGTTTCATTGATAATGTCATCAAGCCGTTGTGGAGTGATATCACTGTGCCTGCATTACAACAACATGAAAAAGGAATGAATGGATGGATAATAGTAGTATGAGAATATTTAGAAATTCACGGACAGGCTGTCGACGGTAGTGTTTAAAAGTAATGTTAAGATTTCACTACTGCAAAAAAAACATTGATGTTACTCTAAGTGCAGTGAGTATTCTCAGGAGCAGTGTTTCCCAATCCAGTCCTTGGGGACCCCCAGACAGTCCACTTTTTCCTCCTAGCCCCCAGCCAATCAAAAACTCCAAATACTTAGTAATGGTGTGTTGCGAGGTAGGAAAGCGCAAAAGTGTGGGCTGTCTGGGGCTCCCCGAGGACTGAGTTGGGAAACATTGCTCTAGAGAATAAATTCAAACATCCTTCCACCCATTCGGGCGTTTTCCATACCTACGTATCTATTGTTTGGTTGTGGTGAGTCTGGGGCCTTCCTCAGAAAGCACAGGGTACACCCTAGATAGGATACTGCTCCATGACTGAAACTAAACTAAAATAAATAATGAATAGTGTCCAACTATCGTGGCAACCAATAAGATATAATTAATATATGGCAGCAGCATCAGGATATGGGAATACTCAGTGTTTCTGCCTCAAGACAGGACAGCATTGATATTTAAATTAATATTTCCATAACATTTATCACATATATCACAAACCAGTGTAGAAGTTTAAGTACAGTCATTAACGCCCATGTGACTTTTGAATACGAATTGAGTCTTTTTCAAAGAAACTCACCAAAGATCCAAATATTCACTGTCGAGCTTTCACTGGTACAGCAGCAGGTGACACTTGGGGCAGGACATGACAAAAAGGGTTAACCCCAGGGAAAATCCTATAGTAAACACTGCATTTTTAAAATGAAGTGCTTGAATGGGAAGTTGAGATATTTGTTTACATTGTATTTACAACAAACTGATTGTTCTAGACACAATGAGCCAAAGGAATGCCCACGAAACAGGTTCTGACGAGTGATACACAAAGCATCTGGAAGACGAGTTTGGCCAATTAATTCCACTTGGAAAAAAGTGTACACTGTTTTAACCAGCTATTAATCTGCTTTTATTGAACGCTGGTGCTTCTAGAACCGCACCATTAAACCAGATGACCACTCCACACGACAGGCTGGTATGGTGAACTGTGGTAATCTCAGTAACATTTCCAGTCTGACCCCTGTTCCTGTTTACAGTCTCTATGCCATATCTCAGTCATGCAGGCCTACCTCAAGGCGTGAGTAGCAGAGGCGACGGTAAAATAGTGCATCCCTCGCTGACAAACGGGGAGATGAATCGAAATCAAGCTAAGGTGTGAAAGCTCATTAGGTCACCCATGTAAAGAGCGTGAAGGTTAAGCGATCCTGTCGGGCGGTAAGCCAAAGGTCACTATGTCTGCAGAGCTTTTTTGTTACGAATGAAAACGTTTTGCGTTCAGACATGGGGGCTTCGCCGTCTTGCTAGCGCACAGGGAAAGACTTACCACAGTTGACCGCAGATTCCAAAAGGAATCTTCCAGTAATTCTGGGTCACCTTCCCTTCCCGTCCACATCTGGTCAAACTAAAACTGTCACTTCACAACAGGAAACCAATAGGCTGTGCTATCAGGAGATGCTTCCTTCAGGGTACAAAGCGCCTCAATAATAATTTCTGCCAAGGTTTCGCCCATTTCCTGCTAAAGGATCCCCATCCCTCCCACATGCCTTCCACCAACACTGTGATGTAATGTTCTTCCTTTCTGGGTAACAGACCCTGCTTCCCTGAACAGCCCTTAGCCCAGTATCCTGTTTCAGAGCTGTGCTCTTCCTGTCAGTATGTGTCACTGACAGTGTAAATGACGTCATAAAGGAAGTCCAGTTCGGTGTCAGTGAATGTGAATGCCAATATGAAGTATTGTGCAAAAGTCTTAGGCAGCCAAAAATGATGTTTAAATGATCTTTATGCTGGTGTAAAACTATGCTATTATGCCTGTCAAAGTGTGTCAGCTTAGCCATTTCAAAACTTCTGCTAAAATCACCCCAGTATTTCCAGCAACCATACAACACACCAATGTATCTTTTGACTTGACCACTAGCACAACTCATATAGCTAATCAATATTTCATTGACTTTTAAACTAAATTTATTAAATGAGCCCGGTTGGTGAAATTTAATAAATACATGGAATGGCTGGGGGGGCCCATGAGGATATGTTTGGGAATTGTGGTGGCATTCCTTTAGCCATCCAACAGAAGAAATATTTACTAGTTTTTATTGAGTTACTCTTAATTTGAATATGTTCTAATGTCAAAAAGTTTTTTTTTTTATTCTGAGCAAATGTACACTGTTACATTCCAAGTAGGAGAGCATACCTGACTCATACCACCTGTTCACCCCTGACCTAGACCAGACAAACAGCTTTAAACATTTCTTTTGACTGCCAAAGACTTTTGCAGTACTGTACATACCACCCCACACAAACTCTTAATATGTAACACGTTTTAAGAGTATAAAATATTCTGCAGTTTTCAGAATCTTGCCCACACTGATTAGCACTACAGTTTAACTGTATCCAGCGAAATGGACACTGAGTGGTGCCAGGACGGCCATTTTACAGGCTTATTCTCACCTCTCTAAAGGAGATGAAGGAATTATCTTTTTTCCTTTCACTTTTGACAAAGAATTTTTTTATTAATAGTTTTATTAATGAGCTGACATTTGGTTCAAAATATTTAAAGTGTGCTAGTAGCACAATGTACCTTTTGTTTTAGGAAAAGGGTGAATGGAGCTGCTGGTCATTGTTATGACAACGGGCGATGTAAGAGAAACCAGTGATGAAAAATGAGGATCCCCACTTCATAATTTATCAACGAGGGTCGATCAAGTTTTCCAACAAGCTGATGGACTGGCTGCTTCTCCGCCAGGCACTCAGACTCGTAACAACCACTTCCTTTTTACCAAATCGGCTCCAGCCTTCATCTGAGAACAAGTACAATGGAATGATATGCGTTTTCAAGAGTGAAGGCAGTAATTTCATCTACACAGTTTAAAAAAAATGTAGACACCTGACATGCATCAGAGGAAGGAAAATGGTTTGGTGCTGGGTCATAATACAGAAAGAAAGGCAGCTTTATCGACCGAATCTGGCAAACTTCCGGAAAGGTCAATTCACAAATCCAGGATCAGGGTCAAATGGGCTAATGAGAATCTCCAACATCGTTTATGAGTTTGCTTACTCAAATATTGCTGTAGATGAATGCACATCTAAATACAGGTGTTCACATTATTTTGTAATGCTTGCTAAAGCAAGACTTATAATCGGTTAATAATTATACTAACATCGAAATCTACTAGTTTTTCATCCATAATATAAATAGATTGGTTTTGACCATTTTCTCTCCTAATTTAGGGCTAAAATGATGGTAATACCTGTGAAATTCACCACAGGCTTAATCTCTCTCGATCACACATCACAGACACCCCTGGGAGAGTTTGGGAGGAGTACACAGGCCACGGGCTGTTTTCCCAAATAGTTGCTTTTTGCAGTGTCAGTCCTGAGTAGTCAAACGCAGCATCCCTTCTGCACGGGTGAATGGATGCGTGGAGATACAATTCTCTCTGTCCGTCGGAGTTTCTTTTTCATCGGCAGGCTCTTCCAAACGGTGGAGCACAGAGGACGTCCGGGTGCAAAGGACTCACATGGACACGAGTACTCGTGCGCCGCAGAATTCCAGTTACGTGACTGAGGTGCAGCCCCAGGTCCTCTGGATGCGGTGTAGGGAGTGCACGGCCCCTCGGTGACCTTTAAACACAGGCTCTGCCGCGGACAGGAAACTCAAAATGCTCATTTTGTTAGATTTACTTCCGAGAGAAATTCTTCCGAAGAGCTATTCAGAGGCTCTAACTAATCTGCCACCATTAATTTATACAGTGGTTTTAAAAGATTATTCATCACCTTCCACTGCATTTAAACATAGTAACGTAAATTTGGAGCTATTTCCGTAGCCCAGCTGCTTATAAATCTCACAGCGTTAGGGCCCCTCAATCCGTCATTTCCAATTAAGAGTCTGTCAGGCACCAACCTCTCCATGTCTCTGTTTTAAGTCATTTCTTCCCCTTCCTATTGGTCCAAATTGTTATAGCGTTCCGTAAATGCCCCACCCCTCTTCTCCTTTTAGCTGGACTCTGGATCTTCCTTGGGCCGTTCTTATTGCTGGAGAGTGCTATGCAGTGGACAGCGAACTCTTTGTTTGGCACGCGCCCCACCCTGCCCACTGCGCCGGGGTGCCTTCAGTGTGTTTGGACTTAGTGCTGATCTCAGCTTTTCCCACCCTTCATTTTGGGGGGAGGGAGGCCCCACCTAGTGAGTCTCTTATTATACCTCAGGCCCCAGAGCGCTGACACTCCAATGTGTCTTCACCTTTGGCCTGAATGCTTTCGATTATCCAGCCAAAATTCCCTCCGCGAAAGAGAAGTGCAGAGATTCCCGCCGCTTCCTTGTGACTGTGGGAAGGTGACGCCTCCCCACCAAATCGATACTCATTCCGGTTTCAGCTGCCTAACAGCAGCCCCGTGAGTCTTAACTTCTGTTTTCTCTAGCAAACCCGCGAGGCGCTAGTGTGTGGGCGTGACGGTCTCACTGTGCTCGAAACTGCATCACACCCTGACACTAAACTCATATTAGCGCCATTTTTTAAAGAAAATATCCAAGATGAGAAAACTATTAGGTTAACTGTGACACAGATGTCCGTTTGACAAAAATCACTATTGTGCTGTTTACATAACTCTAGGGTGTTTAGTGGGTATTGAAGCTCTTCTGTTCTTAAGTCCAGAACTAAAATTTGGGAATTGTACAGTTTATATGATTGTACTATCGAGGCAAACGGATTCCATTATAGATACTAAATTCAAAATGATTTACGTAGACAACATAAGAATGATCTATTTCAATAAACATATAAGTAAATGAATTGTGAATTGTTTTTATTTCTTTTTTTTAAATCAGTCTGCATTATTGGTTCCATCTGATGCTTCTACAGTTTCTATACAGTCTTATTGCTTTGATGTATAATGGAAGCCAGTGGTAAAATCCTCAACGGAGAACATTCCCCTGCTGTGATGTCATACTTTTCGGGTACAGTTGGAGGCTTCAGCTTTTCTAACAAATAAACAAGAACTGCATTCACAGGATGCCCGTGACCTTACTGAAAGCCACCAAGGCAAGGCATTCCAGCACACAGGAGCAGAAACTTCCGGAAGGACCGAGTTTAACACAAGGTTTGTTTAATTACACAGAATGGATGACAGAACGCAGCAGAGTAGCTGGAGAAGGATATCCCCCACTTTGCTAGACGGTAATGAAAACAAAAAGATCACCAACATTTCTTAGCTAAATTTTTATCATTTGGCAGTAGAATTACCCCCTGCCCCCCAAACGTTAAAACCTGACAGTTTAAAATGTATAAAGCGCGACTTGTTCTGCTGTCATTTCTATTCTTGTTGACAAAAATGTGCAAATGCCTGAATAGGACTCAAAAATATTACCGGGCACCTGCCGAGCTGCTGAATTCTGCTCCAGCTTGCAGTTCATGATGTTTGAGCATAAACTGTTAGAGAATTCATCAAATAAATAAGAAAATTAAGATATTTCAGATCTGTCACAATGTTTCAGTCTCAGCGATGACTGACAATCTGATAGACCAGTTTTTCCCAATCCAGTCCTCGGGGACCCACAGCCGGTCCATGTTTTTGCTCTCTCTGTGTTCCTTGTCAGACAGTCCACATTTTTGCTCCCTCTGAAGCTGGGAGAGAGAAAGAACGTGAACTGTCTGTAGGTCCCCGAGGACCGGTTTGGGAACTGTGCTAGACACCAAAAGAACATAAAGGTAGTGTGAACCATCAGTGTAAACGTTCAAAACAAAGTTTCAAGGAACT
The DNA here is from genome assembly GCA_026781145.1 of Hippopotamyrus pictus. Classification (NCBI taxonomy): domain Eukaryota; kingdom Metazoa; phylum Chordata; class Actinopteri; order Osteoglossiformes; family Mormyridae; genus Hippopotamyrus; species Hippopotamyrus pictus. The sequence continues at coordinate 6,842,872 of JAODLC010000007.1, forward strand.
AGACACCAGACTTTCACTTTTAAAATAATTTATGTTATCCTGACAGTAACAAATTTTAAAACAATATCAAGCCTTTTTGCTCCAGTGCTTCAACTAAATGCATTTTCTTCTTGGCAGTCAAGCTTTCACTACAGGTACAGAAATCTGTTTTTCTTTTTTGCACTTGTAATAAAAACTGAGTGGTTTTTCATCAGTATTATGAGAAATCCAGTTTTTTGTCATCCAAGATAACATCCAACATGAGCTTCTCTCAAAGGTCACTTATCTGGTGTCGCCTGCTTGTAAACTGAAAGAACTAGGCTTAGTTCATGTGAATGAGCAGCTGGATTCATTTTCACTCTGCTGCTCACACTGTTATCACCGAGCTTGGAGAGTGAAACTGGGAAAACACAATTTAGGTTTTCCCCAAAAGCCCGTGGGTTCTCTTCAAGTCCCAGCATTCGAGAAATTAAAGACTGATTAATCAGGTACTGTTTGGTCAGAAAATAAAATTGGTGTCCATGACCACAAATGAGGGGGGGTTAGTGGTTAGGCCTGTCGCCTCACACCTGTGGGATCTGGGTTTGAGTGTCCGCCCAAGTTCCATGTGTGGAATTTGTATGTTCTCCCCGTGTCATTATGGGGTTTCCTGCGGGTACTCCGGTTTCCCTCCACAGTCCAAAAGCATGCTGAAGCTGACTGGAGTTGCCAAATTGCCCATACTGTAGGTGTGCTTGTGTGAGTCAGTGGTGTGTGAGTGTGCCCTGCAATGGGTTAGTGCCCCAACCTGGGTTGTTCCCTGCCTTGTGCCCTGCAATGGGTTAGTGCCCCAACCTGGGTTGTTCCCTGCCTTGTGCCCTGCGATGGGTTAGTGCCCCACCCTGGGTTGTTCCCTGCCTTGAACCCTTAAGCTCTGGATCCCCATGACCCTGAATAGGACAAGCAGTTACAGAAGATGGTTGAAGTACAAATAAGCTGCCTTAAAATGTGACAATATGTAAAATATTCAAGCCCCTAAACAGCAGATGTTACTTTCTAACCAAATATTTAGTGTTAATGAAATTAATCAAACAACAAAAAAGCCTATAGACCCTGTGTCCCACCTACAGAGAGCCTGCACAGTGTACACCCAAGTCAAAAGGAACTCATACTGTATGTGCTAGCAGTTCATTTAGTCAGTCATGATTGAGTCATTGTGGTCAATCTGTCCATTTGGCACCATTTCTGAAATGGTCTGGAGGTCTTAGAAGATGCACATTACATGCTGAGACTCACTGTACGACTGCAATGCCCTGCTTGCAGACCATCATAAGAATTCAGACCAGAAACTGAAAACTGACCAAGATCTTTGCTCTAAAGCGCCATGGCGCCATCTATAGCAAATCAATAATATAACAGCATTCATTCATGTCACCTGGACTGTCACACTGGATTGTATATATACAGCCATATCACACGTGTAGTCCGCTATTAACGTGCGCCGTACAGCGCAGAACTTAATCCAAAACATACACCCATTAAAATCTATGACTTTTGGTCATTGACGGCACCCTCCCCAGCGAAGAAGTGTAATTACCCGACGGCTTAACACACGTACTACACAGGGAAACAGGGAACATATCTCGGCCGTTTATCTTATGCATTTACCTCTGTTTTAGGCAAACCTAATTGGACTACCAGTACCGGTCACAGACAATATTCGGCGGACATTTCCAAAATTTAAAACTGATTATAGCAAACGCTAAATAAGAATTAGTGCTAGTGTTAAATTGTTTATCAATCGTTTATCATTAACAGGGTTTGTTATTACTGTGGATCGGTCAATTGTTGCTCAAAAATCACAGTTAAGGAGAAGATGGTCTCGTAAACTCGTTTTTACAAATGTATAACTCACTATGATTTCTTGCTTGAATATGGTTTCTCCCGTTAACTTCGACTCGACTGCCCCCGGAAAATCGCATTAAGAGTCCGTCAGGAAAACGCCCTTATGTTTATCACCTCTTCCCAGAGCACACATATATAAATGTAAATAATAACAGTAACAATAATTAATACATTTATTTCAGACCCAAGTAGCATACGTATTTGGGGGGAGGGGGCGGCTATACCCCCCATACCCCCCCACCCCAGAACTGCCCCTGTCAGTGGTTTATTTGCACTTTTTCAATAAGACACCATTGTGTGCATAGGCGCGGGAAGACGGTTTGGGCTCAGTGCACTTACGTTATTTCGTGTAGCTGTCAACAACTAGCAGTAAGCTTCTTTTTGGATAAATAATTATAAAGTTACCCCTGAGCCCTTGCGAAATAATATAACGCCGACTTTTTTTTTGACGAAACAGACTAGAGCGCGCGCTGAATCCCTGCACGTGGGAGTCTTACACAAACATATGTTCTGAGGGCAGAACGAAAAATGATTGGTTGGTCCCGCCTCCTCTGGTTACTAGGACCCACCTCCTCTACAATCTTATTTCTCTGAACAATTCATTTTTCGTTCTGCCCTCAGAACATTTTTGTGTAAGTAAAATTCTCATGAGCGTACTACTGATTCTCTGTTAAAATAACTGGATGAAGATAAGTGGAGGGATTCAGAACATGGACAGCAAATAATCTCCTACGACTTGATCCAGCGGCTTTTCTTAACCATTACGCCATATAACCATCACGCCATACGCCATATCCCAGCGATTAGAGATTAAAATTGTACCCAAAACCTTTTGTGTTTTTAAAAATAATTCATTGTCCACTAGAGGGTGACAAAAGCTTACATTTACATTCAACTTCTGCAAAATAACTATGCAAATATCCATCCAACCATCTTTGAAACCGTTATCCTGTCATGGAAGAGGGGGTTGGGGGTTATAAGGCATTATAGGGCACAGAGCTACAAGGCAGAAACATTTTAATAACAATCAGAAATTAAACCAAAAGATGATCAGATTTATTGTTCCAGCCAGGTTTACACAAGGAACATTGCTTTGTTTAAGTTGATGCTAAGAGTGTTCTGAAGCGGGATTAATTATCCCTGTCCATAATTTTTGAGAACAGAGTTGGGAGTGGACTCAGCAAAAATAACGAACCCAGCTTTACAATGTAAAAAATGTTTTGGAAACCATCCCAGGAAAAGCCTCTGACAAAATCCTTGACCTCAAACAGAATTATGGCAATCGTGCATTATTATAACTGAAAAAAAAAACACATGTTGCATGAGAAAGCGTTTCATTAACACCGGTGACTCTTTATAGTTTCATACTTATTTGTAGCTCTAAGGATCTAGTTATCTCCAAAGGTTTGGAAAACACTTAATTTCAGGCCAGCTAGTGTGGTAATGAAGGGAGCCCTTTCATGAACAGGCTGGGCACAGCTCGATGCTGCGAAGCGGAGGGCAGGGGGGCCACAGAACAATCACATGTTATTCCCCAACACGGAGAGCAGCAGTTAAACAACGCCTCTGTTTGCGCAATAAGAGGGCAGAGGCTGGAGCAGCGGATTCCGACACACCCACCCAGCGTAACATGTCGAGTGGAGGGTAAGTGACCATACAGCCCGGCAGCAAAAGAGGAGGGAGCCCCCTGAGACGGGATATGTCCCCAGGCCCCTCTTCTGGGGAGGTAAGTGTTAAGGGTGGGGGCCTCAATCCCACCTCAGTCCCTGTTCTGTTTGCTCAGGGAGTTCTCTCGGGCCCCCGGTGGGGCACATTGATGCCCCTCACACAGGCTGCATTCAGGCCTGCATCCCCCAGCTCTACTGAGGAGTCCTGTGTGCTGCTAAAAACAGTTCTTAATCAGGGGAAAATATTCCCCAGGAATTACTTTTAATCCTGCCCCCCCCCCCCCCCCCCCCCCAAGGTGAGGGGCAGTCTGGCGTCCCCTCTAGCATGATAAATAAACAGACATGTCCTGTAACAGGGCAGGCTTTTAGGATTCACTGATGCAGGGTGGGGTGGAACATGGTCGTCACATTAGAAAATTAATAGCGACCTGGAGTGGGGCTCCCCGGGACACTGATACTCCCACCAGGCACGGGGTATCCTGGATGGGATGCTGGTGCGTCCCATATCATGAGGCATCTACCCATCTTCCCACCGCATGGGAGGAAGCCTGGAACCCATACCAGGTAGCACAGGGCACAAGCTGAGGTACATCCTGGCAGGGATGCCAATGCATGTTTTGGACCAGAACAATACTAATGTTAATGATAACATTCCTTCATAAGAACAAGCAAGTCAATGTGAACCACATGCGTAACAGAACACATGAAGAACTCCCTGAAGCCCCCAGGCCAAAGTGTGACACACCGAAAAGATGCGTTGTTTTGCTGCCCGCGTCGATGTTTAATGATGTTTAATGATCTCAAACAATCACCAAAGGAACAGTTATAAACTCACACGGCTCACATGGCCCGACATAACTGCAAGGGGCATAAACTTGTGCGGGCAGACATGCAACATAAAGAGCGCATTCATTCTCAGCCCCGCAGATGTACGCTTGCCGATCGCCCTCCGACGATCACGTAAAGACTGCAGCCTTATTAGGCACAAAGTAGGTGTGAGGTCACACAAGGGAAAAGCAAAGTGGCTTTTCTTACTCTATGTTTGCCAGACAGGAAAAAAAGACTCCTGTTCTGTAGCTTTCAGCGTCCTCTGTGCTTCCAGCTGCCTGGGAGTTAGGGAGGCGGTAGTCACAAGTGTCCAATCTAAATCATCGAAACTTTCTGGCACTTGGTTCAAAAAAAAAAAAAAAAAAAAATCTGTATTGAGAGCAAAGACTGCTCAGACCTGAAGTATCACCACTCCTGAAGTCACAGTAGGTCTGACCTCAGGTTAGAAATGGTCTGAAGAGCGATTTAAACTGGACGTCCTCTGAATCCCTGGCTGAACACTGTAACCTAAGAAGGATGATCAATATCCGTAAGTGACTTCATCTTATTGCCTCTTTGAACGGCCTGGTGGAATATGTTACATAATGTCGATTCCTGTGCTTTTTCTGCTGGCTTAATGTCTTAAGAGTACAAGCTGACAGCATTTTGTTGTCCTTCCCTGTTGAAATAGAATCCTTGTCACTCAAAATCCTTTTTATAACCAGATAACTTACCTGAAGAGCCTGGTATCCATGCAGAGCCTGGAGATCTCGCAGAGGTTTTAGCTGTGGTAATGTGCATAGGTTCATTCACATGGGCTAAGTACGTGAAAAATGAGCACCTTGGTGTGTGTATGTGTGGGGTTTGAGGAGATGGGATTTTGTACAGGGGCAGGCTGGGCAGAGGATGTAACTCCTTATAAAACAACAGCATGGAAAGTTGCCACCACCAGACCTCTGCTGAGAGAAGCCATCTGTAGAAAGTAAAGCCTGAATGGGGAATTGGAAGACTGCTTAAAATGGGTCAGACTCACCGCACCCTCTGAAATATCCACCCAGGCTCATTCTGCACGCACGTAGTACCTCTGGGGTATTGTAAGACCCCCCCTCCCACAGCCAATCCCCCTACTGCTCTGTGTCCAGGGACAGGGCAGCGCGTGAGAATCAGGGCTTGTGAACTTACTGCGGATGGACAGATGAAGTTTATTCAGCCGGACGTTATGCGCTATGTGTTTGTATTAGTCAGAACTCACTGAATTACCCTTATACAAATACTGTGGGCATTTAAAGGGGGCTGTTTCTGTTTGCTGCCTTACAAATGCTTTTGATTACAGAACATGCATGGATAAAAGATCCATGGAGAGGAGTTGGAAATGATAAAAGAGAGAATAAGATCAGTTTTGCTTATAATATAACTCTTTTTAACAAAATATTAGCAGATCTAAGATTTTTTTTTCCAATGCAAGATTTTATCCAAACTATGGATCAAATTACAGTGAAACTGAGCAAATGCTGGATTCAGAACAATATTTGCAAAATTTTGACACAGAACACCAAGCTCTTGGCTCAGAAAGCGGGCTGTTCAGCATTTGTTAATGGTCCGTTTTTTTCTTCCCCTCATTGGATGACTTACCAGTTTGTTAGTTTATTTTGATATTTTTATCCATTAGTAATAATTATCCATTATTATCTTTTAGACAATAAATGGCAGTCAGATGAATCTTTGCTGTTTCCTTTATGCAGGGAATATTAGATTAAGGGACCGTCTGACAGACTTCAGGGGTTAAGATCAGACATAGGATCCTGCAATGTGAGAGCCACAAACAGAGGAAGAAAAACAAAATGTTACAAATTAGCCACCATAGCTACTCCAGCAGTCTTCGCTGCAGGTCTGTCCATGAAGCTGGGTTTATCCCCAGACTGCCAGCTCATTGCCAAGATGGGCGGAAGGCAGAAAATGTGTTCTGCGTGTTTTCTTATTTTGGGACCTGGCAAAAGCTTTTAAACTAAAACAATATTACTGCTGTGTGCCATTACATCAATACTAGAATGTACAGGAAAGTTGGAGTCACATGGCAGCACACGGGAGGACTTAGTTTGAACCGAGAATGAGGAGTGTCCGGCCAGACTGGTAGGGGGTCACGGCTGGGGAAGGGAGGGCACTCCTTAAACTGGACGGGCAGGGAGTTTCCACGTCATGGGGACCGGATTGCGTGCAGCTGGCATGTGCCCCGGTGTGAGGGCGTACCTTGCGCCACGCTCTCCTGCCATGTGTGACATCTGACTAGGTGAGGGCTAACCAGAGGAAATGAAACAAACAAGCATATAAATAAATAAAAACTGTTTATAACAGCTAAGAGAGTTACCAGGACAGTTTGTGTCATCTGATTTTAGCCGGTGACTAGATTTAGTTGGAGTGTTTTGTAGAGCAGAGAGGACTCACATATGTTCCTGTTTGTTTTATATGACAGGAGTACAGAGAGGACTAAGACGTATTCTTGTTTATTTTGTACAACAGGGATGCAGAGAGAACTGAGGCATGTTCCTGTTTGTTTTGTAAGACGGGTGCAGACAAGGTGCAGACATATTCCTATTTGTTTTGAACAACAGGGGTACAGAGAGGACTGAGACATGTTCCGTTTATTTTGTAAGACAGGCACACAGAGAGGACACAGACATATTCCTGTTTGGTTTGTA
>JAODLC010000007.1:6850004-6891729 GCA_026781145.1 Hippopotamyrus pictus
CAGCAGGGACACAGAGAGGACACAGACATATTCCTGTTTGGTTTGTACAGCAGGGACACAGAGAGGACACAGACATATTCCTGTTTGGTTTGTACAGCAGGGACACAGAGAGGACACAGACATAAGTGCTGTTTGGTTTGTACAGCAGGGACACAGAGAGGACACAGACATATTCCTGTTTCTTTTGATCCCAGGAGCGTCAGCCAGGATTCAAGTAATCCTGCTCAGCTTTAACAACACTCCCCTATTCACTGTAAACAGACTCATCTGACACTACAGTATGCCCGACACTCTCTGTCCAACGGCCAGGCTTACATCTGACTAGATAATCATCACCCCCTCCCCCATTGCACCACGGCTGTGTAATTTTCACCCAACAGCAAAGGCATTTGCTGGCATTTGAAAGCAACACGGTTCCCTGCCAAGCCGAACAGAAAGGGGCTTCATGTAGGCGCCGTCTTGGACACGAGGCCTTGCAGACTCAGGTGACATAACACTCCTCTCCTGGTTGTAACCCTGTGTCAAACAGGAGTGTGGTGTTAATAATCTCAGTAAGGAAGGAATGAATTCAAATACTAAAATAAAAACCTGCAGGCCATTTGTTTTTTAGTGAGGAAAGCAGCCTGTTCCCATCTAATTGCTGCACCTCTAAATAGCTCTCCCTTAGGGCCGAAGACAAACTGAGATAAATGAAGTTTATTGGAAATGTGGGACGGGTGGTTCAACTCAACTGGAAGGATGGCTCTATGAGCACCTTTAGTGATCACGTTTAGAGTAAGAGACTGTCAATTACATTTTTAGGATGAGAAGTGAACACAACATTATGAAAGTTTAAATGTGTTACATATTATGAAACATCGTATTGTTTTACCGTTCAACGTAATGTATGTACTTTGCAATAAATAAGTAAATAATCCGAATTTTACAAAAACATTGAACAGAATGTGAAAACTACTTTAATGAAGCTGACCTCCACATTTTGATTTATTTCTAATTACATGGGTGTTTAACTAGTCCTCCTCTCACACATTAGCTGTGTCCAAATTCACGGGGCTGCATTTTTCGAAGGATGTGGTCTAGTAAGGCGTAGTCATTGAGGCTTGCGTTCTTTGAAGGTTGACGGGAAAGCGCTGTCAAATGGGTTGGCCTGGTCATCACCATCTTACCCTTCAGTCACAAAGCGCTGCTCCTATCGATTAGATGGGACACACCCACTTCACCCCTGTGCAGTGAATCTTGGGATATGTTGGGCTGTGAAGGATCCCTAGGAGCCACACATCGGATGTTGAATGTGATGCTGAGTTGAGGTCCATTCCTCTAAAGAAGCGGAAAACAGTCTTGGGTGATTCGCTTTTCCTGATATAAATGTCAGCTATCACAGCAAACATATCCTTGGGGCAATCTGACTGATAGCATAGATGTTACACATCCGTGGGCCAGGCTGCACATCACAGGGACACTCGAGAGAGGACTCAAACCCAAGTCATAAGGCAAAGTTCCTTTTTATTTTTTCTCAGGCCATGGAAAGAAAAGAGCTTTTATCTAGTCATTGCCTCAGCACTTTCTCAGAACACTTATGAAACTGGATTCCTAACTGAATTTCCTAATTGCCTCGCAGAACGGCCCTCCCCATTAGCCGGCTGCGGGGGGAGAGCTCCATGCGCACACATGCCTCTCAGAAGCGCCCACCACCCGCGGAAGGCGAATGGCCCGGACAGGAGGATGGAGCTGCAGGGGGCCGCGGGGAAGGCTGGCCAGCGCTCCCGGAAGCTCGCTTCCATCTCCAGGTCCCTGATCCTGTGCCGCTCGGTGACCAGCGACGACAGCAGCAGCCCAGAGGAAAAGTACAGTCGACCGGGGGCCGGGGGGAGACAGCGGTGGGACAGTCAAGAGGCTGCCTTGCACGCCAGCGCCTGGTCGGCCTCCCCGAGGATTCCACCACGAGGCAGCCCTACCGTGACCACGGGGGGTCCACAAGAGATCTCCAAACGGACCTTCTCCTTTAAGGTACCGCTGGCTGTTCACTCAGACATTGACATGTCTTCCTGCTCTAACAGTGATCATTATACAGTACAGGCACATTTCCCTACTGTGCATTGAATGGCAGCAACTGATCTGAATTTTGTAAATTGCACTCGCCTGCCGAAACTGATGAATTTCAATTTAAAAAATCATTCTGGTAATATAAATGTGGAAAAATGTGAATTTGAAAGACGATACAGAGAGATTTTTCTCTGTAAAGATTTTGTATGACTTGAAAAAATGAATTAATTTCATTTGGTATACTGCCGTAATTCACTCTATGTTCACCAGAATATCAAATAAATCACCAGAATTATAAATTAAAGCATTTAAATGAAAAGTGACCCTGAATCTATCTCGCTTCTTGTGAAAAATACTGTCTGAAATGGAATGAGGCAAAATAGGAGACAGATAATGAAGACAATGAAAAACAACGGCATACAAATGAAATGTTAGCGAACTAACAGCTAAGTGTACAGCTGCCTTTTCCAGAGTGCCTCCGACTGGCTTTTAATGGCCAGCTGATCATGCATATATTAAAATGACTTATTATTATGGATGAGAACTATATGAGACGGTAATAGATAAAAGATGTTCACTTAGTGCCCCCAATGTGAACTGCAATGAATCTCAGTTTTCCTATAGTATGGAACCTCATACCCACCAGTCTGTCCCCCTGTGCTTGCGATTCTCTGTAAATTGAATCAGGTCACAAGCCCTTGGTGCTCCAGAGCTGTCTAAAGCACCCTGGGCCCTTCAGAAAAGATGTTTCTGTTCAGGCCATGTGACTTAGACCAGTATGAGAGGCACGGTGGCATTCTGTTAGCTAGCAGATTTTCTTACTCCCAAAACATCGGGCCTTAACCGCAGTTGCAGCACACGGAGGATGAGAAGAGTAACACAGTGGACCAACTGTCAGAGTTTGTGCACAGAACATGACAGAGTATGCGAGTTTGGATTTAAGAGGCTGAATTTATGAATGTCAATCAATCATGCCGCTCCTAAATTGGCGAGACGCCTATGTGTCTACCTGAATATTTATTCCTAGAAAACAGTCACGTAACTATAAAGGAAGATGACAGTTTAATATCTGCTGTGACCAGCCAAGTATAAAAATGTATGTTCTCATTTTATACTTTGTGAGCTACAAACACCAAATGCATTTGTCGATGACACTTTACTTGAGGGGACTAAAATAATGTAGCATTATGCTATTACTTATGTATTAATTAATCAAACAAACCAAGCCTTTGTTACATACTGATCTCAAGTTCATTCATCATTAATGAATTGGGACATCCTTGATCTCAAGCAGTTACTATATTTGTTACTGTATCTGTTAATTCTGTGAATCTTTGTGAACTAATGAAGGAACTACTGAAGGAACAAGTAATGAATAACATGTGAAATAATGAGCTCATGTTCCCCATTAATGAATCATGACGCATCTTTTATTCCAAGAAGTTGTTATATTTCTTACTACAGTATATGTCTTAATTCTGTAATTTTTTTGTGAACTACTGAAGGAACTACTGAAGAGACAAGTAATGAGTGACAAAAGTTAAATACTGATCTGATATTTATTCATCATTAATGAATCATGATGCATCTTTTACTATATTTGTACATGATTTGTACTTCAGTAGTAACAGAGTTACTATTAAGCATTTGTGACCCCTCAAGTAAAGAGTAACCCATTTGTCTAACTGGCACTCCCATTTTAATGAGCTTCGCTTTTCCATTTCTGGCTCCAACATGTTGCTCTGGAGCTCTGGATTCTGGTCAGATCAAAGTGTGCTGTTTACGGTTCACTTATTTAGCCATTCAGACTCTTGCGAGTGGGAGGGCTTGATTTTGTCATAAAGAAAACATTTACCCCTCACAGAGGCTCCTTTGTAACTCCGATGATATCCCAACACAGAGAAGCAGTATCTGGAGAATGTGTGTGGCTGGCGAAGAAGGTCCTACTGGCCATCATAACACCCTGCTTCCTGAAAGAGGCCTTACCGTACACTGCACCAAAAATGGAGGAGTGCTGCACAGGTAAAGAACCACTTTCACTTGGAGGAAATAATGTGCCCCAATTTATGAAGAAAGTTTAAGTTTTTATAGCGATTAATCGCTGTCTATGTGAAAAGTCTATGTTTGGGCAGAGGTACATATTCAGCCGGTCATTTCTACAGGTGACATAGGGGGCCGGCTAGGGCACCACCTTCTGAGAGGGCGCTTACTTGCCAGCCAATTTCACTTTGCCTCAGACAGGGGGCGCTGGCGATGACGCTCGCCTAGGGTGCCACATTGCTAGGACTGGTACAGGCCTCAGCATAAATTTACTTTATTTGCAAGGTTTTGTGAATTTTTTTTTTTTTATAATGCACACAACATACATTTTGAATGGCCAGAAAATGTGCATAATTTATTCCTGCAGCGTGGGGCCACGTAGGTTACACAAAAATACAGAAACACTGCTAGTGTCAGCAGCTAATGGTTCATGTATCGTGTTGCCCTAACCTGCAGGGACAGTCACCTCCAGCCGGGAGCCGATTCTCTTCTAGGCAATGGCCAGCTCCGCGGCGGATGTGCTGAGGTGGAGGCAGACTCAGCAGGGGGGTCACGTGTCAGGGCACCCCCCACGCTGGCATGCAGTGAGGTAAGGCATGCGTGAGCCCCTCACCTCCATAGCGTCCTCCAATTCACCCACCCCAGGGGCCCCTAAAACAGGCTAATAGTTACTCCCCCCACTCACTATAAAACATCACCATAAATGCTCCACCCGGTGTCTCAGCGATAATAGTAGGATAATCTCTATATGTAAAAAGATCTCCACTTTTTCCTCAGACTGCATGTCCGGAAGTGAATTTTCTTCTGACACCAAGCTCTTCGGAGAAATACTTCTGCTGTTTTTTTTTCCTCCCTGCCCCCCTCATAAAAATTTCATACATTTAGTGATTTATAGCAAATAAATGAAAGTCTCCCCCCTCCCCCCAACTCAATGCGGTCGGTAAGTGAGGATGTAGCTGTGGATTGTACTGTGTACGTCTGTTCCTATTCTTAAGGCTTAGTTCCAGCTCAGGAATTCAGACGACTCTCGGCCCAATGCTGTAGTGTTCTGGAACCTTCTGCTAGATGGCTGGCTGCACCCCCTAATACTGCCAATACAACATAAATAGAGACAGATAGACAGACTGGCTGACAGACAAACAGAGATACTATATTGATCCGGGAGGAAACTGCAGATGTTGACTACAAATGTAGCTACTACAGGAGAAGGGAACATCCAGGCGAGTAGGGAAAAAAAGAGAAATGGCCAGACATGTGACTAATGTGGACTCAGCCATACCTCGATTGTTTTCACAGTGCCGGCTTGACAGCAGCAAAAGAAACTGGCTCCGCTGCCTCAACTCTGAGGAAAAACGGTCGTTAAGGAGACAAATTAAAAGCAGACAAAATAAAGTCACATGAACAAAAAGTCACTAAGCACTGAATCCAAATCTCAGAATTGAAACAAGGGTTTTTTTCTTTGCCCCATGCATGCACTTCTTCCTAATCCTAACCACAGGAGTCTTTGACGAGTGAAAATAGTACCACGTTGGTCAACAGTGGAGTCCCATTAATGTCTCCTGCTGTGAGAGAAGAAACACGCATCCTCACCAGCTACGGTTGTAAGGAGCACACTGGGAAAACGGTCACACTGAAGGTGAGCGTCGCCATATTTACCAGGGCGGACAGCAGCTGCCTAGGGAGACTTGTTCCACCAAGACCGGGCACTAGGGCTGGGCGATATGGACCAAAAATCATATCTCGATATTGTTTTCTCATAAAGTAATAACAAATATACAGTTCCAAGTCAGAGCCAAATGTCCTCAATGTCACACAGGCAATTTATTTACAGACAGCTGTACATATACATGAAAAAATGGCTCAAATATTAATTTGTCCTACCTTACAGCATTTTGACAGATATATCTATCGATTGGTGCTGCCTTACCGAGAATGTTATTGTCATTTTTATGGGCTGAAACTGAAAGCGGATAATCCAAAAAATAAATACGTAACTTGTCTAAAAAATATGAACTAATGTAATGTAAGCAGGCATTGCGAGTCTGAAATACCTTATAAGATTAAGTGTTAAAACACGTCTGGTAATTCGACATACAGCATAGTAAATCAGAGTGATGCTGACAGTAAAGTGTAATCAATGAATTTAATAAAATATTTAAAATGTATGAACATTGAAAAAGCAGAAATAAGCCATGACTCCAGTGCAAGGTAGGATCGATCCATGGGCGGTTCTTCAAGCACGAGAAAAGGGGCTTGATTTCATTGTACCCAAAGGTAGGATGTTTCCATATAGGTTAGGATGAAATGTTAGAACACCAGCATATATTATTTTAACAACGAGGGGAGTATTTCAATAAGCAGGATTTCTTGCTTAGCTGGATAACTTGTTGGATTTATGGTAATCTGGGCTAAACGGACTATATAATCGTCCACTTAAATGTACCTCAGACTACCTCAAATCTGACGAGTTATGCGGCTAAACAAGAAATCCCTCTTCGTGAAATACCCCCCAGCTCCTCTTCACTAGCTTGCCTCATGTCTGTGACTCTGTGCCTGTCTCCATGTTGTCGCTGCATGCAGGACTTGTGAGTGAGTGAATGAGTGGGAGGGGTGGGGGGAGAGGGGCGGGGCAGGGTGCAGTTTTGTAAGAGACTGGCAGGGTGAGGAGAAATAGGCGAAGTGGCGGCGCTATGAATATAATTTTAAAGCAACAAACTACAGTGGTACCTCAGAACTCGAAATTAATCCGTTCAGAACTCAGGACCGAATCCTAAAAAGTTCGAGTTCTGATTGAGTTTTCCCCATAAGAAATAATGGAAAACCAATTAATTGGTTCCTGGCCACAAAAAATTACACCGAAATATGTTTTTTTAGCACTTAAACACAAAATGAACCGGACAAAACAAGAAAAGCATATACTGTACTAAATACATCTAAGCACATTTATTAAAACAGTAATCTTAAAGTAAGAAAATAAATGTATCCAAACAATGTGTAAAGTTAAAAAAAAAAAACAATGTGTCCTGCTCCGATCGTCCGCTCCTTCCGTGTGCCACGCCCCCTCGTTAACCCCGTGTGGAATCCCCATGTGATCAGCTGTTTCTGGTTGTCGTCATTAGTCCTCTGTATTTCCGCGTTTCAGTTTGTTTCCCCAGTCCGGTCATTGTATTGTCCGTCTGCGTTTTGCCTGCCTTATCTGTAATTAAACCCCGTATTCCCCGGTACCCTGACGTCTGCGCCTTTGTCTCAGTTCCATCCCCGCTGGGCACAACAATATTATGATTAAATGTATTAATGGTTTATTATTAATATTAAAATAATTAAATGTATTTTATTATATAATAATAATTACTGTTACTGTCTATCATTGTCTAAATGTATTTTTACTGCCTAAATATATGTATTCAGATAGTGTAAACATGCATGATGCTATCACAGCGAATGCGAGGCTGAGACTGAAGCTTTACAATTTGTTTCTTGAGAGACATGCCGCATGACTCGTTTCCCTGCGCTTACAAGTTATCTTAGGTCGGTGATCACGGTTTGACTTCCGAGATTCAAATCGAGTTCTAGGTAATTTTTTTTTCCAAACTGGTTGGTTCGACTTTTAAGAAATTCGAGTTCTAATGAGTTTGAGAACTGAGGTACCACTGTATATCGATATAAACGATATTGTCTCATCGTGTATCTTGTATGAAAATATATCCATATATCGTAAAAACCCGATATATCGTCCAGCCCTACCCGGCACTACTCTATTTCTTGAAGGACCCCATTGTGGAGGCCAGCTGTGGGGAGACTGGTCACTGCTGGGATGTGCAGAAGGCAGAGAAGAGTGACCAGGGCAACCAGTCTAACAGTCCGAAGACACGGTCTAATTCCACCAGTAAGTCACATAGACACAAACAACTCAAGAATTAAAGGGCAAATTTCCAAAAGTAACTTGATCCATGGGATGTTTTCAAGGAAAATTTTTGT
Source organism: Hippopotamyrus pictus (assembly GCA_026781145.1). Taxonomy (NCBI): domain Eukaryota; kingdom Metazoa; phylum Chordata; class Actinopteri; order Osteoglossiformes; family Mormyridae; genus Hippopotamyrus; species Hippopotamyrus pictus. The sequence continues at coordinate 6,858,066 of JAODLC010000007.1, forward strand.
GGAAAGTTCTTTGTTAGATTACATGAGGAGTGAGTCTTGGTTCCCAATACTGGAACATATGATGAAGAAGCCTGACTTTAAATCATTTGCAATCTCATCTCTAAAACCACAAAAATGGACTGAGGGAGTTTTGGAAATTTGCTCTTAAATTGTTACTTACTTATTTTCTCCTCATCTAGCTCAAAAAACAGAAGAATTTAATATAGATCGTCTGCACATGCTATCCATGCATTAATCTATTCACATTTCAAACTGTCTACACCCCCTTCTTTCAGCCGTCAGTCCCTACTGGATCGGCAACTTGGACACGTTGATACTTAAGACTCCAGAAATCTCCCGTGGCCATCGCCAGGAGAACACTCGCTTTTACGGAAACAGGAAATCCCTGTCTCAGCAGTTGGAATTTCCTCATGGATTTTCACAGGTAAGAAGTCTTTGAAGTTACCCATAGTTACCAACGGCTACTCCAAATACATCTCATCGATGTCAACAGGAGGTATTCCCACAAGTCCAGGTGTTTTCCCAGTTGGTTAGAAATGAAAACTTTACTTATCAGTATTTACACTTGTCAAAATATCATTTGCGGATAATTCAAGCATGATTCCAAGGTCTTGCCAGAAGTAGCAATGTCTGTTTATTGCCAAGAAACCCACTTAAATCTCAAATTTTCAACAATTGTCAATTCTGCATGACAGTATATAGAAAGTTACCATCTGGTTAAACCTTGAGTGTCATTTAGTATTCCATAAGATTTTACAAGGCATGGGATGACTCCAGCAAAGACGTGTCCTGAGATGCTCCTACACTGTAAATGCGGATTTCTAGGCTGTTCCGAGACCCTCTCGCTCCTTGAGTTCGGCTCACCTGGTCCACCTCAGCAGCAGCAGCATGCAAGCCTTCATCATCTGTAATGTCGTCCTGATGAAGGGTCAGGGAAAGGTAACACCTTAGCATGCTCAAGGAAACCCCCAAAACTCGGAAAGTGCGCTGAATGAGCTCGGTAGTCACCGAGGATCCCTCTGTTCCCTGTCAAGGGTTTGGGCTTCAGCATTGTCGGCGGGAAGGACAGCATATGTGGGCCCATGGGTATCTATGTCAAGACCATCTTCCCGGGTGGAGCGGCAGCAGCAGATGGCAGGCTGCAGGAAGGTACAGTGAAGAAGACCCGGAGTGTTTCTCAATACACCATGACCATACTTGTGTTTTCAAATACCTGTTTGACATCATCTTCCATTGTCGAAGTTCAATAATCAAGAACAAAAGAACCGAGGCAGGTGAAAATCCCCAGTTGTCATTCTTGCCTGTCCTAAATATCGAGGATACATCGGTTGCGTCCTTATTGATAAGAACAATCCCATGATTCAATGCAGCTCAAGTTCATTCTTGGGAAACAAGTTAGCAAAAATGCTCTTACACAAGTATGATGTTTGCATTCTTGGTATTGATAAGCAACCCTACTGTTGCTGTTCATCCTACCGTGGTGTAGAGCCACCATGCTCACAGACCCCCCCCCCCGACCCCCCTCATTTCTATCATGCAGGGGATGAGATTCTGGAACTGAACGGCGAGTCTCTGCATGGCCTGACTCATGAAGATGCTTTGCATAAGTTCAAAGTGAGTGTGCCTTCGTTGATTTGGTCCTGGGCCTTTGTTGGGAATACTTGTCCATGGCATGAATGTATAAATGGCCACCGTACAGATTCTCTCAGCTCCACTGCCAAATGCAGCCACTTAGCAGCTACTTTTTTGTGTGCAAAGCAAATCAAGAAGGGCCTCCTGATGCTGGTGGTGCGGACGAGCCTGCGGCCCGGGGTGCTGTCTAGCCAGGCCCAGGCGGCCCAGCTCTGCCGTTCCCGCTCCCTCAGCTCCAGCACGGGGATCAGCAGGGCCAGCGTAGACATGAGTGACTGCAGCTTTACGGCCACGCCAGCCAAACCCCAGGACCGCATTGTGATGGAAATCTCACTGCAGAAAGGTCGCTGCCATCCAGTGGGGCAGAAATATTTCACAGGAGCCTTTAAACCACCAGCAGCACTCAAGTTTAAGGTCAAACATCACACAGCAACGTTTGAGGATAATACTTTCGCCATTATGTCATGATATTGCTTTCTCTCACATACTTAATAACATCTTAATTTAGATTGTATTTTCATTATAGTCCTACTGTGACCCCTTTCAGGACAATTCCACTTGTTTATCATCCCTCTGTCTTTGTGGCTTACAGAAGCCGGTGTGGGACTTGGAGTTGGACTCTGTTGTGTCCCGTCGGGGGAGGGATGCCCCGGAATTCATATCCACACTCTCTCACCGGGATCGGTAGCCCACATAGATGGGCGCCTCAGGTGAGCGACTCCTCTGGCCAGGTCGAGATACGCGCAAAGGCCGACCCCCTCTCAGCCGGCCACATTTCCCCATGAAGGTGCGGGGACAAGATCATCGAGATCAATGACACTGTGGTCTACAACATGACGCTGAACGAGGTCTACACGGTGCTGAGCCAGTGCAGCCCAGGTACGGTCCGGGTCCTCATCAGCCGACACCCCGACCCCAAGGTATGTACCTCATGGACAATTTGACATTGTTCCCTATCACCAAAGCCCAACAATCCAGGGTATGATGGAAGCCTTTACTGATGGTATAATTGGTTCTTCTGGTACTTCATCTAGGTCTCAGAGCAGCAGTTGAATGAGGCCATCGCTCAGGCTGTGGAGAGCAGCCGGTTGAAGAGAGACAAGAGCCAATGGAGTATAGAAGGTAGTGAACCTCATATCTACTTATGTGATTATTGTGTGATGGCATGAGCCACATGAACACAATATACACTGTGTGCTTAAAACCACTGGCAAGTGAAACGCAAAGCTTTTCTGCAAAGCCACAAATAACGATTCGTTCTTGGCTTGAAAGCAGTCATACTTGGGTCTTGTCTGCTGGTCCATTCCTTCCTTAAGCATTGTTTCTTTAGCATTTCTCCATGTGGCCACACCTGGACAGAGAGAGCTGTAGGTCTGCAGAGAGACTGATTACTGCTGGCATGTTGGCAGGTCTGAGGAGACCATCCCCCAGTTCCCACGGGAGGCCCAGATGTGAGAATTGTGTTGAAAGGAGCTTCTTGCAGCCCGGAGGCCGCCGGGTCCCAAAACTGATGACCCGCTCATGCAGCGACAGCACCTACAATTACCGCATGCTATGCAGCTCCTGCAGTCTGGTCCACAGCTACCTGCAATCAGACCCTAAGGCCAGGGTCCACAGCATGGACATCCCACTGCCGGTGTCGCCAGTATCGGGGACCGGGTCCTGGCCTGACAGTAAACCACCTTCATACCAGGACTACAATGTTCCCCACAGCTCCTCTGACACAGTCCACTGTCTACACCCATTAGACTTGAGGATCAGGAGCTCGAAGGCTCTAGGATCTGACCCCCCAAGCCCCACCCAGACTCAACTGGACAGATTTAATGGACAGTCTCTTGCTGACTCACAGGGATCCAGCCGAGATTCCCTGGATGATGCCTGGCCTCGTCCCCAATCAACATGCCAGGTGTGATCTTTTTTATGCCAAACAGATTAATATTCAACTTGAATTTGGGAAATGATAAAAATCTACATGCAGGGAACACTACGTTTGTAATCAGGAAGCTCAGCACTTTCTGCTGTAAATCAAATGTTAGCATCTGCAAAAATAATCAGTAAGAAAATGAATTAGGCATGAATTAAGCGTGCCTCATCATTTGAAGTTTGGCTCAGATGCAGGTAGTTTGTAAGTTTTTATAAATGTGAATTACAGGGCCACCACTTCCCAAACTCTGCAAAAAGCTGTATTTCACTTTCAAAACTAAACAGTTAAAAGCTTTACTTGAAACAAAACTCTTAAAACCGAAAGTGTGTGGGTGGTCTGAACAGCTCAGTCCAGCATCTTACCAGAAACTCTTACACAATCCTGACATTTGAGTCAAATTAATTGCTCTTATTCACTCTAAGAACAGCAACTGACAAATGAATGGCTTGTTTTATAATGTTTTTTATACTGAAAATTGTCTTTTTTCTCTACATGCCTCTAGTTTTTTTGCAGTATTTACATGGCTTTAAGAAAGATTCCAGAATTGCTATTTAAACATGTATGTTGACCTATTTCTCTCTTGTGTTTGAGCTGGTGAGCTATGTGCATGGGGCTAACACTGGAGATGCACTTATCCAGAAGTGCATTATTTACAATGCAGCATTTATGCAGCAATTCATCTCATGCAAATCATGCATCATTTCCTGTGCAAGTACACTAGCTTTTTTCAATTACAAACTGGCAAATCGTTTACCTACATTTCATATCAAATCACTAAATCTAAATTACAGACCAATCGAAAAAAACAAAATGGCCATCATTGTTGTATAATTTGTTTTTGCCTCTTGGCTGCAGTGTATATATTTAAATACTGTGGTTTTCACATAACTAAATGGCTTTTACAGTACGAGCAAGATGCAGATCTCACAATCATTCACGCACACGTGACCGTGACCTTTGGAATGCTTTGTATGTGGAAAGTGACCATCTAAGTGATTCCCCCAGCACAGCGAGGTGTCTGCATGCTTGGTATGAAAAATGCCTCAGCTTGCACTGCTGAATCCACAGGGGGATTGATGCAATTTGCGTCCGCAGTCAGTAATGCATGTCAGATTAAAGCCGAGCGGATGCGTTGCTGGTACCTTCTGCGGTTGCTGCAAATGGAGCTCAGAGTGCTTTATTTCCTGTTTCTGTTACAGGAAGCAGCCGACGGGTTGCCTGAGACACCGAGGGCGACACACAGAAGTTCCTTAGCTGTCCCTGCAGCTTCAGAGCCGACAGATCTCTCCTCTAGAGGAGACAGCAAGCACAGAGGTAGGACTGATGTTTAATGATGAGATCCTAGAATAGATGGCATGTGATTTGCTGTGATGCTCACTTGGAAAAAAATAAGTAAATGAAAAAAGGGAAATCATATTTTTCTGTGAAAAGTAAAATATTGCTGTCATATGAATAATATTTAGCTTTTGGAGGTTGTAGTAGAGTGGACAGTAAAGTGGATGAATTAGTCAGCATGCCAGTTAAGAAGAGGTAGAGTAAATGTTGTTTCCTGTGCTCGTTGTTGGCAGGTCCTAAGCCTGCCCTTCACGTGTGCTCCCAGAGTAGGAGGCCAGTGCTGAGGAGGCAAGCCTGTGTGGAGCTACACCAGGACAGGCAACCACAGGACCCCTGGGTGAAGGGGACCCCCTGCATCAGGACAACGCACAGCCCAGCCGCCATGAGTGAAGAGAATGGGATGGAAGAGGTCAATGGTCCCGCCTTGCCTGAGAGCACCGAGGTGGCCCAGGACCTCAGTACGGCCAAGGTGGATGAGTCGCCGAGTGTGAAAAAGGGTCCGCCTGTGGCACCCAAGCCCACCTGGACTCGGAAGAGCCTGGTAGGAAAGCTACAGGCAGAATCCAGCAGAGTTTCTGATAAGAAGCCCCCTGATGTGGCCAGGACTTTCGGGGTGAGCTTGAGAAGCACTTCTGCATCGGGCAATCTGTCATTCAAACAAAAGATCCACTCATTCGAGTCCTTCTCTAGCCCGGAGGGACCGGAAAGGGGCAGCCGACGTCTCGCTTCTTCCACATCGTTACCTTTAACAGAGAAATCGCGCCCTTGTAACACAGGAAGTGGGCCAAGCAGCAGATCTACAGTGGTTAACTCAGGCAATGAGCACAGGGCCTCCCCATCTGTTCCCACACAGCTGGTCTCTGACTGTCCTCCAGGAAACACCACCACGGCAGGAAGGCATTCTGCTGTTCCCAAAGTCATATCCAGCTCAGAAGAGACCATTCCAGAGGAAACATCTCAAGAAGCTCCAGCTCCAACAGCACCTTCTCCAGAAGCACCTGCTCCAACTGAAACTTCTACAGACACAATTTCTTCAGCGACAACAGCTCCAAAGGCATCTTTCACAGAAGCACTTACCCCAGAAACAGCTTCTCCAGATGAGCCTGATCCAGAGGCAGATCAAGTCTCCATTTCAGCTCCAGAGCCTAAGGTTGACAGCTTGAAGGATGACGTCTTGGACAGGCCTTTCTCATCCAAGGAGTCCATTACAATCGCCAAGCAGCAGAATCTGCGGACAAGAAGCCTGCCCCTGACAACTCCTGAGCTCTCCACTGAGGCCTCCACCACCTGGCTGCTTGATAATGAAAGTCTGGGGAAGATCTTGTCTTTCAGCAACCAGGTGTCGCACGCACTGATCCGCTCAATGCGCTCCCTACCTCAGTCCCCGTGCTTCCGCCTTGGAAACCCCTGGAGCCAAAATCCAGGATCCCCTCTGACCAAGACAGACGAGGAGCCTCCAACTACGGAAACAGCCCCCTTCTCCCCTGGAGCTGACTGCAGTGAAAAGGGGTTCTCTGTAAGGTATGTGGTTTTCATTCTGTAGACGGATTTTGAGTTCCTTGAATTCAGTTACATTACCACTACACACTGGCTGCTTTGAGAGGTATGGTGCGCAGCCATTGGGGTGGGAATAGGGCAGCGAACAAGGAAGATGATTTCTGAGATTCGAAAAAAAGCCACAGTGGAGTTGGCAACATGATAACACTGGTACTTAGAGGAAGTTTCTGCAAGATTTCAAGGGCAGCTTCCTGTGAACTTCCTGTTCCGAAAGCTGAACCATTGCAAGCGTTCTGTCAAACACAGAGAGATCTGTCCATTCAGACTTTCAAACAGAGCTGCAATTTAGCTGAAGCACTCCGTAGTTCGGTGAATTAACCACCGAATCCAGCAAGACTGATTAGTATCGGTAATTCATCTGTATTACTCTAATATCCTTGGGTGGGGAGGATAACTAGCTCACTTGAGCGTCCCCCCTCAGCCTGGCGGAGCTCCGTGAGTGCACCATAAAGTGGGAACCCGACGGCAGCGAAGATGGCAACTGGGAGAGAGGCCTGCCCAGCATCTCAACCAGCTGTGCCCAGTCGGTTATGTCCGTCATCCCGCCCGAGGAGATCGAAAGGATGATCCAAGAAGTTGAGGCCCTGGATGAGGAGACCCTGAAGGTCAGTCCTGCTCTCCATGCAGTAGCAATGATCAAGCTTCTTGACCGATACCACTAAACCTTGTATTCCTGGGAGCTGCAGGTGATTAGATGTTATGAACCTGGATGTATAACCTGAACATGGCTGGTTCAAGACCCTTCACCAGGTTATTTAACCTAATCGAATACCTAGTTATACAGATCAGTAAAACATGTAAACTGATATAGATAAAAGGAGCCACTTACCAGCTATGGAGCAGTTCAGGTTATACACCCTGATTAAAGGTATAGCAGCTGGTCTATATCTGCTGCTCGACCTGATAATCATCAGGTTACATATCTTTCCCTTTCACACCTTAAACGTGATATTAGCTCAGTATCAGCTACAGAAGCAGCTAGTGCCTTTGGATCCCCATGGAAACCTCCCTTTACCTCACAGAATGACAGCTACTTTCACGACTTAAGTAACCGCCCTTCAAGATAACGTCTATGTTTCCTGTGTCACAATCATTTGTTTCTTCAGCTCATGAAGTAACAGGCCTTGGACTGTGAGATGACAGTGTCTCAGATTTAGTATCCAAGCACTTAAGGCTGTATTCAGCCCTTCAGAATGGACATAAACTTCCCTTTCATGCTAAACACTCAGACGCAAACCCAGAAACGCCCAGGTGGGGGCAGCTAAGAGCTACCGGCTCTGCTTCCAATTGTAGTTAAATCCGGCCCATTGCAAACCACACTGATGTTATTATTTAAGCTGCAGAAATATATCTATATAAAACACATGGTATCCTCATTTAAAGCTAATAGACTACCGTATAAATTTTGGAGACTTGAATTCATTTGCCGGAGGACATGCAGAGCGGCGACCTGGAGTCACCAAGCGGACTGCGGGCTCTGGGGGGCAGCGACTTCATCCCTGAAGCGCCAGCCCAGTGTTGGCAGTGGGCAACAGGGCAGATTTGGCCATCTGGTGACATTAACATCAGTGACCGGAATCAGTCAGACAAAGGCTGTGCCTGTGTGTGCATTATTATATTTATATTATACATGCATAAAAGCTATATGAACAAACATAAAAATAGGATAAAAGCTGAAACATTACTGAAGGTGCATGAGCCACGTAAGAGGAGGTGTCAGATAAACTAGTGTTTAGTATAGTTGAAGGCTGAAGAGTATTTGCATGGTCAATCGGTGATAAAATTACCTGTTTGGTCCCCCCCACCCAGCAATTTGAAGATATCCAAGTTGTGATTTTACACAAAGAAGAGGGGGCTGGCCTGGGTTTCAGCATCGCCGGGGGTGTTGACTGTGAGAACAAAGCCACCATTGTGAGTAGCCTTTCATTACAAAAAAATTAAAAAATACTACCCAAAATAGTACAGATAAAAAGTTTGCAATTGTGAAAGTCAAACTCAGCCACTCCTTAGGATTACAAACATTAGTGTACATTTAGATGCTTAGCGTCTGCTTTTACCTGAGCAGATGTTGATCTGTTGCCTTATTTGGGCTTTGGCGGTTCCTTGGTGATCTGAGGCTGAGCTCTGGTGCCTCCCCGGTCAGGTTCACAAGGTGTTCCCCAGCGGACTGGCGGCTCAGGAGGGCACGATAGAGAAGGGGGACGAGGTACTCTCTGTCAACGGGCAGACTCTGAAGCACTTGAACCACGCCGATGCCACAGCCATCCTCCGGCAAGCCAGGACGATGAAGCAAGCCGTAGTGGTCATCTGCAAGGCTGGAGAGGGCGAGGCAGGAGCTGGGCTCTCCAGCGACCCGGCCGGCGGCGGCCCAGACCAGAGCGGAACTGGTAAGTGTGGGAGAGGGTCTGAGCTGCTGCCAAATGAGAGCAATCAGGAGCTGAATCGAAAGCATCACTAACACACATAAGGCTCCTGTGGCACTGGAGGGAATCCTTTGGCAAACAGTAGATGGTATCTTGGGCTTAAAGTCATTCCTGGGAAAATAGCGTGGAGGAGTTGTCCTGTAAGTAGACAGAAAGGGTTTGTGGGTAATATTAATGTTCTCTGGTGATATTTGATCGGTAACCTAAGAGAGGCGTAGAACTTAGAATATAATGGTGGTCAATGTTCACAAATGTGGCAACAATGTGACTGCAGAATATTCCAAGTCGCCGGGCCCTGGGAGGGGGGTTAATGGAAAAACATCCTCTGGGTTTCCATTTGCAGATGAGGGTGGCGGCGAGATCCTGACCGTACAGCTAGAGAAGAGTGCAGGCGGTGTGGGCTTCAGCCTCGAAGGAGGCAAAGGTTCAATCAACGGAGACAGACCCCTGGTGGTGAACAGGATGTTTAAAGGTACACAGCGACGGCCCTAAGCACTCAGAACAAGCCAGAGCTGAGAGGGCCAAATCTGAGCTTCAGCATCACAGTGGGGGCCATCGTTAATGATTAATTTCATGTCCCATGAAAGCTCCAATAATAGACTTGGACAGGAAACAAACCCTCGATCAGGAAGCCAATGTTTCATGATCAACCACTTGCAGAAACTTGCCCACTAAGTCCTTTAATGGTACAAAGCAGCTTGTCACAGGCTGGCTAGCTAGCTAACTACACCTAGCCATCTAGCTACAAGAGACGCTGCCCTGATCTTGCCTTAGTACCTTCAATAGATGAAAAAGAAAAAGAAAAAAAACACAGTAATTGTGTGAGATTTTGAAATCCAAAACTGAAAACATGCCATTGTTCTTTGGACCCTATGGTATGCAGTTTGTGTAAAAAACAGACCTTTGGCAAAGATATTACAGGTTCACGTTGTAAAGAGGTGCTCTGTGGTTGAACCTCAAAGCTTGAAAAACCATGTACCTCCAGTTTAGCTATGCAAATAACATAACTTTATGCAAAGAACCACAAGATTAATGTTTGTCTTATGAGTGTAATTATGACGGCTTTAAAAGGTGTTAAACAGCATGCATTCACATTTTTAAATTACCCAGAGTAGTGATGCAGAGTCGCCATTTCTTCCAAGTGTTACCGACACCAATGCACCACAGTCCAGAAACTCACCACACTCAAACTGCAGTTCTGTTTTTGTAGACAGGGATCAGACCCTAACTGATTCAAGCTCATCACCGCCTGCCTCTCTCCTCAGACCTAAACAGCATTCAACTGGGCGACGAGATCCAGCAGGTCCAGGACACGTCTCTGCTCGGGCTACCACGGTTCGAGGCGTGGAACATCATCAAGGCTCTGCCCGATGGGCCTTTTACGGCCGTCATCAGGAGAAAAAGGGGCGAGACGGACTGAGAGAGCAACATGTGGGTGGCACCAAGCAAGACCCCACAAGGAAGCCTGTCCTCCAGTGAGGGAGGGGTCTTCACTCTATTATCGTTGGAACGGTTTCTGAAACCTAGAAGGTAGTCAGTCCACAATCTATTTTGTGTTTACAAGTTCAAGTCTGTTTACACTTTTTAGAAATCAAAATCAGGGAAAACCATATATCTTTTTAATTTTTTTGGGGATATATGGAAGGACTGCAAAAACAGAAAATGATTACATTGTATCCATATACATATGATAAGTAATAAAATATGAACAGGATTATGCAAAATAAACAGTTTGTCCAATGCATATTTGCATACATGTTCCATGTATGATTTTGGTTTTTTAGATTAACATAATCCACAAATCATTCAGCATAAATAAAACCTACACAACAATAACAGAAATGAAGTCAGATCTAGGCCCTTAAGCTCAGCCTAGAGACAGCGCCAGATCACACCCATATCACTGCTCATGTGGCCAGATGCTAAATAACATTTTGCTCAAACTTTCACTCCTGCAGAAGATTAGCGGTACAGTAAAGCTAAGAATATAAATGTCTCATTTTGTATAGGTCAGATATTTAGGCTAAAAAGAGGAAGTGGAATATATAGTCGTGGAAAAAATATTCAGTTCTTAATTAAGAAATATCAATGTAATAACATCACCTATGCAAAACAAGAAATGCAGTTAACAAAAAAAGTTAAGATGCCAATTCCTACTGAGGAAATAGTTGTCACCTAATGCATAATAGCTAGTATGTCCCTTTGACCGAAATAACCTAATGAGACATTTCCTATAGCCATCTCAATCTCTGACACCGATTGGCAGAAAGTTTTCCCCACTCTCCAATGCAGAATTCCTTACGCTGTGTGATGTTTGAAAGGTGTCTCGCATGCACAGCCCACTTCAAATCACCCCACAGCATATAGAATTCAGATCTGGGCTTTGACTTGGATACTCCACCAGTCTTCATTTCTTTCTTCTATGCCGTTCCTTGGTAGATTTACTGGAATGTTTTGGGTCATTGACATGTTGCATGGTCCATGCACACTTCAGCTTCAACTTCTGGACAGACGGTCCCACATTGTCCTCAAGCACCCTCTGATACGGTGAAGAATTCATAGAGGATTCTATGATGGTGAGCTGGTCAGGACCTGCTGAAGCAAAGCAGCCCCAAACCATCACATTTCCACCCCCAAGCTTCACAGCTGGTATGAGGATCTTTTCCTCAAAAGCTCTTTGGTTTACGCCAAACGTGTTCTCTGTTACTGTGTCCAGATGATTCAGTCTTAGATTCATCTGTCCAAAGCATGTTGTTCCTGAAGTCCTGGTCTTTGTCTAGGTGGTCTCTGGTAAACTTCAGTCTTGCTCTGTTATTTTTTTGACAGCAAGGGTTTCCTCCTTGCACACCACCCATGTAAATCAAACTTTCTGCAGTCTCTTTCTGATAGTAGATGCATGTACCTTGACATCAACTGTGGCTTGCTGAGAGCTTCCTGTATGTCCCGTGATGACATTGTAGGGTTTCTGGAGACTTCTTTCAGCATCTTGCGGTCTGCTCTTGGGTGAACTTGCTAGGACGGCCTGACCTGACCATGTTGGCAGTCGTTTTCAGTGTTGCCCACTTGTAAATTATCTTCTGGACAGTTGAATAGTTGATTCCGAACCCCCTTGAGATCATTTTACATCCTTCCCAGACTCACACGCATCTCTAAGCTTCTTTCTGAAGGCCTCAGAGAGCTCTTTGAATCTCACCATGGTGATACCACTCACTTTAACTATCTGTGGTTGAAATAAGACAGGCTCCACTAAAAAGCTCTGTAACGATGTTCTAATCATTTTCACCTGGTGTGGTGCCACCAGAATCTAATTCTAGGCATTTAAAATAGTAATGGATGTGAGGGTGTCCTAACTTTTTCCTCAGTGGAAATTGGCATCATAGTTAATTTCTTTTGTTAAATAAGCATATGTTTCTTGTTTTTGCATAGGTGATGAAATTACATCACCTTTATCTACAGATACTATTTGAAAGATTTTATTGATTTTATTGATGATATGTTGATATTTCTTAATAAAGAACTAAATATATGATGATGTGTCCTAATTTTTTTCACATGACTGTAACTGCTGATTGAATTTAAAAATAAAATAATCTATTCTCACCCGTAATGTCTGTGAAATGTGAAGACATCATATGCACAGAGCAGGACACAGCTGACTGCATCAGACACCAGATACGGGCGAAAGAATCTTGACCTGTCATGTTACATTTTGTTTTACTTGTATAAAAATGAACAGTAGCATGGTAATTAAACAGTAGCAGAATAACCCCCCGCTGAGAATGAGGCGCTTGTGTGTGTGGGTTTGTATTTACCACATTGTGGGGACATTTGGTCCCCACATTGTGGTAAAAGTTGTTACTCATTATCTTATGGGGGCATTTTCAGGTACCCACAATACAAGCCTCAATTTTGATTTAGTACAATCAAAAAAGTAAAAATTCCAGGCATCTTATGTTTTGTTTGGTTACTTATGACTGATGTTAGGGCTAGGGTTATCATAGTTATGGTTATGCTTATGCCTGTAGAAATGAATGGAGAGTTCCATACAGATAGGATTATATGGACTATGTGTGTGTGTGTGTGTGTGTGTGTGTCTGTGTGTAATGTCTGTTTAAGGAACCAGAGAAAACACGCAGTAGTGAGGTCAAAAACTCCACAGAGGTTAAACAACAAAAATACAAAAAAAAAATAAAAAATTTAAAAGCTGGGAATCTAAAGCAACTTTTCATTTTCATTCCAGAGATGGCATTTTACTTTAAAGAAAAAATTCAAATTACACTGTATAATGTGATTGTGAAACTCAAGAAAATATGTTTTGTTCTCAGAATACTTACAAAAGAGCTGAAGACTGCAGCCGTCACAGTGTGTAAAGGCTAAATATCAACTAATGCACGTCACACACTGGTGTCACCTCGGCACTGCAGTGACATGGCGTGTCCCTCCCCGAGTCACGATTCACAAACGACTCTGTGGGTTACTGAGGTCACAGACTTATATGGCTTTTTGCTGCCATATCCCATGCCTTCATAGCTGTGGTATTCCAACAAACATGTCATTTTAAAGTTGTACAAATGATACATCCCATCACAGAAAGTTTACAGATGTTTGTCCTCTTTAACATACTTTAAGATGTTGTGGTACTGGTACAACCCCCCGCGACCCAGTAGGATAAGCGGCTTGGAAAATGGATGGATGGATGGATGGATACTGATACATGAAGAACAGGACTGTGCATTTCTGCAAAGGTAAGTAAGATATATTCATGAGGACATAATGCATCGCCTACAGGTTACCAGCCGGTGCCTTTAATAGCGCTCCCTGGATATTAGCGCTGATAAAGAGGCACAGTGTAATAATCACATCACTGCACACAGTCTGGGGTCTGCAAGGCAGTTTGGGAAATAAAAATGATTTAAAGGGTCAGGGCAGGAATGGCGATGTCCACAAGCAAAACATTGCCGGAAACAGCCGCAGGCACCATGCGAACAGGGGAAACATTGAGTTAAAATACAGAGCATGAGTGTCTGCAAGAGCCGACACAGCACTGGGACGACATGTGGTGCTCTGGGCGATGGCCTCACTCGTAATTAGGCAGTCCTCTGCTGCCCCCTGTACATCATTATCCACAGGGAACGGCTCAAAAAAAAATCTCCAAAAGAAATGGAATATACAGGGGCCACCCCTGACTTAATGGTGCCATTGTCTGGCTAACACAACACCTGGGGGACATTAAACCTATAGTGCCTGAATAAGTAACAGCCCTGTACACCCAGATATACACAGAAATATGAGACAGGCTAACGTGTTCTGCCTAGGGCGCCCTGCCTCGGACGCTCTGCCTCGGGCGCTCTGCCTAGGGCGCTCTGCCTCGGGCGCTCTGCCTCGGACGCTCTGCCTAGGGTGCTCTGCCTAGGGCGCTCTGCCTCGGGCGCTCTGCCTAGGGTGCTCTGCCTCGGGCGCTCTGCCTCGGGCGCTCTGCCTAGGGCGCTCTGCCTCGAGCGCTCTGCCTCGGGCACTCTGCCTCATGCCAGCAAAGGGCTCCTGAGAGGAACAGCCATAAAGTAAGAGAAGGAGGTTAACTTTCGATGTTTGGATAAAGGTAAGATTAACAAGGTCAGAGGCCCCTGGGCTTTTTTTCAGAGACCCTCCCCCAGCTATTTTCTACAGTGGCATAGTTGTCCACCCACGGGGACTGGGGGAGATGGTAAACTTTGTCTGGGGCAGGCCCATAGCCAGAAATAAATTTGGAGTGTGCGTGTGTGTCGGGGGGAGGGGGGGGATTATGTTTTGCTGACTGGGGGCTGGTCTCCATTGGAGATATTGCAGGGGAGCTTGTGCTCGCAATGCGCAGTGATACGACTGATGTGTGGAGTTCAGTAGAAGAAAATAGTTCCTACATTAAACCGCTCACTACAAAGTCTGTGGATTATCTTGAGTAACTGGGTCAGGATTTCTGGTAAGAGACGCTGCTGCTGATTTTTTGAAATATATTTTTCTGGCGCTTTAATCACCCCAGAAACAATGCCATTCACTCCCGTTACATTTGAAAGAAACCTGACATTTCTCCAAAACTAGGCAACTCCCAGCAGAACAACCTAGATGGATAGATAGCACTAAAGCCCCTCTAAAACATATATGTCTTTTCTGTTTTGGGGTGAACACCCCCTTTAACAAATTATCGACTTCCGCCAGTTTGCACATAATAATAAAGCAAATGCAGAGGACAGTGTTAATCAAGCCATCCGGAAAGAATCGCCATGTGGCTGATGCTCACTGTGACCTGAAGAGGCTGTAATAATTCACCCGGCGCTTGCCGGTAAATCCTCCAGCCCCACGCTGTAGCCGGATGGCGGCTGGCCTCCGTGTTCTCAGCTGTGCTGCACAAACTGAATTATTTAGCAGGTTCGCGCCATCATATCCGCAGCAGGTCGGCGCCCGTCTCCCTGCACTGTGATTAGAGCTTAGATGTCGCAGTTTCAAAACTAATAACAGTACGCCAGCCAGTCGCAAACCTCACAAAATCCATGTGTAAATCCGTCTGTTAGTAACAGTGTTTACTGTTTAAATCATATATTTGGTTACATTTCAAACCTTTTTTTTGTAGCCGTATATAAAGAATTACACCTGATATGCTTTGGGATCTACAACCCTTAAGTGTTTCATTTATACGGTCTCTTATCTGCATGGTGGCTCAGTTAAAATGGATAATGGATGTCTGGCCTTGTGATCTTATCCAGGGAGGTCAGGGGGCCAGATTGGGGGGGGGGGCAGCTGTTTAGAGGTGCCCTGAATACAAAAAAATAATAATATGCTTCGCAAGTTCTACTACGGTGAGTACCCCAGCCCCCCACCATTTGACAGTTTCGACAGTTTCTACAGTGGGAGCCGCAAGGTGACATTTTTTTCGGGGGGGCCTAGGATTTCTAGCTATGCACTTCTGGTTTTATGACATTTTTGTTCCCTTTATATTTTACCTAATAAATATGAATGTTTGGCTTTATTTACAATTCATTTTTCTTACACTGACACGTGGACCCTGAACAGGATAAGCGGTTTCAGAAAATGGATGGATAGAGTAATGTTAGAGTAATGTCAGAGTAATGTTAGAGTAATGTTAAGATGACTTCAGCAATTTCAGCTGTTCTTTAAAAAACGGTGAACAATGGCATTTTGTAAATCCAGTGTGAGTCACGGACACGACGGCTGCATCTGACAAGTTTGCAGTGAATCGCAATCATGTGCTTTATTTCTATTACAGAAATTAGAAAATGCAATGATTTTAGGTTAAAAACACCAATTTCACATTGTGATGTAAATTTTTTTGTACACGGGTGTGCTAAAACTTGAGTAACTAAAATAACTCTACTTCAGACATTAATTACAGCATTGTCCACTTCTTTATATTACTTTGAACATAACAGTATATTAAACATCTCGGTAGAATAAACTGTAATCAGTGACAACAGGGCAACAGATGAAATCAATGCAAAGGAAGCAGCGCATCATTAGACATTGGAGCAGACCAGGTCTTTGGATCCCGCTAGATTTAAATCGATACTGGCTTTAGACTTCTTTTTAGTCACCTTGCCGCTTGACTTTGAGTATTTTTCCTTGTTGTGAATGACCTGGATGTACTGGTCGGTGCTGCTGTTCTGCTGGTCGCTGCTGGAGGCAGCGGAGGCGGAGTCGGACTCCGTGAGGGATGGCGCCGCCTTGTGCTTCGTCTTCGCCTTCACCTGCAGTTCAGCCGGCCCGCTGTGGAGCTTGCCGCTCTTGGCGTTTGTGTAGGAGCGGGACGGCGAGGGCTCCTCCGCCCAGCCTGCCTCGCCTCCCTCCCTGTGCCGTCCATACAGTCCCCTGGCCGAGTCCCTCTCTGCCTTGTCGCCGATGTAAAAGCGAGCAGGCGGCTGGAGGTCAGAGAGCGACCGCGGCCGGTCGCTGTGGCCAAAGGAGCCCCTCCGTAGCACTTTGACGGCACCTTCTTCCTCCTCTTCCTCGCAGAGGTGCGGCTGGAAGGAACGGTGCTGACTGCGGCCCCCCAACCTCTTGATGTTGCGTGGGTAGAGCTCGACGATGTCACCGGGGTCTTCCAGGCGGTAGTGCCGGGGCAGCCGCACGGACGAGCGCAGTAGCTTCTTGCGGGCTTCGTGCTCGTTGATGATCACGTAGCGTGTGGTGTGGCACCGACGGCCTACGAAGCTCGGGCCCGGAGCCAGCCCTATGGCGTCCGCGTGCACGGCCCGGAGACCCTTCCGGTACAGTGGCTCCGAGTGGATGTGCTCTGTGTAGCGGGTGGAGGGACTGTACGCCACCTGGTTGAAGGACTTTGACCTGCCAGGGCCACTAGCCCCACCAAAGTATCCTGGGTGTCTAATCATGAGGAAGAAACACAAGTGAGGTTTTCCCAGATAATCTCTGAGATATCTTCAGAGAGATCTATTTATTAGACACCTCGCAGCATGATTTGGGATGACATCCTACCCTTAATATTACATATTACATGTCTTGTCTTGTGTCTTTGTACTGTATGCTAACTCAATCTCGTTGTGTTGTCTTGTACAATAAAAATTAAAAACCGAATCTTGAAATCTGTAGCTGGCAGTGGTTGATAAATCGATCGGTATGATTCATGCTGTCATGTTAGCATGCTGAAGGCTAGCCTTCTCGCCGTAGAGTATGTGCTGCCTTCAGCATCGGCCCCGGCGGGGGCCTTTACGGCATACCTGCTCGGCACGTGCTCCATTCTTTGTTTCTGCATCAGCGGGATGGAGGGACTCTGGGCGGAGGTCGTGGGCCTGTTGACGTCAGAGCGCGAGGCTGACTGGGTGATGGTGCGGATGCTGTTGCCCTGCCTCACCGGGGACTCAAGGTTGGCCACGCTGCCGTTGCGGCGGGGAGATGAGGAGCGCACGGAGGACTCCTGGCTAGTGGTGACGTCGCTCTCCTGTTCCTGCTTTTTGGCTTCCACCTCGGCAGGCTGCAGGCGGGCTGGGGGAGAAGTGGGACAGACTCAAGGGTCGTGATGGGTCTCAGGCTCCACCCACAGCACTTCCTCATATGACTTCACCTCCATTCTGCCCTCATAAGGCTCCGCCCCCAGGAAGCAGGAGGCTCCACCCACGGCACTGCCTCACATTATTTTGCCTTCAGCTTGCCCTCATAAGGCTCCGCCCCCTGGAAGCAGGAGGCTTAACCCATGGCACTCCCTCACATTATTTTGCCTCCAGCTTGCCCTCATAAGCAGTCCTGCCAGGGCCCCGCCCACAAGCAGTCCTGCCAGGGCCCCGCCCACATCCTGCCTGTCCCTCTCTAGCTGTACGTACGCCTCTCAGAGGTAACTTAAATAATTCAATCATGAGATCTCAGAGTTACCTGCAGCCCTTTGAAAAACCTTCTTTTTGTCCTCTGTCCTTTCCTACATCAAAGAGACACAAAGAGATAGGGTAGGGTTATCTGAGCAAATTTGCAATGGTCAAAGCAGCTGTGACCACCCGTGATGCCTCAGTGACATGGTGACACGGGCGGGGGAACCTGCTTCTTTCCAGAACCACTCTTCCGCCCCCCTATTCCTGCCTATGTCTTCCACTTCTATAACCTCGAGATCCAACTTGTTCACACTTACGGTCTGAAGCTGCATTCGGAGCTGGGTGTTGGTGAATTTCAATGACCGTGCGATGGACTGGAGATAATAGATCAGCATGCTGAAAGAGGGACAGAGCGAGCTGTCAGACGCCGCCCCGGGGACGCCGCACGAGCCATGTGCTGGAAGCAGGCGGTGGTGAACCTACAAGAGCAGGAGCAGAGCCGGCAGCACCACGACCGGGCTGGTGACGTAGCTCATCACTTTGCCGAACCACAGCGGGAACTCGTTGGCTATCGTCTCTGATATGATGTCATAAATCTTCTCCTGACCACTATAAGAGCAAAGCAGAGACATCGAGTGCTTCTCAATACCAAGAACACAAAGATTGAACTTGGGGTGCAATGAATCATGGGATTGGCCTCGTTGGGCAAGGATGCAACTGATGTATCCTTGATATCTGAGGCAGGGCAAGTGCAATATCCGGGGGATTTTTATCGTCTTCGGTATCTCAGTGCTTGACTGTTGGAATTGGTCCTCGGCAATGGAAGATGACATAAAAATACAAGAACACAAGTATGGCCAAGTACGCTTACTGAGAAAACCACAGAGATAGACTGAAGATCCTTGGCATCTGCGGCCTGTAGGGGTGGGGGGGGAGGTCTGCAGCTTACCTGAATGGGCCACAGTGTTGTGAGGGCCTGTACCGCACTATAGCAAAGACAGTGGGGAGCATGCAGAGGAAGAGCATGAACAGAAGCATGGCAAGGTAGAAATTGTTGGACCTGTAAGGGAAAACAGGCCTGAAGTCACCAACCAAGCAGTGAAAAATCCTTATTTTGGGTATTAGGAACATCATACATCACATACCACAGTGTTTCCCAACCCGGTCCTCGGAGACCTCAAGAGTCCACATTTTTGCCTCCTCCCAGCTTCCAGCTAACCAAGAACACTGAATACCTGGTATGGGAGCACTGGGAGAAGACAAAAATGTGGTCTGTCTGGGTGTCCCTGAGGACTGGTTTGGGAAACACTGACATACAGTATAGTACTAATATTTACTCTTATTCAGGGGAACTTGTATCTAAACAGGCATTTAGATGAGGTGTTTACTACTACAAATGAGGTATTTCCTATTAATTTTCTAAGCTAATTTGATAGTCCTTCATCACCTGGAAGCCCGGAAGACCTGCTGGTGGGGGACGTTGCAGGTCAGCACGGCCCAGCTGCGCAGGTACATCAAGCCGATGAGCTTGAGCACGTTGAAGGCTGGCAGGCATGGGGAGAAGAAGGCACCCATCCTGGGGGGGGGGGGGCAGGATTTACAGCATGTGATGATAATCACGCCGACTTCATTTTCCATTCCATAAAATCAAAGCAGGCGATTAATTGTTCACGAGGACAACACCCCTGAGCAGAATAAATGTTTAGGAGAAGCAGCCAAATACGAATACACAGATAAGCACTTGCTCCTAACGTATTGACCTGAAACATGTCAATAGACATCTGGCTTTGCATTAAGACACAGACAAAGGTCAGAGGTCACTAGATACAGTAAAGAACCAATGTCAAAAATGTGATGCTAAGGGGTATATTTCTGTCACCCAGGGGAGTTACTATGGGCAGCAGGACATTTTTAAGCATTTCAACTCTATCTTCCATCCCATCAATAATACCAACTGTAATCCGTCACCTACCATATCATCCCCTGGTTATATATCAGGTGAAGGACGTTCTCAGCGATTTTGAATTCTCCGTATTCTGGCTGTAAATAAACAGCAGCACAGCAGAGGGTGAGCGGAGGCGGGGTCTGGGGGAGTCTGCCTGCAGGGGCGAGGCCTTTAAAGGCGCCACACTCACAAACTTGCTCTCCAGATCCCAGCAGCAGCAGTCGCTCAGGTAACGGACGCAGAGGCCGCGAATGAAGTCGATGAGTAAGATACTGGCCACGGTAAATATCATGTCGATGATGGACAGCTTTAACATTTCCTGTACGGCCGGGAAAAAAGGCTGGAATTCATTGATATCTCTGTGTGCAGGACAGCCACAATCAGCAAACCGTCCGATTCCCCTGTTCCTTATTCTCAGGCTCTATAAAAGGGAGTTTTTTCCATATCCTCTTGTCCCAGGAATCCTACACAGCCCCCAAAGGCTCTCATGCCCCCAAAGACCCAACATCCTTTCCCTTTTGCATGTTCTCAAACCTGATGGATACACAGGTTTCTCTAGTTTAATTCTCCCTACCTCTTTTCTATGTCCATGTCAGCCTCTCTTCCAAATTAAGTCCCTCTTCCTTCCTCCAATGCCTGTCTCACATGATCCTACTCACTTTCCCGCTCAGAATGACTCTTATGGGGGGGGGGGGACCTCTGGGCTTTTTCCAACTGAGCTCAAGCGGCTGGCGAATCAGAATTTAGGGGTTAGATAAATAAAACGATCCATCTGCCATTAAATCCACTCTGCCATGTCATTAAAGAAGCATCATCCCGCAGCCCTCCCCAGCCCATATACGTTTCCAAGCGGGAGACAATAATTACCGCCTGGTAATACATTCTCATTTCACCTGTCAACATAATGCTTTTAGAAACTACTCAATAACCACCATTTTTCTGGAAGATGCGAGTGTAGCTTTACAGTGAGGACACAGACTGGATATCCGTGGTTTTAATTCAGTTTGCAGGGTTCATTTGTATCATGTAGGATGTTTGCGAAGACCGATAATAGAGTTATTTTAGAAAAGTCGAAAGTTGCGTAAAAGTGAGGCGGACCTACCTGCCCGACGTACGTCTCCCAGCACTGGTCCTGTTGGGAGCGCATGTTGTACTCGTACAGCGCCGTCTGGTTAAGGAGGACCGACACGGGGCTTCTCATCCTACTGGGCTCCAGGACCAGGCTGGGCGTGGAATTCCTGCGATCCAAGATCTCAGGCACAATGGTGGACAGGTTCTCCTCTATAGGCAGGGAAATGGTTGCCAGGAATCCAGAGGAGTCAGACCAATTCCCAGGAGCAACAGGAACCTGAGTGTATGCAGGAGATACTTCCCATATAGTCAAAACGGTTTCATTTATTTCTATCTTGATGCAATACGTTAAATTAAATTTTAAAAATATCATCACAATCCTCGCACCTCAAATGAATAGGTAAAATGTTCTGACCGTTTAACCAGATGTAGCACCAGCTAATATAAAGAAGAATGACTTCACCGTTATTGCATTTATACCACCTAGTGGTAAGTTGCCGAATTGTTACTGCCACCATAAGCGCACAGAAAGGAATGCAGATTTCCTTTGTGTGCTGGACTGAACATTATGTCAGCCAACAGAAAAGGCATCAACAAAATGTATACATCAGGGGTCCGATAGCTACATACCGCTGAGCTCATACTGTTCACTTTGTCTAGCAGAGCGATTATCAGGCTGTAAAGGTTTCCCAGGTACAGGACCAAAACCCTGGTGAGATAAACGAAACAGGCATTTCAACTGCAGCAAGAATGTCACAGAGTCAGGTGTCAGGCCTGAGTTTATTCATGGCTAATGTCCACCTTGGTCTCCGCTCTAGCTTCTGCTCACCTTCCCAGTTGGAATCTGAGGCTGGTCCTGGGGTGGTACATCTCCAACTGGGACACCAGCTCGAAAGCGGACGGCGCGATCATGGTGATGAGTGAGACCACCACGCTCACCTGGAAAAGCCAGCACCAAGAAGGGGCTCCAAGTACGGGACTGGGCCATCACAATGGAAGCATTTTAGGCCACTGGCGACCAATCTTATCCGGAAAGGGCCATTGTGTGTGCAGGTTTGCTGCAGCTCCTTAATTAGATTACTCATTAGAGAACTGATTGGCTGGAGAGTCCTCACACCTGGGTTTGAACAACTGACCTACAGGTTATCCCAAAACTGGCCCTTTGTAGATAAGATTGCCCACCCCCGTTTTAAGCTGGCAAAAGTAAACTGGAACAGACGGTGTAGCATTTAGGTTCAAGACATTTAAGAGGTAAAATATGGAACTGAGTTTATGGAAGGGGTACTTAAGGGGCACACAGAATGGACCAGACCGGACTGGGGCAGATGGTATCTTAGTAGTTAGACCAAGCAAAAAGCTGTGAGGTCTAATGCCACAAGAAGTGTTGCCTCTGTGACATGGAGCAGGTCCTGTGTATCTCATGCTGCTTCTGTTCCTACTGCATGCGGTGAAAGAGTAAAACTCAGCCTTTCGACACACAGCTGAGTACCCTGTCATCTGGCTTTTTTCTCTGCCTGTAGGCCAGTCATCTGGGTAGCTAGCCTCCATTTGTGGCCTCCGATCCTCCTAATTATGGAACGGGGACTCCTGCTGAGTACATGCACTTCACCGACGAGGGGAAACCACCGACGGCGTTCGCCGCGTCCGTATCTGCCCACCTCGTTCTTCTCCCAAAGCGTCAACTCTGGCTTCTCCTGCTCCAGCTTCTGAGAGCGGTCCACCACGAAGTAAATGATGTAAATGCTGCCCGCCAGAGACAGCAGCACCAGTATGTTTGCCAGGATGCGGAGACTGACCAGAACCGCTCTGAGAAAGCAGGGAAGGGATGGAGAGATAAACTGGGGGGGACATTATTCAAGCACGTCCATTACATAGACCTGTGGGACAAGGTCATTTATTATGATTACAGGACTGGGGATTCGTCAGAAGGAAAACTAAAATAATGCAATAGCTAATAAAGCACTTAGTTAATATATCATTCATGTCATAACTCTGGAAGAAAAACTCCGGCTTTTATTACAGTGTTGCAAACACAGAGCATGACCTCAAAGGCAGGGCTCAGATACTTGTGAACGTTTATGAATCAATAATTTGGAAACCGCTGCAAAACTGTCTTACACAGCAGAGGCAGGTGGGAGGGATGCCGGCCGGAGGGACGTGGGCGTGCCCCCGTGGCCCCCGTGGGATTAATACCCGAGCTGGCAGCCGAAGACAGATCAGCGAGCGGTGATCGGTGATTTAGGACCAGCCGCTCGCCGCAGTAAAATGCGGGTCATGTGAAATAGAGCGGGCGGCACCCGGCCATGTGCATTTTGCTGCGGTTGCAGTGAACCGGCCGGGGGTTTATAAATCAGCCTGCGTGGAGGCGGACTTCCAGCGGATGCGAGAGGGGGCGGATGCGAGACGGGGCGGCTCACTCGTTAGGCCCTGCGCCTTGGGCCAATAACAAATCGCTGCCTTGATTTTACGCTCTGGCACGCGGGCGTCTCGTTTATGAAAGTGATGACGTCAGAGAAAGACCATCTCGACTCTACTATCGAGGCATTTAAGACAGATAACGGCCACTGGCCGCTCCCCCCAACAGCCGCGGAGAACATGATATATAACTACACTCCTCAGCATCAACGGAGCCCTGCTACTGAACACCAAAGAGCAGTAACTACACTCCTCAGCATCAACAGAGCTCTGCTACTGAACACCAAAGAGCAGTGCGATAGGGGGACCAGCAGCACCACCTACAGGCTTGTGTCCTTCTTCTTCTCCTGCTCCTCGACAATCGCCTCCTTCAAAGGAAAGACAGGGCGTGTCAGAAGAAGCGAGAATCTCAGTGAGAACCAGAGAGCTAATTCGTCAGCGGACGCAGGGACTCTTGTTGATGCAGCCCTTTCGGGGGGCAGATAAGCTGCAATCGACGGGCCCCCCAGCTCTGGCTCCGCTCCACCCACAGTAACATCCCGGCAGATCGCCAAGGCGATGAGGCGGCTGCACTGGCGACCCTCACCCTGATGTTGTTGACGATGGCCGCGCCTTTGCTCTCCGCTGCCTCGGGGTTGCCGATCAGGTAG
The DNA here is from genome assembly GCA_026781145.1 of Hippopotamyrus pictus. NCBI lineage: Eukaryota > Metazoa > Chordata > Actinopteri > Osteoglossiformes > Mormyridae > Hippopotamyrus > Hippopotamyrus pictus. Next base: position 6,882,323 of record JAODLC010000007.1, read on the forward strand.
TCCCACGCGCAGAACACCCGCCAGCAGAAGGTGTAGTTCTCGTCGGAGGCGCTGGCCAGGCTGAGTCGCGAGTTCCTGGCCATCCTGAGGAGATGCGAGGCGGTAAGACGGCTCAGGTTGGAACGCGACATGGGTCAAGGCCTTAAACTGTCCATATGTGCAACGATGCTCACACTGTATATTAAACATGTAACTGCATTCATTTGTAACTCAGTATGACCAGGAATTTTTACTTTACCCTGACCAGGCTCAGAAGATGTATGTATGTATGGATGGATGGATGGATGGATGTATTGATTGATATTTAATTAATGTAAATATACACACATATGGGTGTGGGATATGTACCCCCAATCCTACTCATCCTTCCAGAACAAATGGCAGTGGTCCCACCCCCCACAGAAATTATATATAAACATTTCCTGCGCCTGCATGGATCACCGAGGTAAACGGAGACGATGCACAGACTTACTTGCGGAGCAGAATGATGAAGCTGTAGGCGAAAACAGCCATTCCGACCAGGAAATACGCCAGGGGGAGCCTGTAGCCGGCGCTGCCGATCTTCCGGACGCTTCCATAGTAGCCGTAAAAGAGCACAGAGTACTGGAGGTAACCCTGAGGAGAGCGGTGCGCAGAAGGGGGTGCTGAAACGCCCGTCTGCTGACGAGGACGCCACGCCACGACACGACATAAATGTCACTTACCCCGAGTGACCAGATGGTATCCAGGTCCTGGGCAGAGGCCAGGTGCTCCTTGGGAATGGTCTTGCTGCGGGTGGTTCCAAAAGGGGCGCCAGCCAACAGCTGGCAGAAAAACCGGGAACCCCCCCACCCCCTGAAATCACTAACCTTACTGCTGAGGGTGCTCATGTTGTGCAGCTTTTATACCTACACTGTTCCAGTTCCATCTGGATTCTCTTTTACTGGGGCCTTTATCATAATAACTACATACAACAATAACTCACAGAGTGGCGGCATCAAAGGAACCAGAAGAAGGGGGGGGGGGGCATAAACAGGCAGAGAAAAGAAGGGAGGGGAAGAGTTTGGGGAAGGTAGTGAAGTCTGAGCTGCATATGAGGTCAAGGCCGGGTGAGAGGGAACACGAGTGTTTAATAACTGCTTCCAGGTGAGAAGAGCTTATCATGTGACTTGGCCCCACCCCCGGAGGTCCAGGGCCTCCCCCATCTTACGACGGCCAGCGGATCGAGGGACGACTCACTTCAGGCAGGACGATGAAGGCTCCCGTCATGACGGTTAGAACGATGTTGATGCCAAACAGCCATCTTAGGAAAATGAAGTACGAAGCCACCCCCGATCCGAAGTGACCTTTAAAAACCAGAGAGCGCCCGTGTAGCGAGGCAAATAACCGGCCCGCTTTACGCACACTGGGGACCAGGGTTGAAAAATAGCAGCATTTAGCGACAGAGAAAGAGAAACACATACTCACTCTCAATCTTCTTAATTCTCATTTCCCACGGAACAAACAAAACTACAATATTATACAGCAAGCGGGACAGTTTCTTCAGGAGCTGAAAACATGAGCAGCAGATTAAATCATTAGAGCACAAAATTGATTTTGCGTTTGCTCTTTTTAATTTTATCAGAGAGCTACTATTACACGAGGTCATCTCCCTCAGTCTGGACTACATCACAAAATATCAACAATACCACCAGCTTTGATTATTAAAAAAAGTATATTGAGCTAAACTAATAACTAAACAATAGCAGATGACTAACTAATAAATGCATTTGATATTTTACCCAAAGTGAAGCAGCAAGGGGCCCCATCTCTGTAATTAATACAGCATCGTCAATCTACTTCCTATGACTCAATTAATTTTAATAGCCTTCAGGCCACGGGAGCATTTTAATTAAGCTCAGCAGTAACAATGGGCTATAAATCCGACAGACACGTGCGCCTGAGCGTGTGCTCCGCATGTGAGCTGATAACGCTGATCTATAAGCTACCAGACGCACGGACAGAGGAGTGAGACGGTCCAGGCTCAGCCCGGCCAGAGAGCAGAGTCTGCACCCACAGCCTTCCGTTCCCCGGACGCAGTTTTCATAGAAAACCCCGAACAAGATGCGCCGCGATGATGCGCCGTGTAAACTGAGAGTTTACGCAGGGCTTGCGGCTGTGGACTCTGCTGCAGGGCAATTAGTGGAAGTGCAGCCCAGGACGTGCATTTCAGCGCGCGATAAATTCAAGATCTGCGCTCCGTGCCCCTAACTGGACCTTTGCAGCCCAGAACACACAAACTACCCGAGCTGGACACTTTAAATGGGGAGGAGAGGTCAAGGATAAAGAAGGCGTGGAAGAATATGACTAAGTATTACAGCAGCGATGTCACACCACAGGAGGATTTAATCAGGTGCGTATCTAACACCCAGCGGATGATCTGGGCTTTACTGTCACAGCCTCCATATACTGTGGTATGAAATGTCGCTCCCCAGGGCCGCGGTGCAACATACAGGCTGCAAGCGACAAGGGTTTTCACAGGACTTACAGTGCAAAACAGGGGGGCTGGAAGCAAGAGCTTATATTCGCAGTGCAACAGTGTCCATCAACTAACAAGAAACAGGTTATAAGTTAAAGTGACCAGTGCCAGTTGGGGGGGGGGGGGAGACCGGCGGCAGGAGGGACCTACATTGGCTCCGGCAGCCTGATAGCCGCGGGTCCGGGTGAGCCTACCTTCGTACTTCAGGACGATCTCCCTGGCCTGCCTGTGAGGACAAAGGGGCGCCGGTCATGGCCTCATTCAGGGAGGCTGGCTGCCTCGATGCACGCGACGCGAGATTTACTGCGCGGGGAAGAGGTGCAAGAAATGCGGCCGTCTGAGCTACAGCGCCCCTGCCCAGACCTCTGCTCAACCACACGGCCTTTCCCAAGGAGACAGAGCTGACACACACACACACACACACACACACACACACACACACACACACACACGGCTCTCATACACACAAAAATGTTTCACCTGCAGATAGAGTAACAGCTAATCTGATGATTTTTTTAGTCAGCCCACAGGGGGCGCCAGCTGTTATGCCGTTGAAGTACTTAACTCGCATCGCTCCGGTGTTACAGCCAGTTCTATAAACTGGCGGTAGCAATAATCCGCTTTGGGCAAACGAAACGTAAATAATACGAACAAACACATTAAGGGGAGGCCGATGATTTAGGCGCATTACAAATGGACCGTGTAAGGGCGGACCGGGAGGCATCGATCCAGAACGCACGCCAGGCGTAGAGTGGGGGCTCTCGTCTCATTGGAGGCGCAGGCAATAAAGCCGCAGCGAGGCAATAACGAGGCCATCACATAACGAGCGCCCCGCTGATGATGGGAATCAGCACTTTTTGGGACGGAGGAGCGGGGCGTCTGTTTTGCGGCTCAGAGGCAGAGCCTGGCTCCTCCAGATGAACGGGGGGCAGGGGGACCTGCTAATGAAAAAATGACGGCGCTAACAGAGTTTGTTTTCGCTCCCCCGGATGCTGGAAGCGGGGCAAATTTCCTGCGGGGACGCTAATCACCACTTAGCGCTCCTCCTTGGCGCGCTAAGGGTCCTGTCTTCCTGCGCTGAGGCTGGGCTTCCTATGTAATTCGGCCAATTACGGTCGTTCGATCTCCCCGACAATAGTCGCAGTGCCACAGCTAACCACTAGGTCAGACTAGGGAAGGAGTTCACACATAACCGTGGAAACAATCCAACGACCATTCAAGGTACGGCTCACGCCAAATGCCCATTTTCACTTTGATCAAGTAAAAACCAGGGAAACATCATTAAAAATACCAACATTTTTAGTCGTCCTCCATGCCCTGTGTGACTAAGTCACATGCCCCATCTCTGCGAGGGTCACCTGGTGGCATGCCGACATGGGGGGGGCTGTCACATCCCTGTCACCCAGAGCGGCTCTTACTTGAGGACTTTGAGCTTGTGCCTCATGGGCCAGGGTCTGGTGCGAATGTTGGCGATGATCTCCTTCTGGAGCTGAATGTTCTGGAATATCTCCTCCGGGTCATTGCTGTCCACCTGCTCTTCTGGCTTATCCTCTTCGTCGGAGAGCCTGGAGGAAGAGCACGGGTTGTTTCCTTGCTCACCGCTGTGTGCAGTTCCACGTGCTCCCGGGCTCATCAGCTCTCAGCTCTCCTCTGAGTTTCTCCCTCCTTAGTTCAGTCCTTTAGCATTTCGTTCGATTCCGAATTCGCAGTTTAATCCTGACCATTAACTTCCAGATGAAGAGAAACTGGACAGATTAAAGGCAAATCTGCTTAAACTATTTATCTCATCAGATGTAGCAGAATTTTCTGGTTAAGTGGCATCTGATGTCATAAAATAGCATTTCTCCATAAACATTTCCCTTTTGATCGAACGCTTCCTTAATTCAGTGACAGGTTATTAATCTTATTCAGGACCGCGGCAGCGGCTGATCATAACACGACTGAATAATCTGCTCGAGTTTTGGCGAACACTGATTCCCCGTGGAGGGGGCTAAACGGGAAAGGTGGAGCTGCTCACCCGGACCGTGGCTCCTGGTACTGCGAGTATAATCTGCTGGAATTCTTCCTCTGGCTCCGGTGCCTCTTCGAGGAGGGTGGGGGTCGGGTGATGGCCACAGGTTCGGCTGCTGAGCTCATGCTGGGGCGGGAGTCCTTCACAGGGCTGTCCGAGACCCTGAACCCACCCCCCTCTGTCCCCCAAGACAGGGCTGCGTGTCGGCTGCTCCCCGCAGAGCGTCTGGCTGCTGGGGACAGGAGCCACCTGTCCGCGTGCGCTCCCTCACTGGAGAGCCCCAGAGGAGCCTGCCGGCACTGACCTCTTAAAGGGACAGAGCGCCCAGCGACAACGGGAGCCTCGCCACGCTGCAGGCTAACCCCACCACCCGAAGGTAGCTTCGGGGAAAATAAGAGGCACTTTACGGGACCCAGTCAGATCACTCCTCACACCATCTCCATGGCCGGAGGACAGAAGCAACTCCCACTCTGGCATTGTCATTAAAACCTTTCCTTTCCATTGTTCCATTATGCAAAATGCACACATTACACCTGTTTGCCAATGTGCATGAAATTAAATGAAACAAGCTCTTATTCTACATTTTCCTATTGCACCACAGTGCGGCAGTAAATGAACACTTTGGCATGATATATAAAAGTTACATCTGAGTCATAACTGAGCCTCTGCCTGCTGTGAATGTTAAAGAATAACACATGGTGGTATAACACCCTGAGTTAGTGCCTAAGAGATCCTCTGGGTGTGCTCTGCTGCTTTTAAGCGATGTAAAGGAGGACCACAGCCAGCGTATGTCCCCTCCAGGAGATGCTTTAAGGTGCCATATGCCCAGCTGGCATCCGCCATCACTTCTGTGTGCTTTAAAGCGGGGCAGACGGTACCAGCGTCAAATTAGGCCTTGAAGGATTCCTCCGACGTGAGGCGCTCCCTTATAACAGACCGCCTGGGCCACTGCGGAGCCTTTTTAAAACCTGCTGTAATTAAACGTCTGGACAGGCACCCGCACCAGTGAGACTGTGCGGGAATAAAAAACAATAAAATGTAGTGCCCTAGTTGTAAATGATGAACATATGCAATCAGAGGCACAGGGAGAGGACAGGCAGAGGACAGGCAGAGGCACAGGCAGAGGACAGGCAAGGCATAGGCACGGGAAGAGGACAGGCAGAGGCACAGGCACAGGCAGAGAACAGGGAGAGACACAGGCACAGACACAGGGTGAGGACAGGCACAGGAAGAGGACAGGCAGAGAACAGAGAGAGGCACAGGGAGAGGCACAGAGTGAGGACAGGCAGAGGCACAGGGAGAGGACAGGCAGAGAACAGGGAGAGGCACAGAGTGAGGACAGGCAGAGGCACAGGGAGAGGACAGGGAGATGCACAGGCAGAGGCTGTTTACATAACACATTGCAGCAACAAATCTGCTTTATTTGTCTATTCTGATTTTCACAAAAGTGGAAATAAAAAAATTGTGTTCTCCCTTTTTACTTGAGTCTGTTTGCTCATGCAAAATGAAATGCAATTAATATAGATCAAAAATGAAGGATATTTAATCGCGTTTAATCGAAATTAATCCACAGCAACCCTGTGATTAATCTGATTAAAAATTTTAATCATTTGACAGCACTAATAAATAGATAAATAAAAATAAGATAGATAGCTAGATAGATGGATGGATGGATGGGTGATTGGATGTTGTGACCGGGAGGTATTACTAAATTTGCAGATACTGAGTAAATGGCATAAACATATTGAGTGTACTTAATTTCATACACAGTTTGGGGTCGCTTTTACATGGTACGTGTGATCTGAGAAAAATGAATTAGGCCTTCATCTAACATATTTGGTATACACATAGGCTATACCGTATACTGTTTTTCGTACATGATCGCTCCCACTTTAGTTAGATTACTTACCTTCTTAGGGACCTCATCTTTATACTTGGACTCTTTATTTGATATTTTTAAGCCATTTGTTGTATTAATCTTGCACGGTGTGGGCTATGCCTTGGCACAGTAATTTCCCTCGGGATTAATAAAGGTGCATTTTATCTTGTCATTCTAAGAATGAAATATCAGCTACATTTCATGGGAAAACAGAGAACTCCTGCTAGTCACATGATTAGTCGTGGAAAGAATGTAAAACTCCAAAGGGGTTTGGGGCTGAACCCTAAGGGCCCTGGGGGCAGCCGCCGTGCCTTTGGCCCCGGACGCCTTCCTCTGTCTACCTGACACAGACCCCACAGCGGAAATCCAATTACGCGGCGTGTTAGCGCACAGCTATGCTTTGGATCATTTCATTTGTCACGGATGACGAAAAGCAGAGCCTCCCAAGGCGTATAACTAACAAACTGTAGGCTTTAAGGAGGCAGCCCTATCCAGGCTAATACAATAAGCAGACGCCTAAGCCCCGGAACATCGTCCACCAGAATTTCAATATTGCACGGATAATTAATTTGATGAAAAGCAATTGCGGACCCCGGGGAGTGAGGTTTAATGCTTTTATATCTCTATTACGCTCGGGATAGCTCCATCGCTTCCAGTTCGGTGTTTCGCCGCGATTCTGAGCTCCATATCCTAACTGCGATTCCGCGTAAGGTTATGGACGCTTCCAGCGCAGTAAGGGAGAGCATGCGGTGGCAAGGTGGGAAATGCCCGATAAAATAAAGAGAGCGGAAAGCGGGATTTATTTATTCATCCAGCAACACGTTAATTTAAAGTCGTGAAGCACACAGACAGAATCCTAGTTAGGATTAAACTCGTTTATTTTAACGTCACAGTTAGATACATGGTTTATCCAATTTAACATATGGCAGAAAGCCAGCCAAGCCCCCCCCTTTTTCCGGGATAAAATAGGATGTATATTACATAAAGTTTATGATGTGACTCTCAACTGGTGGTGATGTCTGGTGGGTTTCAGTTTTCTGCCCTTTGGCAGGTTGTCCCACCCTTACTTTTTCCTGATGGGGCGCCTGCTGCGCTCCTCAATCCACAAATCAGCTAATCCCAGCGCTTCCTTAATTCCCCTTTTATCGTATTTCGCCATGCCCTGGTGCTTGCTTTTATGATATCACATTGTGCTAAAAACGCACTAAAAACGGTGACGTTCTCCAATATCCGTCACATTACGCAGTTTTGCAACACCCGGGGTCCGATAGCTAATTTTTTAAGTGAGCTTGAGGCGGGAGCTGCGTAAAAAAAGGCACAGATCAGTTTTATCGGAAAAAAATACCATAATGCAGAGTTTTTTTTTTTTTTTGCTAAAAGATGATATTGACATTCATGGGGATCTTTCGAACTGCAAATAGATTAGGCTTTAAATAATTCACACCGAATTAAATTTTCATCCACCGCTCCGGCAAAATGCTAATGAATGCATCTCATTTTTAAATTTATGTATGTTTTGTGTAACACCCAACAGGCAGAGAATTAGATGTTCTAGACTCATGACATCAAAACATCTGTCAGACGTGTTACACAAATTTTATTTTAATATCCAGGTAAATGTGAAAAACGGGAAAAATCTGAAATATTCAGAGCCCAGGAATGACCTCTACATTGGCAAGGTTGCACGAGATTTGCTATTCACACATGCAGTTAAAGCCCTCTCATCTGGAGAGCAAAATGTCTTCACTCCATTTATAGAGAGATCAGTGTCCTGACTCAAGAGTTTAGCCGCTGCAATAACTCTGAGACACAATCAGGTGCAGCAAAATTGAGGCGTAGGGGTCTGATGAAAGGCTTGGCAGGCGGCTGACTGATAGCGGGCCTTGCTGATAGCACTTCGAGCGGGACTATCACACTAGTGATAAAACAGGTCCGAAGCTGAAGCGAGGGGGAGATTACGGTGCCTCGCGAGGGGAAGGGACCGGACAATAACACGCTTTCCCAGCAGGAAGCCGTGCGTGGTAATGTGCTTTAAAGGTCGATCAGAACATCTCTGCAGAACCGTTAAACGTCACTTCCAAATGTAATGAACATTGTCATTCTGCCTCAGCTGTGGCCACGGGGCATAATTAAGCTAATGGTCAGCATAATAAGATTTTCAGGAGCCCAGATCTTATCCCCACGTGCATAATGTTTTGATGAAGTGCCACCTTTAAGGGGAATGTTGAAAGTCAGCAATGGTATTGCGTAGACAGTACGGCGAAAACATGCATGTGGGCAGCACACGGAAAGCAGGGATTCGCCAGCCTATAGTCCAATTAGGGAGGAACTCTGGGCTATAGGAGGATTTGTCCTGTTATTTCAAATCCAGCAAGATACTGCAGGGACTGGCAGTGTATTATGTGGGAATACACCCTATTCAGAGGTGGATAGCTCAGGCCCACAAAGTACAGCGGAGATCGAAAGTTTGGGCACCCCTCAATAAATAACATATTTTGGTCATTTTTTAAATTGAAAAAATGTAAATACAGTCTCTGTAGGAAATGGGGAAAAATGCACAATATTTTCACCAAACATTGATGCATAGTTATTTTTTATGTCATAAATTGAACAAAGATAAAAAATAAAAACATTATTGTGCCACTCTGCAAAAATTTGGGCACCCTACATAATCAGTACTTAGTAAGACCTCCTCTGGCAGATATAACAGCTTGCAAACGCTTTTTATAGCAGCTAAAAGTCTTTCAGTTCTCGTACTTGGGATTTTCTCCCATTCTTCCTTGCAAAAGGCTTCTACTTCTGTAATATTCTTTGGTCGTCTTACATGCACAGCTCTTTAAAGACCTACCCACATATTCTCAATGATGTTTAAATCAGGGGACTGTGATGGCCATTCCAAAACCTTCAGCTTGCATCTCTTGAGGTAGTCCATAGTGGATTTCAAGGTATGTTTAGGGTCATTGTCCTGTTGTAGAAGCCATCCTCTTTTCAGCTTCAGCTTTTTTACAGATGGTGTGATG
>JAODLC010000007.1:6907625-6925016 GCA_026781145.1 Hippopotamyrus pictus
CCCCTTCCATCTTTGTGGAACATTTGCTCTGCACACTGCAGATACCTCACTCATGTAATCAGGCCACGTTTGCATTTTGCACACAGTCCATGTATTCCTATCAATATGGGGACTCTCCATTCATTTCTATGGGAAAAACCCTAATCCAACTATGACGACCTTAACCCCTACCATTTCAATATATTTCCATTTCCATATATATTTCCATTTCCAATATATTTCCATAAATTCCATTTCAATACATTTCTTGCACTGTAACGTTCCAAAGTAAAATTAAAAGCAATGGAAGTGAGCAGGACTGGGTTAAACCTGAGGACTGACAGGAATAAAGTGCTGACAGGATCTTCTGGGGAATATAAGCTGATAATTCATTCTGTTGGCCCTTAAGAATGGAGGAAAGGGGTGACACGGTGAGGTGTGTGTATTAAAATGGAAACGTAATTAACATTTCAAATGAAAACTTCCAGCTAAATGGGCGGTAGCTTCCCTCCAGAATGTAACACATTCTTCAAAAGTCTTCAAGAGTCAGCTGGCCCACTAGCAGTTCCACCAGACCACATCAGTTCATGATAGAAGCCCGCTCCTTTGTACCTTCCCAGAATGCCGCTGCTGTGCGGCTAAGCTGACGCATTTGCGTAACTATGTCTGTCTATCAAGCGTAACCCCGGGGGTCTCCTCAGCCACTTACGAGCCTGGTGGCTTGTCACAGCAAGACAAAAGTGTGCACCTCCTCAGAGGGGAGGGAGGCAGTGAACGGAGAAGAGGCAAAGACTGCGGCCTGGACAGGATGGATGGATGAGTCCACCACACTGAGATCGGTGATCCATACCTGGAACAGTAACCTTCAAATTCAACAACTTTGCCCATTTACGCCATTAGCTATTTTACTGGAGTGACTCAAAGTAGGTTTCTTGGGAGATGCCCTAGGACTTAGCAGCCTTTGTCCTTAACCACCATGCCTCCTACTGGCTTCACTTGATATGTCACAAGCCAGCAGAAATGTGACAGGTGTGAAAGTAACTTCAGCAAACTTCACCAGCCTCCTGGAGCCTCCGGACAATGACGTATAATTCATCAGCGCATCACGTGACCTTACCGAAAGGATCCTTTGGCTGTTCGCTGGGGGAGAGCGAGGAGCTTTGGAAAGTGGAGCACCACAATTTTTCCTTCAGATTACCATCTGTTCTCCAGAAATAGACGACGGCGAGGGAGAAAGCAGAGGGGAGGAAGCCAGCAACCTGTCGTTCATGTTCGGTTTAGCATGAAATAAAGAGAAAGTTTCTCTGCATTTTTTGGCTCCATTCGCATCTCGTGCAATGGGCACAAGTATAAACAATGCTAAACAAAGGTACGATTCTCCACAAACTTAAAATAATTATGGATTTACGTTTCCTTTGCCCATGCCTAAACACACAAAGTAGGGAGGTGATGTTTAATCCTGAATATGACCGACAGAAGAAAAATATAATCTGCCAGCAGAGTGTTTACAGGGCAACACCAGACAAAAGCTGAGTGCATGTTTGCATAGATAAGGCAGTAAAAATACAGCGAGCGACAGTAGGGCTGTCGCAGGTGATCCAGAAGGTGGCTTCATACAAGTCCAGCTGAGCTTCACCTCATTTGAGCTCCTCAGGAAAGGAGCCAGAGGTTATTTACTGGCCAGGGCGAGAACTGTTAGTGATGGCGTTAGGCTGCATAAAGCCCACTGTTCTCACGCAGAATCAGAAATGTTCCGTCTACACCGCGCCCGTGGCAAATTACACGTCTGCCATTCAGGAGGACTTGTATTTCAATCAAGTGCACTGCTGGTCTCTAGAACCACATTATTAGAACAATATGACCAGAGTCTCCTGCTATTTGTAGAATTCAGACCTTCAAATGCAGCTGGTTCAAAATGTACATTAATGAAATGGCAAGAAGTGGAAGGTATTTTAGCTGAATTATCATTATGTGAAATGCTGGCGGAAAAAAATAGGTTTGGTGAAACTTAGGGAGAATTGTACTAGCAGAAGAACAGGAAAGTAAGGTTTGTGTACCTGTGTGGTGCCTGTGTGCATTTTCTTAACAGAGACTGGGTACAGTAGCAAGACTGTGAAGGTTTCTCAAAATTAGCAGCTCTCAGACACGGGTAAAAATGACACGTAAGAAGAGGGGACTTTAGGGATAAAACAGACTCCATATGTAGGGGGGGCATCCTTGTCCAGGCAGGTTCTACTTCCAGACCCAGCTCAGGCTTCTCACACCCTCCTAACCCCATTTAAGCCCAACCGGGTCTTCTGCGTCTCCACTTAAATTCTACCCAGAACAGTCCTGACCCAGCAGGAAAGAAGAGTACCAGGAGGGCCAAAGAAGTAGACCAAGTCTGATGTTTTAAGGCTCTGTTGGTAATTTTGCATTGATTGATAGCGAGACATACTACGCTGCAATAGAAAGCAGAGGAACGTAACCAGGGTATGGCACTCACGTTAGCTAACCGCGCAACAGGTAAGGTTAGCATAAACCCCCATCCCCTCTCAGACCCCAAAGCCCAGTCTCCTAGCCATTTTAAGGCAGCGTAGGCCATAAATCCACATCCCACCGGCCTTTCTTTAAATAAACTGACTCACAACCTCTGCAATACTGTGCTCACCCAACATACGGCTTCTCAATCAATGCAAAGGGTACATTTCAAACAGCAAGGCAGCTTCTTACAAGATTAAAGAAATCTGAATTTCACTGTCAGTCAAAACAGAGAGTGGCTGTTAGGTGGCACAGCGGATGAAGAGATATTATTACTCACAAATCCTCTGTCCCGCAAACAATCCATCAATGTTTTGACGGTTTTATGAAATCTGAAAGTGTATGTTATTTAAGAAAACGCTATTTATTCACTTGATGTCACCAACGAATTTTAGCTTAGATTAGACATCTACCATTCATTCATATTATACAGAAAATACAGAAACGCAAATCCCACGTGCAGAAAGCTGAATGGGCTTCTTGTAATTGTCCATTGGCTGCACAGAGATCAGGAGCAGCAGCAAAACTAAAATATCAACATTTGGCCATGAAAGTAGCCTGGCACTGCAGCCCAGGAGTGACCAGCCTGAGATGTTTCTCAGTGGATGCTGGCTCCTTACCGGAAGTGGACCCCATGTTATCAGTGCAAGGCTGGGGTTAGCAAACACCATCATGTGACACTGGGAAGGGAAGATGACGGAAGAGGGACTTGTGATTGTTAAAACGTGATGGAGAGTGAGCAAAATGAAAGGAAATGAGCAGGAGGACAAGTCTGGGGAAGGACTGTGATGCAAAGAGGGATCGAGCATCAGAGCCTGGGTTGAGTTACCATTTCATACTATCAGTAATCAGGCATAAGTGAATTAAAGGACTCATCACCTAACTTCAACCCAGCATGGGAGCACTTTGCTCCTTGTCTAACAATCACATAATGGGGGGGGGGCTCTAGAGCAGCGGTTCTCAAATGGCGCTTTTCCACTGGCATACAGGAACCAGCACTTACCCGAGCCAAACTACAAAGAGAGACTAATTGCGACCCAATTGTAGCTCGCTTCAGATTTCCGCTGCAGAACAGTCGGCTCTGTAAGGCATTGGCGAGTTTGGAGAGTGACACTGGCATAAAACCGAAGAGTTGCTTATTTAATGTTCACACGGCGTACACTATATGATTTACTATGTGCAATTTTTTTTCTTTTAACTGTGTGCTAATTTCCGCTAGCACGTCTGTGAGAATCGCCATGTTATGCAAGTACCAAACGCTAGCGGAATTAGCATTTGCTTGCCTAAATTTTAATTGCAAATCCATTCTGTTCAGCTGTTCTGTAGTATTTTTTTAAGTGGGAGGTTGGAAATTTTCAAGTTACGAGTTATCAGGAATGCTTTAACACATTGCGATGTGCAGAATTACTAATAATTAATAATATCCATTTTTCCCTTCAGATAATCCAAGCACAGACCACTGATATCTCAGTGCATTTCATTTTGACCAGTCAGATGGTGATCACACGGGGCCCTGTCAGCATTGTTCATTTGACTTCCTCCACTGGCCCCTGGAGGATGGGCTTCCCCTTTGACTCTGGTTCCTCCCAAGGTTCTGTCCTTCTATGGAGTTTTTCCTTGCCACTGTCACTTCTGACTTCTCACTGGGGGCTTCGGGCAGAGATAATGTGAAGTGCTTTGAAAATGCGCTATACAAAATAAAATTGATTGATTGATTGATTCACGGTTATGGCCCGTGGTAAGGCTCAACGTGGTTTGAAGCACAAAAATACAACATAGAACTACCAAACTTCACACATACATAACATCATAATGGTGCCCCCCCCCCTCCCCCCCAACGACAGAAAGCCCAAATGATCAGTGAGCCTTAAACCAGTCTTTATGTTAAGTTCCCATTGTTGTTATATATTAATGTCTGTATGAAAGTTATTGTGAATTTATTAAAGTTCATGAAGTGCAGTTTTGTTGCTGAAAATTGCTCCTGATCTCTGACTTACCAAAGTCATGTGATGCAGACCTTTGATCAAACAGTTGGAGATGCGCTGTTCCAGAGGGATACAGGGACCCTAACGGCGCTGGCAGGGAGCAGAACAATGCAGCACCAGTGCTGCCACTCCCAGTAAGCAGAGCAGAGGCGCCCTCTTGCTAGTGTTGGAGAAGGATTAACAGTTGGTCTTTCCCCAGGTTATCTGAATGCCAGCGCCCCCTGTAGGTCCCTTGGTGTAGACGCAGCCTCGTTAAACAGGATCCTAATTACTTTCAGTGGCAGAGCCCAGGGGGTGGCTTTCAGTGAGAGACGTGGCGTGATGCTCAATGTCCTTCCCCAGGTTAGACAGCCTTTGTCACAGAAGCAGCTGTAAGAGACTCTCCTAGCAGCTTGTTAACACTGCGGGAAAAACAGCACTGGGGAGAGCGCCTCCTGGCCCTCGGGGGACACACACGCAGCTGTGCGGGTGACCTTCCCCCGCCCCAGGACACGGCCGTACTCACTCTCCTGAGCTTATTCCCTGCTGACGATTTCAGAGCCCCGAGTTTGTTTCGCTGACTTAATATTCGGTCGGAGAGTACGTACGCCAGAGCGAAACCTTCTGTTTATGTTTCATTTTCAGAAATACAGTCATGCACACAAACTTGACACTGTCTGGCGTTTGTTAGATAAGCTCTCGGGGCTGAATCGGAGCTGAGGGCTTTGGCTTAAACCCATAGTTTGTGGCACACAGAACCTGACTAAGTGTGTGGAGATTGTGATTAAGCTCCGTAAACCAGAAGTCTGACTGAGGCCAGCACAGCCCCCGCTGCCGTGCTACGTATGCATAAAGCTAACAACATAAGTAGGCCAAAAAATGAACAGGACTCACTCTGGTCAGGAAGGCGTCCGTGTCCGTGTGACACAGGCATAGCAGGACAGACCGGGACTGCATGGGAAATGGTCACCTGATTCACCCTAGCACCAGGGCTTCCAGGTTCAGTCAAAAAAAGAGAACCACGTAACCACAGGTATTTTCATAGGTGACTTTACTGGGGAGGGCAGGGGTGCAATTGTGCCCCCTATTGGTCAGATGAAAATGCAATTTGAATATATTAAGTTCAATAAAACAAAATCATACTGTAAAGTTATATTTGAAAATGTGGCTTGTGTTAGTCATATCAATGAAAATGTATCTATCTACTTATTTATTTATTTTACAAATTTACATATGTAGCTCGGTTTGACCTAGCCTGTGATTAATGGCTTGCTGGACTCTCTTACCCCCGGGATAAAAGCCTGTAGTAGCCTGTGGGTGTTTTCAGGTGCTGAATGGGTTGTATTTCAAGCATGGACTGGGACCACATTAATCTACCAGAAAGAATTAAAATGAAGCGACAGCCCTGGGCTTGGGTTTGTTGGACGGAGCCGGCTGGTGGTGTGGTTCGAGCGCGCCGGTCCATTCAGCCCTGGATCGGAAGACCTTAATCTTAATTAGCTGCTCGCGCTTCCGGTTAAGGTGTGACGAGCTGCTTCTGTGTCACACACGAGGGACAGGGTGTATAAAAAAAGCCTTGGCGACTGCCATCAGATTGAAAAGAGAAGGACCTTGGATGGTGTAGAAGGTCACCATATTCAAGGGGCTGTCGTCAAAAGAAACCTGGTTAATTGGTGATGACTTACCAGGGATGGTTACTCATTTTCATCACTCCTTTTGACGTTTCTAATCCGGTCATCGGGGGCCCCTAGACAGTCCATGGTTTTGCTCCCTCCCAGCTCCCTGCCGGACAGTCCTATAGGTAAGTGAGAGGGAGCAAACATGTGGACTGTTTTGGGGACCCCAAGGACTAGGTTCAGAAACACTGCCCTACAGACACTCGCATTTGGGCCTTATATGGTGGACTGTGTTTTCTTACCCAGATCCAGAAAACAAAATGGTTCTTCTCAAGATGGGTGGATGCATGTACCTGTAGCTCTCTGTCCTCAAATCTTCCTGGAAACACAGAAATGGGCCCATATCCTCTTAGAGGTCACTGGGGTGATGAAGGGATTAGTGCTTTGCCTTCTTGGCTTAGCTAGTTAGTGGCATTCTCCGTCCTTAATTTGAGATAACAACACATTTCCCTCCATCTTGAAGTAAAAAAAAATGTCAGCGCTCTCTCAGTCCTTTGTTTTGAGAGTGAATGCTGTTTTAATTAAAAGACTTTTCCACGCTCCAGGATTAAGGCTGGAGAAGGGAAGGTGTACTTTTTGGTGGGAAAAAAAATCGCTGTCCAAACATAACATATACCAGGGAAGACAGCTTGGGCCAGTGCATATGAGCAGTCATTTGAGGGACCTGACAGTAAGTCTGAGATATCAGAAGCATGCGTCTGTCGCGACAGGCTTGCATGCAAAGCCTGATAGACAGCTCCTGCGCAAACATTTTTTGGTTTTTCCTTCTTGTGCCAAAGGATGTTTTCAAAGATGCTGTTACAGGTACATTGTAGTAGCTAGTGAGACAGAGAAGCTGGGGAAGATCATGCTGGATTATGAACATTGTTCTGCTTTTCTTTTGACGCCAGCCAATTAAGCAGATGTTTGATGGGGAAACACGAGGTTCCACCTCTGGGAGCCAACATGGCGCGTTCCCATCTTCAGGTAACTGAGCGGAAATCACGTTCACAATCCCAAAGAGCAGCACCGCTTACCGGATTAGAGGATCGCTAGGGTAAACACCTCATTAACTTGTCTGGACTCCAGTAAGATGCTGTCTCCAAGTAAGACAATGGACATGAATGCAAACTCGGACCTCTGGAACATTTTGGTTGCTGGCCCCAGACCCAGACTGCAATACATGCTGAAATCTGCAAAACTCTGTATTTTTCCCTCTTTAAAGGTTTTATATTCTATATTTCAACAGCTGCTTAGCTGAGTACAGAGCAAATCATAAACTCCACCACTGTCACACATGTTGTCTGCTCTAACAATCTGTTAAATATCTCTGAGGTGAACAATGGTTCTCCGGGTTTTGTCACTACTGCTGGTCTGCTCGTTAGGCAACGGTGAATCATGCACCACGCCGCGGGTTGGGCCTAACACCCAATCGCCTAAAATGTTCAGGCAGGATATCCCCCCTCCCCCACCCCATAAACTCATAGCCCCCCTCCTGTGAGATGAATCGGTAAGACAGAGCAGGACATAATCAAAAAGCGCCTGCTGGTCCCATCATGCATTGCATAATGCTAATTGCTAGAAGATGCAGGGACTGGGAACAGACTGGAGAGGGCTCACTTGCAGACCAGACAGCATGCTGCTTGTACCCTTCTAGAAAGATCCTCTCGACCCCTCCAGTAGAAGGAGTTCAAGGCGCAAAGTGAAGGAGGATGACTGGATCATAAATGAGGAATTGGGACCAACATGATACATTACCCAGCTGCCAGGGAACGGATGCTTTTGTCATAGTTGCCCATAATGCAATGCTACTTGGAACACGGCAATGCCTGCCGGGGGTGTATGCTGCCCATGAAAACGCCGTGTGGAGGCCTGGCAAGCGGGCAAGCAGGAACTGAGAGACGATCCCTGGCACAATGCAGAGAATGCCACCCTCAGGACCGAACACACATCATCGCTTTACAGGCTCAGAAAGTCTAACGGGCGGAGGACACATAAAGCTCAAGATGAACAGCAGCATTTGTTTTCGCAGTCTATATTGACGTAGCTTCATAGACCCTCACGGCATGCAAAGCGGCCTGCGGCTTAGCAGGTTAGGATCATGATCAGAAGGTCACTGGTTCAAATTCTGTGGTCGGCAGAGCGATTCACCATTGGGCCCTTGTGCAAGGCCCATAATCCGGATTGCTCCAAGGACTGGATGACCCTGCTTTCTCAACTGCATGCTGTAAATAAATATCCAACTGTGTGGATTATGGTCACAAAACCCGGAATCAACAATATGTAACTGCAGCTTACAGGTCTAGAATTGACTGATGAATGCATTGATGTTGTGAACCGCTGGTTAAAAGTCTTTGTGGAAAATGAGGACAATTCAGGGGATAAGGTGGTGTGTACAGGGGGCCACAATGGACCAGTTTCAACCGCTGAGATAGCAACGTACCTGGAAGAAATATGATCGAAGCCACTGGACAAGTGCATCGAAGTCAATTTGAATACACTCTGCGTGCAGTTCAATTTCACTGTGCTTTCCACTGGAAGCAGTTCACGGGCTCAGTAAACTTTTTGCTTGGCGATGTAACATTCCTGTCTCCTTTATTATGTGAAGGTGCGCAGCTAAGATCTGAATGGAAGACCTCATCCTCTTTCTGCCATTCTGTAAGTACAGACGTATTTACAGCAATCCAGCATGAGCCTGTCGCCTGAAAAAAACTGAGAGGCAGTGATTTACGTTTGACAGCCACACACAGTGTGTTGCAAAGACGCCAACACTGTAGCTGCCAAGGGGGGGGGTGAACACATACAAGTGTGAGGCATTTAGGAAGAAAGCAGGATTGTTCTATAAGGGGCTTGGATCGCAAATGGATTTATCCTGTTTGAAATGAGTGGGGGGCTGAATACAGACCATACAGTATCATACAGTAGTGTTAATCTGAGATAAGCAGGCTTGTATAACTAGATTTAAGCTTAAAGTAAAGTTCAAATAGAATTTTTTTCGGGAAGCGAGAATCTCTCCCTCATTACAGATAAAAGTGCAAAGGAGTTCAATGCTTCCCCCAGTCTAACATGCGAAGAAAAATCGAGTTCAGGAAATGTCACACATGGTCATGCTCAATTCAACACCCAAGACAAACACAGGTACGATCCAGGAATTATAAAGAGTGGATGAAGTAACAACGACAACAAATGGTTTGCAAAGAGCGAACCTGATCCCCTGATCTCAAGCGCTTGGTAAGGATTTTCAGACTGCAGAGTGAGATATACATTATTTACATTTAAGATGCCAGCGTTGGTGATGAGAGGTACAGTCCCTGGCGCTCCCTTAGCAATTAACATGTCTGGCTTATGACTCCTGCTATACTCATCAGGATATATATGTGGAATATATTTAAGGAAAAAAAATCTGCATTATCACTGAGGAGATGAAATAGTACAAAATGCTGATACCCACCAATACTATTGATTCTGTACGTATTTGCCAAAGAAAAACAGCCCCCCCCCACACACACACAGGTTTGTAATTATATTTTTGCGAGGACTCCCCATTCATTTCCATGGTAGAAATTCTAATCCTAACATGACAACCTTAACCCCTACCCAGCCCTAACCTTAACCATAAGTAACCAACCAAAATACCAAAAGACTTTTAGCATTTTTACTTTTTTGATTGCATTCACAGATTAAAATAAAACTGAAGTTATCCTTGTGGGGATCTGAAAAAAGTCCCCACAAGCTAAAAAGTAACAGGTTTATCACATTGTAGAGAATTCTGGTCCCCACAATGAAATAATTACAAAAACATATGCAAACATTTTATTGGCCCGGCTACTGAGTTGCTGAGCAAGGCCAGTGTTTACGTGAGGAAACCATCCCAAAGGTCAAAGCCAGCTGTGATTAACTGGGATCTAGATCATTTACAAACAGGTGTTCAGCGTGGCACCAATGTATATACCGTATATGTATGTTTTTTCATATCATGACAGAGCGCTGCTCCAGGCCCCAGGTCGATGCTGCCCTCCCTTGAGGGTGCTGCTGTTTCTCTAAGAAGGACAGCCAATAGCATAAGATGGGTATGAGGATTAGCATAAGATGGGTACGAGGAATAGCATAAGATGGGTACGAGGATTAGCGTAAGGTGGGTACGAGGATTAGCGTAAAGTGGGTACGAGGATTAGCATAAAGTGTGTACGAGGATTAGCATAAAATGGGTACGAGGATTAGCGTAAAGTGGGTACGAGGATTAGCATAAGGTGTGTACGAGGATTATTTTATGGTGGGTACGAGAGAACTTCTCTCTTGGTTGAGTTAAAGCCTCCCATATGAAAGACCCTAACACAGGAAACACATATGTGTAAGTATTCGTGCGTGTGGATTAACATGCTAATGACCCAATGCGGAATGAACCAATTAGTAAGTATAAGCACTGATGGGGAGCATGTGCTTATTGGCACGGTAGTATCTGTGACTAATGGCTTCCTTCTTGGGAGGAAGGGAATGATTCCTCTGGGCTGACTGACTGGGACGCGTTTGCAGTGTCAGCCATGTGTCCTACAAGGGCCACCGTACCCCAAAAATGGCACATGGTAAGCATAACTTAGACCATCGCACATTGCACAATGAAACCGTAGTTTACATTTATGTTTATATTTTTACTATAACTTAACAGTGCTTAAATGAAATAAAGTGGTATGTATTATTAATTAGTAGGCGAACATCCAAATTTTAACAGTTTTAACTGAAACTGAGTCAGTTTGAAATACTATGGAACTGGAACACCCACGGCCATCGGGTGTTCAGGAAATGAAGATATTCTGCAAACGAAGCCCTGAGGAATTTCACATTGCATTCATCAGTTAATTTTCATTTAGATTTTATTTTTTGTGGGAAAGCAAATTTAACACATAAGAGCCTAGGGAGATCATTTCATAACACAGCCCAATCTTACAGTCCAGAAATACGCATGTAATACCGAGTTCAATAACCTGACACAGTCTGGGATTAGCTGGGTAGCGTTACCATGGAAACGTGAGCATGTCGAGACGAGGTTTCTAGGGGACGGTGCTTGGAAGGTCTAATTGCATGAATTGGCTTCCAGAGAGCCTGTTACTGCTGGCAAGAAAATTCCAGAATTAAAATGTCTACAGATGCAAACAAATTATTATTATTATAGTGTTGTAGGTTTGGTATCATAATGAGTCTGTAGCCTTTGTCTGAATGAATATGTGGAGTCACATACGCAGTCTGCAGCTTCTGAGCAAACGTACTTCGAGTAAGGATTATTTATTTATTTACTTACTTATTTATAATTCACTTTATCTTTGCATTCACTTGTCGTCCTGTTGTCTGTCTTGTTGTCTATGTTCACTGTCTGCAGGAGCACATGCAAGCAAGCATTTCATTGTACACGGTACTCGTACTTGTACACATGACAATAAAAGAATTGAATTGAAAAGGAAAATGCAAAAATGCAGGCTGACTGAGGGAAGGAGTGGTTCCCCAAAAACAGCAGAACTACATGATGACTTCACGAAACAAGAAGCTAGAATTTCTCCGCGTCAAAACGAATTTAATGAAGTATTCCACAGGGACTAAACGTGGACAAGTTTCCTTTGTTTTTTTAAATCAACGGCACACTGAACTAGACTAACCAAAAAAGACTCCATGTCAAAATCGAGACGAAAATCGGACTTGATGACAAGCAGAATGAGCCAGAACCTTTACGGCCAAATTTACGGCTGGCTGTTAGCGAGCACCTAAATTAGCATAATGCAAAGGCATTATAGCGAACACACTTAAAGTGGTACTTCAAAGACACCGCATTAAATGCATAACCGTTTTCCTTCCAAAACCATTGAGGAACCTGCAGAGGTCTCCTGCTAGTCAGATTCCCCTCTATTAGCTTGTGCCTCTGTGCTGATTTAATGTGGAAAACAAAACGAGTTCCTTCCCCAAACCACCCCCCATTATGGAACGTTTGTTACTTCCAGTTGGGAACAGATACTCATGGGAGGCCAACGATTACAGCAGTCCGTCATGGGAGCGATGGCACTGGGTGGGGGCAGAGTGACACAAAGCCTGCCTCCCTCACGTTTCTGATTTGAATCTGTGGAGAGCAGAATGAGATTCTCTCCTGAGGTCATTTATATAAAACCTTGCCACTCTAGAACCAAACACACGCAACTGTAAATTGATTCATAACATCGTCACGCACAGCCTATGGGGACCGTGTCCAGTTGAATTAGGCCAAGATACCCCCCCCCCCCCAACCCAAAGAGAATGATGTCCCCCTTGCCTGTGAATCTGGACGATCTTGCGAATCAGTGAGGATTGTACGTACAAGTGACACTGAACAAACCGAGGGGGGACTAATTATTTTGTGGGGATGGATTATTACTCAGGTTTACCCCCCCCTCCCCCAAACCCACCAACATACTCAACTTTGACCCACCGATAAGATTTGGAATAATTTTTGTTGAGATTCCAGTGAGCAGAAAGGTGACCAGCTGTGACAGGGTGGGTTTCATTTGGCACTTTGGGCGCTAACGCGACAATGTAGCTATGACGCGGTGGGGCTAATTAATCACTCTGGGGGTTCTGTTATGTCTCAGGAGTGCACATGAGGGAATCGTCACAGGGGTGTTCATTTTGCCCCCCCCCCCAATCCAAACAGGCACATCTGCATGTTTGTCGTAAATGACTTCATAAATGGAACAAAACGATGCTAAGTATGAAGCGGGGACCATCTTGCCAGTGCCGTGGAAACAAGCAAAACAGAAGCAACCCCCAAAGCAAGGCTCTGCCCCCTTAGGGTGTGGCTTCATGAATTCATGAAGTGTTTGCTAACAACAGCATTGCCATAGAGATGATAAATCGATGGCAATGCAAAAGGTTTATCCTCTTTGGCTAACTGCGGCATAATGCTTACCCTCGATTAGCAATTCGGAGCAAAGTTATGATCGGTAAACCACCACAGTGTCAGGGTCTGTACCACCTGACCCTACCCTCTGTGACCCTTCCACGTTTGACCAGCAGGCATTGCTGGTCATTCTGTCTGTCCCCTTCTCTATCATTTAGTCTATCCCAGCGGTGGCCAATCTTATCCAAAAAAAGGTCGCTGTGTATGCGGGTTTTCGCTGCAGCTCCCTAATTAAATTACTAATTAGAGGACTGATTGGCTGAAGAGTCCTCATACCTGGGTTTGAACAGCTGACCTAAAGGCTACCCCCAAAAACCTGCATACACATGGCCCTTTGCGGATAAGATTGGCCACCGCTGGTCTATCCCTTTCCTATGTGGTCATTCCCCGTTTCACCAGCAGGTGTTGCTGGCCAACCTGCTTCCCCTGTCTTAGTCCCTAGTTTTCCCTAGTGTGTTCTCCCTGTTTCCCAAACTGCTGCATAGCGTAGTGGGTTGAACAACATGCAGCACACAATCTGTTAACTCTCTGGTTGTGGGTTACAGGCTGGTCTCCTCTGTTATTTTGTATTTATTGGTTTTCTGTTTTTTTTTTCTCTAGTGTTCATTAGATCTGTGTTCTCCATTTGAAGCTTGTGCCTTGTTTTATTACGATCAACTTGTTCCAATTTTCTGAGTGTTGAATTCCTAGTCTGTGATTAGTGTTTCTTTCTTTGAGTGTTTGTTGGAGTTGCACTAGTCTCCTGTTCATTAGTATAAGTTACTGCACCTGTTTTCCCTGCTCTGTTGTTATTGGTTAATTCTCTGATGTGTCACATCTGCCTATTCATTAGCTCAGTTGTCTGTGGTATTTAAATGCTTGCCCTCCTTCTGTTCCTCACTGATTCATTGTGTGTTGCTGGTGGAATGTTAGGTCAATGCCTTTTGTTATAGTGTGCTTGGTTTTCCTGCTTGTGTTCCCTCTGTTAGTCTACGTGTGGCTTTCTTAGTTATTTTTCCCTTTTTGAGTTTTTGACCCCCCACAGTTCCGTGATTTTCTGGGTTCCACATTTTCTTTACTTTTGTTAATAAATCCCTTTGTCTTGGAGCTTTTAAGTGGATCCTCACCTTTTTTTCCCCACCTGCACCATGCCATGCCGCAACACAAGCGAGAATCGGCACAAAATACAGTGTTACTGTGTGAGCACTGTGTTAAAATAACTTTGCATTTAACTGATTACTGTCCTATCCACACCTTATCAGATGGGAGGGGGGTGTAGGGATAAGGCAGAATACCAGCAGGCTGGGCTCGTCATTCTAGGGCCGCTGTTATTTCCGGCCTCGTTCTGTGCGGCGGGGGACCCTGAATCCAGACGCTTTTCGTGGTGCCCCTGGGTTCCCACACAGAGGTGTCCGATTTGCCAGGCGTTCCGACCCCCGAAACAAAACTCGGACTGAAGAAATGAGTGATGTTTCCTCCTCACGGGTTATGGGAGATCCTGTCAGGGTGCAGAAGAGAAGCGTGTGGAGAAGCCAGCTTCTGAAAGAGGACGGCTCCTTGTCGACGGCTGGGGATTGATGATTAATGACACGTTTTCATGAAAGGACCCCATTCTTCCTTCCCCCCAGGCCCCTCCCCCAGCCACCTCGTCCAGAAGTAACACATCACCCCGGCCTTTAGATCTCCCAGTGCTGTAGATGTAATCTGAGCCACAGACGGCAGCTTGTTTTCCCAAAGCTCAGGACCAGGGCAGGTGGGAGCTGCCTGCCAGAGTTTGCAGGGAATCGGGGTTCTCCCAGTCAGACTCCTGACTGGGCCACACCCAGGAGGCCAGGATGCAGCTCTGTGCCTGACAGCCTTGTGGCCGTGGACCCGTTTAGCTGCACCCAGGAGGCGAACACATGGCCAGTGAATAGAAATCGGCCACCCCACACAACGGCCTGACCTGTGGGTTTGAGGTCTGCTTTATGAAGACATCCAGTGATGCTTTTGTTGATCACATATGCGTCCAAAAGTGAAATCTATTTCTGTTTTTTTCTGGTTCCGAAGGGATGGCATTCAACTTGATCTGTTGACGGAGGGGGGTCATTCTCTATCACTGGCTTAATTCGGCATGAACGAGCCGTGAAAGGGGTCAAAAAAGCCCCCAGTCAGGCCAGCTGCATCAGATTCAGGATCCGTCTTCGAATTTGGTGATGTGGATAAAGGTACCAGGGAGACTGACAATGCTTTTTGGGGATGCCGGGTCGCTCCAGGGTCCATGCGACGGAGCGAGGAAGCAGGCCAGACAGCGTGTGGAGCCTGCCCGCAGTCTTACCCCCTGCCACCCGCAGCGCCCACGGTTGAGCTCACGCGGAATCCGACAGCCCCTCCCTGTGCCTTTGGCTGTGACCCCCGTCCCCTGCCTGTCGCTTAGTGGCCAGTCTGTCCACCCCCCCCCCCCAGAAAGCACAAATATCACGTTCAGCGATGACAGGCTGCTATTTATGATCCACTTCAGCACGCCTTGGATACGGCACAAAGGATGCTGGGTAATTTCACGCGGAGTGAACGTGATTTAGGCCTGTCTGAGCACTCAGAGCATTCACTATCCCGCGGAACACAGTGGGGGCTGCCTCCCTCCTGACTCACACCACCCCACTTTCTCAGAGATGTGTCCACCGGGCGTTTTAGAGACCGCCTGACCGCCGTTCTCTGCTTTTTTGGCCTGTTTAGGTCATTCCCAGACTCCCACTTAAAGGAAAGCAAGCCATGTTTGTCATTCTAGAACGGAGGCCAGTCCTCATGTATTTTTAGAGGGCCAAATTCCATCAGCAAAACAAAGCCAAGGCCTACTGCAGACCAGGGGTCCCCAGTGGCAAAATTAACCAAGCGGGGGAACAGGCGGGACCAGGGGGGACCGACCTCCCGGCCTGGACTCAATTGCATTTCTGTCCAGATGCAGACCAGTTTGCCAGTTGGTGACTACAGTTCTAAACGGTTCTTCACGTTTTTGACATAAATTGCTTACATATTTTCGCTTTTTCATCAACAATCAACATTACATATCTCTGGCAGTGGATCCACACCTCCACACAACTGTATATTACCTCACTTTCTGTCTATGTTGATGTGGGCACTGCGTTCCTCACTCCAATATTTATCAGTGTGACGTAACCAGCACCAAAGCTACCCCTCTGTCTCTGTTGGACAGATCATCAGCTAATAATGCATGCTTACCATAACCCTTATAATAAACTGGAAATTGATTGTCGTGTATATACTTAGCCGTACAAAGATATTTGTGTGGGTGCGTATGTATAAAATTACCTCTCCAAAATTGGATTTTTCGTATCACCCTTATCAGAGACCTCCAACCTCACGGAGCTACTTGTGTGATCATCACAGCGTGTCTAATTAACTTACGGCATTACCTCACACGATTAATCAGAATCACTGTGAGCCAAGCGATTTCCTCCGACATAAAAATTCTTTATAGCATTAGCAGTTGGGCTTTTAGGGGGGGGGGGGGGGGGGGGCACTAAGAGTGTGGGACTTCAGCATAGTCAGCATCTTGCTCCCCACAGAGAGTGAGTTGGAACGTCACCGTCACGGCGTCAGCGGGGAAATCGGGGAGAGCAGCCCTGCGAGAAGGCAGCCCGACCCCAACACCAGCCAGAGCACACTGGCCTGTAGCCAAGCAGGCAGGTCCCAAAGCCCCGGACACACAGAGTCATTCCGCAGTGTTATCTGGAACATCCGCATTCAACAGAAAAACAAGCATGATTCACTGATCTGAAGAGCAAAAATGATGCTCATATAGACAAAAACTGTGGCATATTAAGTTTTACATTAAATACAGTATGTCTGTATAGACTACAGAGGTGGAAATTTCAGGTCCAGAAAGTACAAATCCAGACCGTGATTTAGTTTCAACCAACCAGTTGAGCATAAAGAGTCACAGTCACAGAGTACTCAGCTGGTTGGTTAAAACAAACTCCTGGTCTGGATTTCTACTTTCTGGACCTGAAATTTCCACCGCTGATAGACTATGAAGTGCTACACACTGTAGTGAATAGTAGTTTGTACAGTACTATATGATCGATATCATGGGTTCCCCTTTTGGAAAGGGGGTGTGGTGGTGGTGGTGGGGGTCTACAATTGATTGGTTGCAATTACAGTTACAATTAAATTCTTTCACATTTTTAGCATTTATAATGTTTATTATCATATTCTGCTGATCATCTCACAGCCCCCACTTTGGGAACTCCTGGTCTACATAGTAGCGTACAGGAATATATAGACTATAGTAGTATGTGTAATGTACAGGAATACATAGACTATAGTAGTATGTGTAGTGTACAGGAATACATAGACTATATAGTAATATGTGTAGTGT
>JAODLC010000007.1:6953623-6968591 GCA_026781145.1 Hippopotamyrus pictus
TTTTAGCAAATGGCTGCAATATAACAAAGAGTGAAAAATTGAAGGGGGTCTGAATACTTTCCGTACCCACTGTACATTGAGATCACCTGGAGAAGGGTGTGGCCATGAGGCAGGTAAGTAGTGAACTGGATGTAACAAATACTCTGCGGACCACAGGATTCAAACCCACAACCTTCTGGATAAGGACAACATACCCCTAAGTATTACCTGGCTGCTCACTAACCCCAGGACCCAGGAGCTGTGCTATGCTGATCTGTTTCCTTACAAACATACATTTGTGCCATTCCTCTCCAACCATGAAACATCGATCAAACTGTGACGTAATTTAATTTTCAACACTTGATCTAACTCATCGCCTTTCCCTAGCGTCGCCGCTGCCTTGCTGCTGATCTCAAGGCTGTGGTTCAGCCCTCCTCTAAGTACCCTTAAAATAAACATCAAATAAACAGGAAGCTTTATGAGCAATAAGACTTTGGAATAATACTGCATAAATAATTGATAAATAAAACATTACTCAAAGAAATTAGTAATTTTAGGGCAACATTTTTCAGTATCGAATATGCAATTAGTTTTGTTTAAACACAGCTGTATATCAGCCGACCATATTTTCATATTACTATATATACTAACACAAATAAATATAATTAGTATGGAAACACTGCTCTAGTTTTAATAGCGTGGAGTCTGTCCACACCAACGAAAGCTGGTATGACGTTTGAAAACTATATAAGTTGGAACGGAACACATTTCAAAGTAAACACTTTAAGAATTACTTGTGCCAACTAGTAACAAAAAGTAATAATACTAGCTAGTTAATGTTTGTGCAGGGAGCATGTCCTGAAACCATAAACGAAAAAGCTAATCTTTTAAACGTTAAGCAGTCATTCACAAATGCCATTAATGCGGCACGGAAGATGCCTTATGCAGTGACAAAAGGGACAAATGGAGCCTGATAAAAAGCTACAGGGAAGGACCCGATTTTCCAGTGTGAAAGACAAGGGGAGACAGAGAGGACGTCTGGAGTTATGACAGCCCTGAAAACGTTTCTATTTTAGACCGTCAATTTGCACTGTACTCCGCTGAAAGAATGCTAATTATTCCTGTAAAAGCGATTGGCAGGCTGTGTGACATGCAGAGAGCCTGCTTTTAGATGTGACTCAGACAGGGAGAGAGGCTGAGAGGATTGTTCTGCTGTGAGAGTGAGTCTGGAGCGAGGCTTCAGGCCCGAGAGCTGCTGCTTATTAACATGTGCAAAGGGAGCACTTCCATAGCGGGGGGGGGGGGGAGAAGGGAAGGAGGTTTGGGTGGTGAGTCTGCAAATCCTCTCGTTATGCGTCTTTCTACAAGGCCTTCTCTGCATCTCCTTTACTGATGAGATTTGCTAATCAGTAAGACATGAAGGGGCACAAATACGTAGCAGTTTGAAGTACAAATCATGAACAAATACAGTAGCTATTTGATATACAAGATGCTTCATGATTCATTAATGATGAAAAAACATGATCAGCATTTCACGTGTTATTCATTGTTCCTTCAGTAGTTCACGGAGGTTAACTGAATTAATAGATATAGTAACAAATAGGGATGTAACGATACACTCTATCAGTAGCTCAACTCGTTTCAGATCAGCGACCTATCGGTCATTTAGAGAAATACTCCTCTGAGTATTCTACATGCATGTATTCTACGGCAGGGATGCCTTTTTCGGCATAACACCGGTTTAAATCATCATACATTTACATCAATTATTATCGTTACATACCTAGTAACAAATATAGTAATTGCGTGACATAAAACGTCCCAATTCATTAATGATGAACGAACATGAGCTCAGTATGTAACTAAGACTTAGTTTGTGATTAATTAATACATACATAGCATAATGTTACATTATAAGTGCCCCTTCAAGTAAATAGCGTTACCCAGTAATCTTTATGATTCAAAACTGAATTTGTGTGACTCAGAACTGAAACGTGATAGAAGTGGAATAACTGTAATTCAATTCAATGAAAAAGATCCAAAATGAAATTCCCAGTCTTTTTGTCAGTGTTGATCCTTCTTAAATTTGCTAAAAGGTGACTGGTTTAAAACCTCTGTAACCATCTGTTTTCATAAAAGTCTTTAGTAATCACAAAAACTTTCAACCTATATACATTATATTTACTTTATTATTTAGCATATGCCTGTGTTTCCCAACCCAGTCTTTGGGGACCCCTGGATAATCCACATTTTTGGTCCCTCCCAGCTTCAGGCCAATTAAGAACACAGAGTACCTGATACGTGTGTGTTGGAATCTGGGAGACAGCAAAAACGTGGACTGGCTGGCAGCCCCCAAGGACTGGGTTGGGAAACACTGGCATATGTTGCTGTTGTAAACAAAGCATAAGTAAGGAAAGCATGGAGCAAAGGAGCAAGATCAGCAAGCAGGATTTAAACTCAAAACCTTCTGGATATGGGCAAAGATCCCCAGCCAGCTGGGCAGTACACCAGCCCCTGTACAAGTAAAATACATGAGAATAATGTAATTATTTTGTCGCTTTATTAGCATATTCTGCTTACCTACTAATTAACTTTACATTTATAGCAACATGACAAAAACCTAAGACTGATGTTTTACGTCCTAAAATGCCTTTCGGGTGTGGAATTAATTGATTCTTATTCTGCTGCTCAGCTACTTGACTCAAGCACCTGATTGTCATTTTGTACCAGTGTGGATGGGAGCCCATGGAATGGGTGGAGAACCACAGGTGCAGAGATACTTCATGAGCTGGCTGGCTAAAAGAAACGAAGAGGAAACGAACGATGTAATGCTCAGGCACCGGCTGGTCAGCAGAGCCAATCTCTAGGGGAATTGTTAGTTTCATTACTTTTCAGCTGCACTTCAGCGCTGGTCCTGCTTCATGGTAACGGCCTCTCCGTGGCAATTCCGTTTTAACAATGCCTCTGAAAGCAAGGTGGGATGACAGAAATTATAACCATGAGCACGTCAGAAACCAAACAAATCCCATTAATAAACAGAATGGACGACACTTAATGAATCTCCCAGCAAGCAGATCATAGCTGAATGACTGATCCCAAAACAGATCACGACGGCCAGGCAGTGCAATTAAAAGCTTCTAAAACCAGTGCATACTCAAATCTGGCACCTCTGATTTACAAAGCTAATTTAAGGCTGTAAGCGATAGTATCCGTGAATCTGTCTACCTTTTTACAATGTTTATTTATCCGAAGTCCTTGGTGCGCCGTCATTATTCAGAGCGATGTCTCAGTGATTTCCACAAAGAAGGAGCCACTACTGGGTAATAAATCTTGCCTGGTTTACAACCCACTAGGAAGGAGGAGAAATTTAGAAAAGCATGTGGCCTAATAACTAAACTAAACTCGAAGCCAATTAGACCAAAACAAGGAAGAAGACGTGTGCATTAACTGGAGCCCCAGCTAAAAAAAGCATCCCCCAGCCCTAGTTACTGGCTCCCAGCTTCAACGTCAACTTCCAACCCCAGCAAGAACTTCCTGGCATCAACAAAAACCCCTAACAGTGCAACTAAACCTGATCACCGGAGAGATATGCCAACTCCAGTTTAATGCAGCCAGAAAGCTAATTAACTAGCCACAAACATTATGGCAATATACCATCATGCGCATGCTACAGATCCAGAACTCTAAAGGTGGTTCTAAGCCCTGTAAGAGCGACAGAAACTGGGCTGCTGTTAGCAGACCGGATGCCCCGTGCCCCTCGCCTTCCACACGAGGGTTTTTCAGAGGAGAAACTTGTGGAAAACAGTTTCTCTCTGACCTAACTGTATATAAACAGTATTTCAGTTACTTTCAGTTACTTTAATAGCCTCTCACTTCTCTCACTCTCTCTGTGACACACACTCATTCACACACTCACAGACCATAAAGTGTTTTTGAGAAACACCAATTCAGTTAATGCGCAGACCGTGTTGGGGGTCCTGAGTACCCCGCACAAACTCAGGAAACAAAGCACACTTTCCTATTACCATTTCTCTATCTGTCAAAACTAATGACCCAAGTTGGTATATTAACAGTGAGAGCTAAGAGATACCTTAGCACGACACAGACTGTGAAGTATTGCTCATCCCTGATAGACGGCCTCATTTTCACCTATATAACAGGCACCTGAACACCGAGAAAGAGGAAGACCTTTACAGCACGTTGCTCACAGCACGCTAAACCTCCACGTAAGTCTCTGCCATAATGTGGCACAAGTCTGAGCAGGAGATTTGAATTAAATATATGCATTACATCTGTGATAACTTCTGCAGACGGGAGCATTCTGAACTTAACCTACAGCATCTTCCGTATGTGTCTCATTTAAAAGTTTCATTTGGAAATAAGGTGAATTCTGAACACTGCAGGGACAAAGCAAGGATTGAGAGAATGAACCTAAAATGCAATGTGGTGATGTTTCCCCGGGTGCTGTTTACGTCTGGAACAATTAACACAACAAAACATTATGAATATTTACCCTTCCTGCCCCTTATTACATGCAGTAACACTGGAATTGCAAACAGTGTAATTCTTACATGCTGTAATATCTGTATTTTTAAAAATGTAAATATAGATACTACTGAACCGATTTTTGGAATAATCAGGGCAAATCTGCTTTTTGTCTTGCCCTGAAGTATTCTGTACGAGACACAGACTTTACCCCAAGTGCTGAAATGGGAGACTTTTTACTGCAGAAAAAGTTCATTACCTTTAGAATTTATTCTTTAGAATTGTTAATGATGATGATCTTTAAAAAAGTCGTTAAGGTTGCTTAAGGACACAATGACCCCTTTCACTTTTACTATGACCGAATGAACTCATTGTAAAGCTGTCTCCCTTGTTATGACACAGACACTCTCCCGTCAGTTTTGAGAACCAGGCCACCCTCGTTATCACATCTAATTCGCCGCAACGTTCTCTGCGACGTTCCTACACCAGCGGCTTTCCAGTTCCATTTCACTTATCTGTTCGTTGCTTATCCATTACGTCTACGGCCTAAGAACACAAAAGGCGCGATCACTAAAATTAAAATACAGAGAAATCAGAATAATGTGCCGTAGGAGACGCTT
Source organism: Hippopotamyrus pictus (assembly GCA_026781145.1). Lineage (NCBI taxonomy): Eukaryota > Metazoa > Chordata > Actinopteri > Osteoglossiformes > Mormyridae > Hippopotamyrus > Hippopotamyrus pictus. The sequence goes on from JAODLC010000007.1 coordinate 6,958,708, forward strand.
CGCTATGTTAACATTTTTGTGCGATGTGGCTACCTTTGCTGCACATTATTTGGATATAAATACGAATGGGTTGTCCTTGGATGCTTTTCTACTCAACACTTGAATCAACATTGGCTCTGAGGAACATTCCATGTGCATAAGCTCAGTGTTTGTTATAGAAACAGTCCTGTTAGGCTCATTTTAATACTCTTACAGTGTCCACACGAGACCTGCAACCAAAGCTGTCTAACCCGACTGGCCTTGGCTATAAACCCTCAAGGGTGAGATTCAGCCTCCTACAGGAGTCTCAGACATCCGGAAATAAAAATAACTAGCATAGATGTGAAGTAGAATTACCCCGAGCTCAACTGCTGTTACATATGAAGTCGCATAAACAAATAAACAAAACATGATGCATAGCTAATGGCAGTTCATTCCACTTGTTTTTGCTGCCCCCATGGTAATACCTGAAATCACTGCATCCCTGATGCTTTGCTGGAGTTTAGCTGGGGCTGTCTCCCCCCGCAGATCTTCCTGATTTTCTCATTACAGTTTTGCTCAGTGGTTTAAACGATCTGAATAAAACAGAAGGACTTTTCTGCTCCGCTGAAGACGATCATGCCATGGAAACAGACCATAATATTTATGCCAATACCTGACGACCTGAGTGGATGTCACGGGTGACATCGATATCGTAACTCATCCACAGTAATAAAAGAAGCAGATAATAAATAAAAACAGTTGTCATGCATACTTTTTCCAGAAGGTTCCCTAAACAAAGCAGGGTCAAATGTAGTTAATCTGGCTGTTTGACAGGCCAGTATTGACTTAACAGTTAAGAGAAGCTGAGAGATTTATCAATGAAATTTAGACAAGGTGTCCAGTGAGGTTTTGGGGATGATCTTAGGGAAAAGGATGAAATCAGTTAGCTCATATCTCATGGTGCCCCATGCGGGTTAATGTCCTTGTCAGATGGGGGATTCGTCTGAATGCTGAATGGGAGCAGAGTACTTACCCATCATGCTGTGCTCCCAATGATTATACAGTACCATCCCTGTCATGTATTAATATCTCCCTGATGTGACAAGACCCAAGGGGCCTGGGGGGAGGCCTCCTATATGTTGGTACTAACCCACTCCCCAAATCCTCCGCTCTGATCAGCCGAGTGTCTCTCCCAGCACGTGTGAAGGGCTACCGGCTACACCGAAGCAGCCCATTTCCTGCGCCGCCCCTTCCGTCGGCGCCGCGCGTCACCATCCTCAGAGCAGGGGAAATCAGCGACGCGCTCAGAGCCGTGGGCGTTAATGGCCCCAGATGCCCTAAAAGCGCCCAGTTCCCTGAAGCAGCTGCCGCTCTCAGTGGAGGGGGGGCCGTCCCAGTACAGAGGTGACGCTAATCCATCGCTGACCTTCACGTTCAAAGGGACGAGGCCCCACCGCCGCCTTGGCGAAGTGCCATCCGGCACAGCGGCTCCTGGCATCTGTTTACCGCTCAGCCCCTCTCCACTGCATCTCCCGACTACATCTCCATCTGGAGCTCAGTGGCCACCTGCTTCCCTGTCCAACCAACACCCCCCTTCCAGAGCTCACGGCTCCAGTATGAACCAGTCAAATCCCCGAGCCACATCTGTCTCTCTGTTCAAGCCCTCAGGCCCTCACTGTTCGGCAGCCACCAGTTTTTGAATAATTAAAATATCCAAAAAAAACTCGCTCAAAATGTAGTTTTTCTGTGATGCAATTATGACGACACATAATTGTGTCTTAATTATAACCGCAGTGTAATTGTTTACAGAGTCACAGTGCACCCCAAAGGGCCAATTGCTTTGTCATACAGCAAGATGACATGTTTATCTACATTTATCGGTTGACAGTGTTTGTTTATTCCATATTACTAGCAGCTTGAAGCGTAAAGCCGCTTCTCACAGATTCTCTCTGTTCTTTAAAGTTTGGCTTTTTTTCTCCCTTTTACACGGCATGTCTTATCACAGTTGTTGAAATCACAGAAGATAAAACGGCAAAAATAAATCGGAGCGAATCGGACCCCCGGGGGGAATTCCAGCGCTTACTGGGTGTTATAATCCATGTACAAATGTAACACTTGCACAAATTAAGAGTTACGTAAATCTGGTACGCACAGCGCTGAGGGTGAAATGCCGTTAAGCAGCTTAACGTAGCTATGCCGTTTATTTACACAGCTCTCTGAAGGCCCTCGCCTACGCCGATGAACAAGGAGGGGTCACCTCAAAGATTTAGGCACTCATAGGAAAGGCAGCTGACTTCCCTACATTCCACAAACGCATCGAGCGCCTAATCCTCTCTGATTTCATACATTCCAGTCAATAACCACTTCAATTAATGTATTTTGACAGACGGCTGGATGGGTGTAATTCCAATTTTAAAACGGCCAGGACAAGGCAGTTCAAGTTACAAACACATGTATGTGCGGGAAAAAATCTGATTGCCAAAATTAACTTTTAATCCAGTTTTGCAGAAAATTGCAGAAAATTGTATCACTAAAACAGGTCAGTATATAAGATGTGTACATTAATGGCAAAAAAAAAAAAGTGGGACAAACAATGTTAGAACTGTTTTTAAAAAATCGAAATTCTTACTTCTTGAATCTTAATGCACTTTCAACGTATACAGTAAATGAGGTCCCATAGGGAGACAGGCTATCCGCAGAGTAACAGTGTGCTTGGAGATTCTTCATGCCTTTTTCATGCTAACCTCTTTCCAGGCCCTGGCTGGGCCTCTGCCAGCAGCTTGTGTCTGCAGGGCATGAAAGCTTCACTCAGACTCATCGTGAAATATTAAACAGGCTGAAAACACCACGCTGGAAAAGCAGCCTGCATTTATGAAGGCTCCATCTACTGACAGAGCACCCTATTAATACTATACTTGATACGGAACGCGAGAGAATAACGCGAAACATGCGATGGTCGCGACGGAGTGACGAGATGTGAAGCGCGAGAGCGAGTCTGGGGAGCAAATCAGCTCAGTGACATGGTGGGCAGAATCCAAGCAGCCTGCTTCCTGTAGACTCAATGAGGAGATGGGCAACATGGTGAAAAATGGCTTGTGGTCTCTGTATGGGTCACTCTACATGCACCGCTGAAGATGGACTAAAGAGCAGGAATGGCGTTTAAGTTTTAGTGGTTACTCATTATCTAATAGTAGCAGGGAGATTTCATACATTATTACATTTTTTATCTCCTAGCTACACTCAAATGAGCATTTCAATAGCTATATCTCAGATTTTAAGATACACTTAAACCCTGGAGTCATTTTTGAGCCAAAAAAGATGGTTGCATAAGATGGAGCTGAAGTTAAAACATGCCATCGTTCAATGAAAGCCCTGTAAAATTTGATTATTATTAAGAAATCCTTAAAATATCTTGCTCTCAGAGAAGTGTGCCTACACTTACTCCCAGCCTCTCAAACACAGTCATTGTAATTCTAATTCTATGGGTCTAATTCTAATGCTAAAATATTGTTTATGTTCCATGTACAACAAATTGGTTTACTAATTACACATACCTCGAGATTTGTAAATTATGTCTCATTGCTTTCAATTTAAATTTCTGTTCGCATTTAATTGCCAGTAGCATTTACATTGTTGCATTCTGTATGAACAATGTTTTTTTATCAAGCATCTAGATGCAATTAATATAACAGCCTTAAAAAACTTACCTAATTAGAATGCCTAGATACAATCTATCCATCCATCCATCTATTTTCCGTATTGCTTTTCCAGTACAGTGTTGTGGTGAGCCTGGACCCTATCCCAGAACCTACGGGCACAAGATTGGGGAGTCTTTAGACGGAATGCCAATACATCACAGACACATGTGGGGTTTTTAAAGTGTAAGAAGAGAGAAATGTGTGACTCCATGTGTGACTCATACTGAATGGGAAATTCCACTCTGTAACATTAAGTCTTTTGAACGGATGAACTGACGAACACCGAAGACAAAAACACTAACGCATCAAATGGATTTTTAGAATTACATTCCTCTATACCAGGGGTGCCCAATCTTATCCGCAAAGGGCCGCTGTGTATGTGGGTTTTCGCTGCAACTCCCTAATTAGATTACTAATTAGAGGACTGATTGGCTGAAGAGTCCTCACACATGGGTTTGAACAGCTGACCTACAGGTTATCCCAAAGACCTGCATACACACCGGCCCTTTGCGGATAAGATTGGGCACCCCTGCTCTATACTACTAAAACACACTGCACACTCATCTAGGAAGTATTCACTAGGATACACAGACCACCCTATCCAAGTGTTCCCTATGCTAGGAAACCTGATCATGGAGAATCCTGTCATTTTTATCACAGCAGGAGTGACGTATAGAGAAACGGAACAACAGTATTTTTTTAAGCGGTGTCAGACCTGTGGCCCTTTCAAAGCACCTTCATAAGAGCAAGGCGTGGGACCCAGCGGCGCACCACGAAGAGGACAGGACGAAGCCCAGCTTCACGCTGAGGTGGGTCGGCGCAAACATCCCTCAGTTTCAGACATACATCACTACTGCCGTTGACTTCCACAAATGTATGAACACAGAAAATGACCAGTTGCTGTAGATTCAAAGAAGATGACAGGATGCTACACAGCTTGAATGACAAGTGACCTGTTGTTCTCATATCATTACGATATTCCGGTTGTTCAAAGGTCCTTTAGCTAACAAGCTTATGCTTTTGGTGAAGGCAGCAGTGTATGGAGTAGGATTAGTGATATGCAGAAAATGAGAGCAGCAGATATTTTGATGTCAAGATACAATCTAAACATAGCCCAGACATCCATTTCCAGTTTTCCCTAAAAGCACATAATGACACATATGACCATTGACCCTATAACCTTTGTTTAGCAGCTATAAAAAGTTCTGAATGGAGAAAAAACATCCAGCCAAAACTACCGTATATGGTTCAACAAAGCAACGCATGTGTCCTCAGAGGACAGAGCACACTGGGAAAATGAAGGCTGATCTGGGCTTTCACTGCTCAAGTTCAGACTTGGTACAATGACGCAGGGCAGGTAATTGTAGGGGGTATCCATTCCTCAAGCTTGTGTGATCCCTAATTTGTCACGAACGAGTAATAATCATAATCACGCTCCGTGAATTTTATGGTGGTCTTTCTGAAATGACACCTAATGAAAACGACGTTAGACAAGTCATGTGATGGAGAATCGGGGCCTCAGGCCAGTAAACACCACGCCAGTCACGACTCTCATGTCCCTCATCTCACACTGCAGTCTCTCTCTAGGTATATTTACCATAATAGCTCATAGACCGTAATTAGGAAACAATCCATCCATTTACTCCCTTTACAGGAGTTTAATTATTTTAAACAGAAAAGTAGTTACAGCAGCTGATCGGTGTCAGCCTAAATTAGAACCGGACATGGGTGTCGTTAGGTCTGATCACTCGGGGCCATAGCCCCAAGTACTTTATACCTTGCTCAGATTATTTTACCCCAATGCCAGCCTTCCTTTAAAAGAAAAAAAAAAGTCAAGCCCCAGGTAACCTTAACTTAGCCCCTGATTTTTTCCAATAGTTAGAAACCCCCCTGGAACCGGGTGTGGTCAGAGTCAGCCAATCACAGAGCTCATGTACTCAATAATGGGCAGAGCTTGTTGGCTCCACTCCTCTTTCTGTCTGGTTTTCCTTTGATTTGACTTCTAGGTCCTCGCTGCCCACAACACAGTTTGCTTGCAGAGGAGGAGTAGGGCTAAGGTGAAACAGGCTAGCACACCACCAGAAGTTCGCACCTGAGTTGGAGACGCAACCTTACCACCTCATTCCGCTGGCAATACCTACTACATTGATTTGTACTTGCTCGATTGGACAGGACTTCTTCGTAAATTTAAATATGAGGAGCATATCTCCATTTTCCACTGTCTAGTTGTTTGTCTTTCAAATTCTATATCATAAACCTGAAAACATAAACTAATAAATCAGACAGATTTGATCAAACTGCGCTGGACCGTGCAGATTTTTTGAAGGAATAGGCTCATTAGGCAGTCAGACCGAACGGGCGAAGCAAACCTGTCAGATACAGATGAATGTGCTCCATGAGGTGAAGAAGGATGAACCATTTAACCGGGAGACAGACGTTAAAGTCAGGAAAAATAATCCCATGTCAATATCCTGTACGTGTGATAGACTTGCTCAGGAACAGCCTCTGTCAGATTTGTGGGATTTGCAGGGTGTGGGGAATTATGTTCGGGACACTGTCTCACGTTCAGGTACCGAGGAACTGACACATGCAGACTGAGGCGGCAGCAGGTCTCATACACGTAACGTCATTTTCTACAACGCTTATCCCTTTCGATTGAAAGGGGGTGTTGGGGCCAGAGAGCATCACACATAAATCAGCAAAGGCAGCATTAAATTTAGGGAAAAGGGCTCATTCTTGGTCTCAGGGACCACCTGGCTAAGATGAAGTTTCAATAAATGTCCTATTGTTTTATCAGTGAATTTGATCTATATCCATTTTTTTCCAAAATTCTCAAATCGATAGTAACCAGAAACAGACCTTGCGTTACTAACTACAAAATGTAGTGTGCTTCCCAAGATACTTCAAATTACTACTCAGCTTGGGCTTAAATCAGTCACGCTGCCACACAATCGTTCAGATGTTAGAAACAATGAAGCGACGACTAATGATTCAAATAACTCCTTTGTTGCCTGTAATTTGGTTTAATGCTGTTCATAAATATTAAGGTGTTGATATTAAATGAAAATCATCAGGATTCAGTGAAGCTTTAAACAGAGCTAGCTGGGGACAGAGGCCGCAGGGCTGTTCACGTCATCCCTGAAAATGACAAAAGGACCAGACGGGACAAAGCACCGCTTCCTCTTTATTAAGCTGCATGCCGTGTTTATTCGATTAGCGTACAGAAACTGGGCAATACTTTAACAATCTTTGACTTCTCCATCTGCTATTTATTCCTGGCGTTTATGAGAAGCAATAAAGAAAATGTCAGCGATACTGGCAAGACGTAAGCAGATTAAATATTGGAATGTTCAAAATCATGGCATGCCAAAAAAAGCTTTATATATAGCTATGCAGAGAAGAACAGGTCATGAAAGAAATCAACATGTCCACCTCGAGTTTCTGTCATGCAGATACATGGTGCCTTTCGATCCAGGATACACCCAAACTGAGGCAAGCCCCGAACCACAGCTACCCTGATTGGATAAATGAATACTGGATATGCATGTAGAAATTCATCAGCTACAATAGTGTGTTTGTTTTAGTTTAATTTAGCCCTGCAGTTAAGCAAGATATCTTTAAAAAGTTCCTGCTTGCATTTACTTCAGACTACATTTCCAATAAACACAAGACAATAAGCACAAAATCAATGAACAACAGAAGAATAGCAGCACTGCAGACACTCAGCATTTACACAAACAAAAGCCTGAGCATTAAAATAAAGCTCCCACTGAAGAGAGCAATAAACATCTTCACTGATTACTGAGTGCAATATTCTGGAGTTAGCAACACGGTGAGAAGCACCGAGCAAGACAATTACCACATTTATTACAACGTTTCTAAGGCTCCGTGGAGGTAAGGATCTATTCCATATATTTATTTCCCTCTCAAGATAACAACCCAGACACAAAAACTAGTGAAAACGTTCATCATCCATGGTATATACCTGCCTACCCCACCCAGGGTCAGTGGGAGGTACGGAGCCTATCCCAGAAGCTATGACAGCTGATAACCCAGGATGAGGCGTCAACCTGCCACAGGGCACATATACACACCATTCACACCTATGGACAATTTGGCAACTCCAAATCACTTAAGTGAACGCACAGTGGCACGGGGAAACCGTGCAAAGGTGCTAACCACCACGCCACCATGCTGCCCCCGGGGAAAATGTGCATTACTTCCTTAATTTTTAGTATTGCGAGTGAGTTCATCTGTTAAACTCATTCAGCTGACTCTCCCTCTGGAGGAAGCCACGCCCCCCTACCCCTCCACATCCCCTCCCTCACGCAACATAACAAATGACCACGGCTCTTTATTCTGCCTTGAAAGGATTTGTTACACGTGGAAATCGTAGGTCTCTGTTGAGTAAACAAACTGCAGAATATCCTCATCAGGGTTAAGTATTGGAAAAAGCAGATAGTTCCTGCTGTATTAAAGAGGGAAGGGGGGGCTTAAAATTTCATTTTAATTTATTCAGAGTGCTCTTTAATAATAAAAAAAGAAGAATCCCAAGGAACGCAAGCAATGTCAGCCAGAGCAATTAAATTTGCTGCTAAATTGATTACTATCCCTCTAGCTGCACAGTATCTCTCCATGCAATGCAGTGAAAATTTAAGGATTTTTAATTACCAGCAATTATTCATAAAGTACAGACTATTATCTCCAGCAGGAGCAATCAGAGACCATTTGTACACTACAATGAAAATAAAAACCTAAACTCGCAACGCCAAAAATGACAGTAATTAAATCGTTTTCTATGGAGAGCAAGCGTCCAGAAAAACAGTACTCTCATCTGTCCCAATTACATGTCGTGTCATTTTGGCGGGCTTTCAGACGCTTATAAACGGTATTAGGAAACGCATTGTCTTTGTTTGGACATCCCGTCAAGTCGGTCCTGGATTCCCGAGGACCTCACAGGAAATTCAGTTAGTTAGTTGGTTATAATAAAGAAGACCATAGGGTGTCTTATGAACATAGAACGCGACTGTTAATACAGAAAACATAAATCTAACTAAAACTGAGACTTTATAATAGTTACCAAGAAAAAAACCTAACACCCCTTAAATGTATTTAATGATAAATTTATATTCCCGTTATGAAATCGATAACAAACACCTTAGCAAAATCTCCATGCGTTCGTCCTCGCGCTTGCAGGCAAACGGGCGACGTCAGACCCGCGTTCCGGTCAGCGGGAAGGTGACGGGTACCGTCCCACCAGCGGAGGAGTAATAAGCCTGGCGACGCGGTTTCCTCTCGGGAAAGACGTCAAATTTCTCAGCCCCCCGATTGTTTATTTTGTTTAATTAATGTGCAGAGAACAGGTTTACTTACAGAGCTCCTATAGCCTGAGGAAAGCAGCCGTTTAGGTTATTTATAAGCATTTAGGAAAAGGGGTGTATTTAAAAGCCGCCTTTAGCCTGCATAATTTTTTTTTTAGTATAGTAAGTCTATCCACTTACTTTAAAACATTTAAAGTGCTAAGGAGATGAACGTATCTCGCAGACAGAACGTTTGACGGCTATCGCCGTTTATATCCGCGTTTAACGCCGCCTGTTGTCGCCGTCATTCTCTAAATACCGGCGGCTCTTTATCACAGTCTCGCCTACTTGTCCTGTTTTTATTTTATTTGACGACTCGAAAACAGATGTCGTGAAAATTCCCCGGGAGCTGACCGCTCGGCGACTTTAGCCGGTAAAATATTCAGGGAGATGCATAGTCTGGGAAAGAAGAGCGGAATAAAAGAGGATAAAAGAGATAAGTAAAAGTTGAAAGACTGACACTTCAGAGGAGGAGCAGCGCCGTGCCGCTGCAGCGACGGCCGCGGGGGCAGAATTCGCTAACAGAACAGAGGGCTTCTCAAAGCGCGGAAGCTGCCGGGCTGACACGCTGAAAGGGAGGGAAACGATAAGATGTGAAATTATCCGTGCCGGGAACACAGCAGCACTAACTATACAGCATTGAAATAAGGCACTAATGTTTTTGTTTGTGATCTCCTTTAGTATGCTTCTATCCTCTTTACATTCTGGGACTCTCAGCATCCCCACCTCCCTCTCTGGACACTTGGGAGCTGTCCTGATGTCAAGTTAAAGACTCAGTTGACCTCTGCCGCATCTCCCGTGCTTATTTAACATAAAGGTCCCTGTTGTGTTGTACGGCGTGAAAGCGAAACTGGAAAAGGCGCTT
>JAODLC010000007.1:6968691-6986688 GCA_026781145.1 Hippopotamyrus pictus
CTCATTTGGCCCCTTGACCCCCCCCCCCCCCCCCCAGCATATTCAGGGTCACTCAAGGGGAAAATTCTGTCCCCCATGCAGATGCAGTGAGCTAAGTCAGAGGATATGCAGCATAGGACGGTATACGTGGAGGCAGTGGGTAGTTAATTGTGCTTTTAACAGCCCCTTATCAGCTGGAATTTCCACTGGCAGTAAAATGTCTTGACTTTGTTCCCTTAAAAAAGGAACAGATCTCAACTACAGCCCCAAGTTTCTTCTCCAGAAAGGCCAGTTCGAAGCCTCTTAAGGCTCTACATTCTTCCCGAAAGGTACTCGGCAGACATTTACCACAGTGTACGCGTGATGTCCAGAGAGGCACAGAAACCATTTTATGGCTATCAAGTCACATCAGAACACAGGCTGAGAAAAAGAGCGAGCAGAACCAACTTGAACTCTGACAACTGCGAGTGGAGTCATTCACCTTGTGGCTGTTCAGCCAAGCTGACCATGCCTGAAAACACGACTCAGAGCTGACCTCTAAATCTTCTCTCGTTTCCTCTGCAGGAGAAAAACATTGGCCTCACCAGAGTAATACCCCTGCCAGATCATTTTTTGGAGGCCTTCAACTCTTAAGAAAACTTTATTGATTACACATATCAGAAATATATTTTCTATATATCAAGCTTATGCCAAAAGAACATATTTCTTGCCAAGGTAGATGGAGACTTCCTGGACCACAAACAAAACCCTGGGCCTTGGAATTCCCCTTCAAAAGGATCTGGTACCACTGAGGAACTGGCTCAGCTCGACCCGCACCTCATACCTGTGGCACCGTGGGGATGTCCCGCCTCCTGCTGCAGGCCTTTCTGAACAGAGGCCCCCTTTATATGGCCAGTGCCCGCGCAGGAAGTTCTCACCCAGTTCAAATAAACACGCAGCCGTCACTTCACGAGGAGTGTGGCGTTTTCTGCTTTTTCCGGGGAAGGGCAGGGGTGGTGGGGGGGAGGGATGAAAGGAAGGCACAGGATGCGGAGCATGGCTCAAGCAGGACCGGGAAAATGAAAGCCATACTCGGGAACAGCCCTGTGGTTAAAAAAGGCAAAAGAAAAACAAGAGTCCGTTGGGGCCTGGTCTGGCCATTTAAAGCGGTATGAATATGAGACTTCTCATACGATTTTGCTAGGGGAGTCAAACAATAGAAAGCAATAGTACGAGTCAGTGACTGCCACAGCTAAACCATTGTAACCCTAACCATTAAAACCAATCCATATTGTGAAACATCACTTTCTGGAATGCTAGGTACATAAAATAACCACTGTAGTGTAAAAGAAAATAATGTGTCCAGCTCTTGCAGCCCCGCAGATTTTTTTTTTACTCCCTACAGAGTAGTTTCTGACAGACAGTAAAAGCCAGCTGCAAGACTCGGTGAGGTAGGCTGGGAAAGCCCGAACATGTTTTTATGAGGCCCATTAGTGAAACAATCTGGCCATTGACTAGGGAGAGCGACGCCAACAGGCCGGAAGAATGGGGGGTAAAAACGGTGAACCTACCAGTGAGACAGGAGGCAGATGGCCCGCCAGGAAGTCCCAAGAGTACTATTTACCACACTCGCCTACCTCTAGGACACTGCTGCTCTCATCTCTGGAGGGTCTGGAGTGATGACGGAGAAAGAGTGGGGCCAACATCTTGTAAGAACTTCCTGCAAACTCGGGCCCCCATAAGAAAGATTATCGATCAAACCGTCCCATTCGCACCCCATGTGACAGAGACAAGCATCTATGGGAGGAGGCTGGGGGTGTGGGGGAGGGGGGTATAGGGCAGCATTTTCTGCAGATACCCAGCACTTGTCATCATTACCAGCCAGACCTCTGGTGCTCCTTTGTTGTGGCCATGGCATGTTTAAAGGCACAGGCCACATCAAGTCTTCCATGCATGCAGGTAAGTCTCAATGTGGCTGCTTCCAAGGCAGTTGGGTCAGGGCAAGAGGTGGAATGACAAGCAAAGGTGACCAACTAGTGCCCTCAGGATGCTGGTGTAAACTACCCACTTTATACAACACCGCTTTGGCTGTCAGTGCAAGCTAAGGACCGCTGGGGCGATTGTACAGGAAACTTATCAGCATGACCTCCTGTTAACCTCGGCTTCATCATTCACCCATGAAGACAAAAGCTGGTGTGTTAGGGAACCGGTCTCCCCCATCAGCCTCATTTGCGCCTCCTACTTGGCAACTGTCAGGTGACATTACCTCAGCTTGCCTCCTGTAACTGTCATGTTTAGGTTATTTCTCACATGCTCTTGTGTTTTTCATGAGAGTCTGCATCTTGTTTCCATGTCAGATAGGCCTTGTTATGAAATAGATTACCCTCTCCCCACCTCTCAGGTGTGCTTGCCACGAGAGAGTCCCACCCCAATCCCCTCTCAGGCTGCCTGGAGCATCATCTCTCTTCACTGTGGTAAACAAGAGACATGACTCTAAGTGTGCCATCGACCTCTAGGCACCCATTACTCCCAATAAGGAACTGGGAAGTATGAGAGTGAAAATGTAACATTTGGCAGGAAGAGACCAAGGAGTTGGGCATAATTCTGAGAGAGAGTGGGCAACATTCCGCTTGGGATCAAGTTTGTAAAGACAGAGAAAGCGCAGCCGAAGCAAGAGTGATTCCATCTGAGAATGGCATCCCAAAACCCCCCTGGTGGCTCTTGAGGGCATCTCACCCAAATATGTGCCCTTCCCATACGTGCGCAAAGCATGCAGAGATGAGACACTCACCAAGGCTCCAGGCCTACAGCACATCTACAGTCCACAGGCCCCTCCCTATAAAAACATAGAGGTCAACTCTGCGCCTCCATTATGGACTCTAAAATAAACATCAATTATGCAGAGATGTTTACACAGCACTGATTAGAAAATACATATCTATATAAATTCAGCTTGTGTTTTCAGAGCACAGCTCTGCCCTAACCGGTAGCACACCCTGACCTTTCTACTTTCCATATGGATTCCCAGTAAGGACAGAGCACACAAACTGGTTTAATGGAAGGCTGGGGAGCCATTATTCTCATCAGAAAGGGTGAGGATTAACCATAACTCCAAGCATAACCCTAGACCTAGCTACATTATTCTCATCAGAAAGGTGACTTGAGTTTTACATTTGTCGTATGCTAATTTAAGTAGTGTCATATACTAACAATTAGTTTACAAAATACTGAAAGATGAGAGTTAATTTTTTCCATCATTAAGGGTTTCAGAATAAATGCCTTTGTCACTTATTTGTCATGAATTTAGCATTTAATTATTGCTTGCTTGTGAAGCATTTAACCCACTAGGGGAACTTGCTTGCTGAAAGAAGCCCAGGCATGTCAGTCGGCGAATTGCAGCGTATTGAAGATCATGTGGTGACGTGAGGCCTCATGCAGTCCCCTGGCCAGTGTGTAGGAGGCAAAGGTTGATGGCACACACCAGTAAGACACTGACACTGATCACTAATATACACTATAAATACATTTCTTTGTTTAATTTGAAAATGTAAATATCGAGCCCTAAAAGATTCAGAAATTCTGTAATAAAAGCTCAGGAAAGCATTACGAAAGGCATATCGTCTTTATATTTCAGTTTTTAAAACAAAAGCTGTATTTGAATCTCACAGGAACAATGAAACCACATCAAAGTTGCACCAAAGCTGGCAAACAGTCCGATAGCATTAAAAACAAAGAAATTGTACTTTTAACTACCACGCTTCATTTTTCAATGTCCGATGTGAATAAATGTTATCTCATTAGGCATTAACGTCCTACAGGGGAAAAAAAAACATTTAAGTTTGAAGTTTAATCAAAAATAAAACTGATTTTAATTGGCTGTAGATGGAGAGCTCTGAAAGAGCCAACTTGAAAAGGATTGCAAGTAACTTAGTTCAATAGTGTATTGAGCTCTATAATTTAACCAAAGGCATCCCAGGTAAGAAACAGTGATATGAATTATCTTGAATTATTTGACTCATGGCCATTTGGTCGATGAATAAGTGATTACCACAGCCGCGCGCACACACACACACACACACACACACACACACACACACACAGTCCATGTATTCATAACTTTGTGGAGACTCTCCAATCATTTCTATGGTAAAAACCCTACTCCCAGCATGACCACCTTAACTCCTACCCAGCCCTAACCTCAACAATAAGTAACCAAACAAAAAGACTTTTCGCATTTTTAGGTTTTTGATTGAAGTCACAGATTTTTATAAAATTGAGTTTCCCCAGAAGAAGACCGAAAAAATGCTCCCCACAACATCAAAATAACAGGTTTTTTCATATTGTGAGGACAATGTAATACAATCATGACCCCCCCCCCCACACACACACACACACACACACACATCTTCTCAGGTTAACCTTTTTAAGCAAAAGAATCTCAGCAGCCAGATGATCGAAGATCATCTTGATTCCTTGGGCTGCAAGACTAGATATATAAAGAAGCCAGACATTCATTTTTTTAGCTAGCAACATAAATGTCGAACGAACGTTCGATCGCCGTGTTCGATGTTTAACCTCTCGGACCAGAGTTCTTTACAGAGGGACATATTTATACACGCGTGAGTCGGGCTGCACTGAATCACGCCGAAAGGAGAGAAAAAAAGAACGTAACGGAAACACAGCCTGGCTGCTGCTGGGAGCTGGACGATAAATCGCCCTTTCAGTGCACAGTCATCCAATGTTTATCCTAAGGTTATGAAAATAAATTTAAGGCCTGCAGCACAGGCTATCACTCTCAGAATGTACAGGCTGATATATTGACGTGGGAATTGACCAAATGGACCGCCGTGCCACATCCCTTCGCACGGCGAGTAACCAGGTCACGGCTGAGCCAAGAAGCTGAGATCTGGCTGCTGAAGAGGGCCGCATGAATCATCTGCATATTTACTTTGGAAAATGATATTAACGAACCCACTGAACAGGGGGGGGGGGGGGGGGGGGGGGGGCAGACCCCTGGAGTATCCGTCAGTCTCTTTGTTTCATTTGGTTCATTTGATTCTCGTGTGCCTCCATCAGTTACTGACCATGTTTATTGTTCTGTTATTGCTCAATGACTCTCAATTAGAGTTCAGGAGTACATCAACTGAAGCACCCATCATCCCAAGCTCTTTTGGTTTTTGTCTCTCCAGATGCAGAAACTGGGACAGAAAAATGAGGCACAAATGCAGATCTATGCTGTAGCTGGCCATCAGAGGCTTATCCATGCCATAGCTGACCAGGCTTTGAAAGGAGAATGGATATTGTTTCTTCTATCTTTCTTCTGCTCGCAGAGGTTATGAGATGCATCTCAGGAACACCGGCATTTGTGATAGTCATTTTTTGCTTTGTTCCTAGCCACCAACCCCATCTCCTGGACTTTATCGACCACCAGGCACCTGCAGCCATGACTCAGTGTATCATCAACAATGCAGATGATGCTCTTCCTGGAACTACCCCTTTCCAGCACTGGCTGGACCTGTTGTTTCTAATCACATGTAGAAATGTCAAGCTGTGAGAAATTCCCTGCCTGCAGGCTTCCTCCTGCCGGGAATGCGGAAAGACAGAGGAGTCATTATCAGTGACAACCTCCAAACGGACACATCGCCTGAGAGGCCTCATGTAATGAGGATCAAAATTTTGTTTACGTCAGCAAAAATTGGTTGTTTCTCGATGTGTCAGGACCCGACCAACCTCAAGCCTCTCACTGAAGCCCTGTTTCCACAGTGTCTCTCCAAGCTGAGAGCCGCTCGAACTCTATTCCAGGCAGGACCTTCAGTTAAGCTTCATTAATGTCTATTGTTGAGGCAAATTTCTTCAGCTGCCCAACGAGGCCCATGAGTAACAAAAGAATAATGATTATGGAGAAACATACCATAAATATCGATGCAAAAAAATTTACCCACAAAAATTTGCATGGATTAGATGGTTCTTTACAGAAGATGATGCCACCATGACAAATAACTGGAGAGGAAGGCAAAGTTAACAAGCCACCCTGGTTCCATGAAGCTTAGTACTAGGCCTCAGCATTTGTTGAGTCAGTGTAACTATCCTGGGTGCTAAAAGGGCACACAGCACCCAAGCCAATGCAAACCATCTCAGTATAATGGCAGAATAAAGGCTGGGAACAGAATGTTTCTAGAGGGCACCAATTGGCCAGCACAAATGAAACATGATAAAAACAATTAGTATCACATGACAACTGACCCAGGGGTATAGAAATATACAGCTATCTGCAGTCATCCAATCAGAAATCTGGCCCGTAGTGGAATGATACAATTTACATCACAAATGGCCCCGTGCAAACTGGCCCTATTGTTTGTCAGTTAAAAGCAGCCATGCTCGCCACCTGACACGCCGCACGGCTCAAAGTCAATGAAATACTCAAAACTTGGCGGAAAAATCTATGGAAATTTTGTTGTCCGAGGCAGCAGCTGGAAAGTGGAGCGGGCAAACAGAGCCATTTACAGAAAGTGGGCGTTTCTGGGGCTTTTAACACCACTTGGCGAGGTACAATTGATTTAATTAGGCCACAAATACTCTGAGTTTAATGTAATTTAAGCAGAATACAAATATGATTTGGCTATTTAATTAAGTATGATCATAATGCATTCCATTAAGGCTTTCGGGCTAACAAATTACGTTTAAATGCGTTTGTGTTACTATTCAGAGAAGGGGAGAACTGAAAACCAGCAGTCTGTATGTGAAAGTGGGGCTGAAGCTGGGGGGGGCACAATGCGGAGCATCAACACGAATGGTGGCGACAGACTGTGCTGCGACCTGCCTGAGTCCTGGGACACCTGCTGCAGGATGAGGCAACATCTGCGGTCCCACTGCCACTTGTTCACCACCCCACCTGAACCAGGCAGAAGAGGCTGTCCCCACCCCCAGCCAGACACCTGCCCCCGTGTCTCCCCAGGCAGCACCCACCATCCCTACAGCGCTCCTCTGTAATTTACCAGCACTCCCACACACCACTTTTATTTTCCCCGTGAGTCTCAAACGGAACATTCTCAAGAGCTTGTGAGCTTTAATATGTTACACGTTTATCGTACCTGTCATAAATGCAAAAATGTAAACAATATAAAAATTGCACGTACGCACAAATTACCTCACAGCACTAACATATACTGAGCGTTTAGTGTTGACATTCACTGCCATTGCCTGTCTCACCACTAGGGGCAGCGTTTCACATCTATCTATTAAACATGACGTGAACAGCAGGTAGACTTTCTTCCATCAATCCAGTATGGGAGTCACACTGCACTTCCTTTTTTTTTTTTTACAGTTAAACCTCTAAAAGGGAGGAGCAACTGAAGCAGATTTTAACTGAACATCGGGGCAGAGCAGCTAAATGAAAAAAAGGATACACTGTTAATTTATGAGAGCATGTTGAACTCAAAATTTAATTTCACAGTTATTAAACTTCTCGGAAATGGCGCTCCCCTTTTTCGCTTGCTAATAGCCTGACAGCGGGGTGTGAGATTTGCCGAGCGGCGTGAGCCCAGTGCACCCCAAGAGGAACCAGATCCACCTTGAAATTGGCGTC
This sequence comes from Hippopotamyrus pictus, assembly GCA_026781145.1. Classification (NCBI taxonomy): domain Eukaryota; kingdom Metazoa; phylum Chordata; class Actinopteri; order Osteoglossiformes; family Mormyridae; genus Hippopotamyrus; species Hippopotamyrus pictus. The sequence goes on from JAODLC010000007.1 coordinate 6,976,235, forward strand.
ACAAAACATGAAATGCGGACAGTAAATAATCCGAACCCCCACCACCGCCTCCTGAAGAGATATTCTACGGTCGGTGTCCTACTCACTGAAATCAGTTGTCCTGTCACGCACTGAGTGGAAGCTCACTTGCCGATCATATTCCAGAGTTACAGAAAGTAAACCAGATCAGAGTAGAAGTTCCAACTGTCCCTGGGAGAATGCTTGGGCCCTGAGAGGGATGATGCCATGTCTGACCACATGTCCCCAGCCCCGGCAGCCAACCGCATGAGCAGCTGGGACACTGACATGCCTTCCAATAACGAACCAGCTGAAAGGAGCTGATCAATAAGCAATAACTGAGATGCTTTCACAGTATGGCATGAAGTCTAATAATGTTTTTGTTGTATTTATTTATCAGTCATTAGTTTTATTCATGATTTAATTTGCTGCTGTTTATATGCTCTTCCTTAGTGATGCGGGAAACGGGAAAATCTGCACAGAGCCTGGTGAAATATTCTGGAATAATCTTACACTCCTGTCAACGAATGACGAGGGCCGGCACGAAATGGAAATGTTACTTTGGTCAGAGAGGGAGCTCAATGAGATTTTCTCTGTGAAACAGCATAACAGGCAGGTGGGGGGTGGGGGGGGGGAGGGTTGATCACACAGAGAGAAAAAAAAACGTTTTGCTGAGGGTTATGTAAACACCCTTTACAGCAGAATCCCATCTGAGTGCTGGGGTGACATGGGCGACAATTCCCGTGGGGGAGGACGTCTCCCTGCCAGAGCCTTCGATACCACCCTCTCATTTCCCTCTTTTTATGTGTGCTAATTTTCCAATAGTGGCAGCAGCGAGCACTGTTGGAGGGCGATAAGCCCCACCCCCAGGGCTGGCGCTGCCGCTGGCAGGAGGCTCGCTGGGTCCCTTTAATTACGCTCGTTTTCCGAGACAGCCTGCGGCCGAGCCAATCAGACCGACGGGATGCCAGGAGACAGTCGGGATTGGGTTATGGTTGGCACGGATGTGCAGGCAGTTTCAGACTATGCCGCACACTGGATGGCTGAATGATCCACAAAACGCATGAACGGCTGTAGTTACACCCTCTTCTACATGATCTCCGACAGCCAGCCTCTTTAGATACATGCAACAGCCAATCATGTAAGAGGTAATTTTATATCCTGTACAGGATACAGTGACGTGCCCAAAGAGTCTTCTAAGCGATCAATAGTCACTGGCAGTAATGATGTGATGTGAAAAATCGGGTCGGGGCAGGTCTAGCATTTCACTCCTGTTTCAACCCTATAAAAGCAAGTTGCTATAACTTAATGCCTAGATTATCCACACTCCATCCCTGATGAAAATCATGCTGCTAGGTTTAATATCTTCCGAAATGCAAAAAGAATATTTCAATTGTGTAGGTGAGATTTAGATTCTAGAGTTGCACTCCTGTGTTTGGGAGGTTGATAAGGTTAACGAATGATGTGACAGTAAATCACACTGTTTGTGCTGTACACATCCTTTACCATATAACGACAGCGCTGTAGGACTTACAGGAGGAAAGCTTACTGACGTGTAGTAAAGAGTTACTGCGTTAAGCTCAGTAATAACAGCACACCACTCATATTCTGTATGACATTATATTCTCCTGGTTTAGCTGTGCATGTAACCCCTCAAGATGAGTTCCAAGTTAAAGTTCCCTGTTAATTGGTAAATTGATCAATAACTTTCCAAACATTTATTGCAGGGATAAATACGAGGCTGGTTTGTGGAATGACAAAAGGGACCGAAAACTACAGTGTATTCAAGGAGCAACCAAACATGGCATCCATGTGCATTATAAAGATGAATCTGCATAAAAGACGGATTCACTGCCCCATGGCACAGACAGCACGCCTCACCTGCCGGCCAATCACCTGTCCGCACTGCCACGCCTCACCTGCCGGCCAATCACCTGTCCGCACTGCCACCGAGGCTGGCTGTGTACCAGACACCTGCCTGCCGCTTGGGCCTGTGGGCCGTTCTTGTTCCGCTAAACATTGTTTCAGTGACATGGCGGGGGCGGGAGGTGGGGGTGTCTTATTTCAACGAACAGCAGGTTTATTATAATGACTGTCGATCCACTGGGGGCCAGGGAGGCCCACAGCCGTGCCGTCACACGGTGCATTTACAGGAGGCGTCATATGACCACACACCACTGACCTTAAATGACATTTTGTGGAAAATTCATAATCTGCAAAAATACACCAGGGGTTTCAGGGGTCTAAGCCTTGTCCGAGCAGCAGGACCCCGGTGTAATTGCTTGTTATCCTGAATTGTTTCAGCAAAACACAGACTTTCACCCCTAAAAATGGACTGGATCTTCAGGTACAGTACTTTTGGTACTTTTTCATTGACTTCTGGTGTAGTTCTAGTGCCAAAAGTGCCAAACCAGCTGGGATGCTTTGGGGCGGAACCTGAAATGCTTTCTTTGTTAATTGGTTATGCAATCAACTGTCTCTGAAGCACAATACAAATGGCGCCTTGAAAGCAGTTACAAAAACTCAGTAAACAACTATAAACAAAGTTTTAAAAGTCATAATAACGTATACATGAAAAAATTAAGAGACCCAATCTTTAATTGTGATCTACTCGGAATGGATACAACACAATCAGGATGGCATGGCAAGAAATAAAAGAAAGTATGTTTGTTTAATACTATAGGGTGGCATGATATTGGACATTTTTCAAATATCGTGATGTGATTTTGTAGTAATAAATACTGAGGTATTTATAAAGCAAAAAAAGGAATTCACCAAAAATGTCTAGGAATGATTTAAACAGCAAATGAAAATGATAATGATTGTCTCAGAGAATGCATGCAGAGCTCCTGCAAAAGTAGCGCTGGTAAACTTTAAACTGATTTTAAAATATATACTAGATAATCTTGAAAAGGAATAATCATTAAAACTGTACAGCTGGCTAAGTTTTTTTTATGACGCTATAATGTCTGTATAATATGAAGGTATGAAAAAGCCTGATCTGCATCGAACTATTGCAATCCTTGCAACCTTACCATGCAAGAACTGCATGTGTATATCATGCGATGCTAGTATTATTATGCACATCGTCAAGCTCTGTAATATACTATAGCCACTTTTCGAATTCAGTACAAAATACCGTGCCTTTCCTTATGATGTCATTCAGTGCTGGTGCCAGTTTTTATGCCAGTGGAAAACCAACACCTTCAAGTTCCGTACTTTTGGTACTTTTTTGAAGTAATCAAAAGTATGGCACTGGGTGCAGTGGAAAAGCAGCCTTACACTGTGGCACAGAAAAGACTCTTCAGTTGGTGCTCAGTTAGGATGTAATTTAAGAATCAATTATGAATTTAGCCAAAGTGTAAAAAGTCTTAAAAGACAATCTCTAATAAACTCTAAATGACCTCCCTTCAGCATAACATTTTTACACAGCCTTAGAGATTAAACAAGTTTAACGACATCAGCAAATCCCAAGGCATGTGGAGATTGAGGTTGGGGTCCAGACTGCTTAATCACAAAAGGCAGAACCTGGGATCCCGGTGAGGTCCGTCACGGGACGCCCGTTTTGCAAATGGCAGCATAAAGCCAAATTATATATTAATCACGGCCAAAACAAGATCAAAAGGACTATTAAATGGTAAACATGAAAAAGGCGCTGGTGTTCAAAGTGTGAGAAGTCTCAAATAATCAGCCTGGAATTACATCCAATGTGCAGACCCTGTCTGTTCTAATGGCACCATGAAAGAACTCCTGTTTAGAAGCACTCTGCTATCGTCCTTTAAAGTGCACCCTCACTCATCATCCATTGGCCTACATTTCACGCCCCCCCCACACACACACAAACACACACACACTGAGCATAAATGCAGTTTTCTTTTTTTTACGAGGCCCATTTCTCTGTCACTGTTGAACACTCGTCAAGTGAACACACACACACACACACACACACACATAGGCAATTCATTAGTCTGCACCTCTGCCCTTTTTAAATGTCTTAAAACACTATTAAACTCTTGGAAGAATATAACCTATGTGCGTTATTCTTTCCCCCCCCCCCTCCATTCTCAGCCAGAGAGATTTTCGAACAAACAATTTAGGACTGAAAATTGTCCAAGCATTGACACAAAGCTACACAGGCAATGAACAGTTTTGAAAAAGTATTTCTGTGCTGCAATTCCGTGTCTCAGATCGACGTCGGACTTTAGGCAGCGGCTGACTCACGATCTCGGTTGAGTGTTTGGCATGATACAGCTCTAGTTGTGGATCCTAAGTTAATCTCACTTTTCGATAAAAAGTCCTTATCGTATTTAGCTACACAAACTGCGGGATATAATGACAGAAAGCTTTAAGTGGCACTGATAAAAAGTGCTGACTAACGGAATTCCTGGAGTCCACATTGAGGCTTTGATCTCAGGCAGGTGTGGTTCTCCAGGCACTTCAAACAGACGTCATTAACTCTAAAGAGACCTTCCATAATCAGGCCTTTTACAGCCTATCAGCGCACACTGTGCTTTTTCAAATGATCCCTGACTCAGATTCATTTTTTTTTTTGGTGTTTTATTAATTCGTTTTGTATTTTATTTACTGGGAAGCAGCATGACACATAAGCGCAGGTATCACCTGAGGGGGTGCCATAGCCTACCAGAAAAAAGAGCCAAAAGATTGCCCCCTCATTTCAGATGTTTCTCTTCACCTCATTTGCGCCCAGGTTACGGGGACTAACCTTATGACAACACATGACAAGAAGCTATTTGTTATAACCAGCATGTTAAAAATTCACGAGGTCGACACTATATCTGCGACTATGTGCAGCCTGAGCGAATAAAAGCAGCCGATTGGAGGGCGAGGACTGCAAAGCCAGCATCATTTCTCAACGTCACGCCATTAGTTCCCTCCAAGTTACGAAGCATTACAGAAACAGAGACATTTTAATACATGAATTTGTATAATTGCCCCCGAATTAATTACTAACGTTTAAAAACGTGAACAAAGGGAAGAGCCTCGCTGTCACTGTCGCTCTGTCACGTGCCTGCTGACGCTCGCCGGGCCCCGTTATGTGAGAAGCGTTTCCCCCGCCACTTTGCCTCATTTCACCCCCCCCCCCCATCACTTAATCAGCATGACCCCCACACCCCGACCCTTTCCGCCGACACCCTTCAGAAGCTGGAGGACTCCTTCATACCCCATTACAGATGTTGAATGATAATGAGGCCTTTCTCAAGCCACTTTCCCATCACATTATCTGAGAAAAAAAGAGTTACCCAGGATGGCACGGGGTCTCCCCCGGTGGGGGTGGGGGGGGGGTCCATCCATGCTGATTATACAAGGCCCTTGAAAGGCCGCATGACAATCACCATTGTCATGCGACGGGTAAACAGACCCAAAAGTCTGCTTTATCCACTTGATGTAACATCAGGGACACCCCCTCCCCCCTCCCGACACATTTGAATGTGAGAGCACTGCTGAATAATGGATCTGAAGGGAAAAGTCCCCTGTGGATAGAGCATCGTTGGCACCTGAGTGGTTGTCTGAAAGCCAGCAGAGATGGGCCAAAGCAATGTCCCTCCCAGCAGGCTGTGGGGGGACCTGGCCAATGGGATCGCGGGGGGCCACAGGACAAGCCGTGCTTCTGCTCCATCTTAGAAAAGAAAAGGGGTTCTTCATTTCCTATTTCAATGGAGCATTTACCAATTGGCTTGTTAACATTACATAACGGAAGGCCACAGCGCTCGCCAACAACTTGAATTATTAAGTGTATCTTCTTGCTAAAAATTTAGGCCAGGCCATTTCACACTTTGGCCGTCCAGCTCACGTTAATACCCACTAATGCACTCCGTCGCTGTGTGGCTCGGGCAGATTAGATTGTACTTTATTGTAATTGCACAATGTACAAGTACTCAGGCAACGAAATGCGGCGTGGCAATTTAATCCAAAAAGCGCAGAAGAGTGCAAAAGAGCACAATATATATCCAGCGTTAGGAGCACGACTGCCAGGCTTAGACCTGCACGGATCCATCCCAGCAGTCACACAGGTGCCCCTCGACTTACCCAGGACTGAATTTGGCAATAGTCTAGCTGCAGAGCTCCACAGCGGCATGATTCACACTGGAGGAACCAATCAGATCGTGTTACGTGATTGGGAAACAGAAATTGCATCCGATTTCAGAGCTACATTGAAAAGCCAATCAAATGATGTGTTTGGGTCACATTAATTTATCTAATGCGGTTTGAGCGTGGTTTGAAGTTGGAAATAAAAGTGCTTTGACTGTTTAATGAATGATGAGCAGTACTGAAAAACGGGAGGAAAAATTAACGTTAGTGTCTTTTCAAAACCATGTAAAGGTTATGGAATTATACCACAAAAATTTTACTTAATGCAAATGTGTAATCTAATGTTATCATAAAGTTAGTTTAGAGTTAGGATTCTGTAAAACCAGAGTCTTGTTTTAGTCTTATATTTTTCGTTGCTTCTTCGATATGGTTCTGTATTCTTGATCGTAACATTAATAACAGTTTCAGAAAATATCGTCTGCATAGATTACATTGCTTTCAGAACAAAAAATTGTATGCTTAATAATGAAATACTTCTGGCAGCTATTATTCTGACAGTGGATTTTCCATTTGAGAACAAAGTTTTCATCATTGACATTATTTGGTGTGTGCAACAAAAGTTAAACTTGAAACTTGATTGGTTCTTCAGTGGAGAGTGCTGTGCAATATTGTAGAATCTGATTGGTTCCTCCAGCGGAGTTGAAAATCATTGAGCTGTGGAGCTCTGCAGCTGGACCCCTTTTGAATTTGGTGGGGGGGGGGGCTGGGCTAAAATGATTGTTGGAATCCTATCTGCAATATAAAAAATGCTGCTGTAACAACCATAAAAAAAACTAGGGCCCCATACAACTCAGGGTAGCCCCTGCAGAAGTCTGCCGTTGGCTTTAACCCCTTTACCCCAGGGGGTTCGGGCCCACTACTGTCCAGCCAGCTGCCTTAGCTCACTTCCTGCGTGGGTGCAGGGGGGCAGACGGACTGGGAACAGTCTCTGTGCCGAATGACTCGCTTTTTGTCTAGAGCCCAACCCAGCAGTTACATTTTAAGTAGCTTGTTCCTTTTAAAAAAATCTTCTTTTTCTTTGTTCCCTTCTCACCCTCCAGAGAAGGGTGGTGCAGGTCCAGAGAGTAAAAGTCCAGACCAAGATTTTGTTTCAACCGACTAGTTCAGTACTCTGAAACTGTGACTCTTTATACTCAACTGGTTGATTGAAAGAAAATCCCAGTCTGGACTTTTACTCTCAGGACCTGAATTAGCCACCTCGATCACCCTCTAAAAAGTGTCCAAGGTCCAGTGGTCAGAATTATTTCAGCCTGGAATGGTGTAGGAACCAGACTGGGGTTTTGTTATACCATTAATTACAAAGTTACAAATGCAGAGGTTGTGAATAGTCTTTATAACAGAAGATGATGGCTATTGGAAACGTCGGCACTATCTCACCAGGTAGCTACAGTGATCATTAGCCTGCGAGCCTGAATGCCTATACTGACTGCTATGGTAAAATTTTGGCCTTTCAGTGGGTGGCGGTAAAGCCCAGTTCGCGGCAGAAATCTGTGTCTCTGTGGTCCATTTCCTCACACACATGCCAATACAGTTGCTGGGCCCAGTGGTTCATATGTGCCTGACACCTTTACACGTCGATAGAGCAGGATAAGAGGATTCAGCTCCTTCAAGGGCACAACAGCAGGGCTTGACTTTGCAGCTTCAGAGAAACCCAGGGCTGATCTGCGTTTGGTCTAACCTTAGCCGTACACCGTGACACGGGGCCCGAATTTGGAAGGGCGCTGCACGATGAAAATGCTGAGTGGACACCTGGAAAACAGGTCCGTGTACATGTCCGCCGGCCTTTGATAGATTACAGATAAAAAAGCATTTGTATAAAGGAGGGCGACTATTAAAAACTTGCCGAATCAGCAGTGAACCAGTGGCATTTTAAGGTCTCGTAAGGTCTGCTACTGCATCGTCGCTGCAGGTTTGAAGCACTCACTGTCAACGACCCCCCTAAGCAGCCAGAAGGCATGGGCCTTTGCGACCTGGCGAGTGTAAAATCAGAGAGGAGGCACGAGGCCCCGTTCCGCGCGAGGCGGCCGCCCGACACGCTGCCTCGAGGCCAAAGCTCTGCAAAGAGGCAGCTGTGTGTCTCTCTCTCTCTCTCTCTCCGCGGATGGGATAAATCAGCCAGGCTAACAGAGACCGCGCCTGGATGTGAGCGGCTAACAGGTACATATGAACGTAGCACATAAATCGCGGCGTGGGGTTGGGGGCTTCATAAATCTGACAGAGTGTGAGTGCTTCCAGGTGGGAGTGGCAGGAAACGGCTGCAGGAGCAGGTATATCATACAGACTGACGCTTCACTGCGTTTGTTACAGCTCAAAGCGAAGGGTCTCCACTTACAACCCCCCCCCCCCCCCCCCCCCACCATGCTGCGTCACAGGAGTGTGGGGGGCATTATCTGTTAAGTCAACATGCACAGGATAATCAGACGTCTGAATTAACTCAAAAATGAAAGCCCGTCACGGACAGAACCGGGTCTGTTCGGATCTGGGACCCGTCAGCCGTCCAATAAAACAGCTGAGCAGACTTCCACATGCTGTCAGTTAGTCCGAAACTGAAAGCTGTCGGTTCAACCAGTAAAAAATTGACCTAAATGGTTAATTCAATAACAAGGTAAACCTTAAAGCTGGGATTGATAAAGTGTCTCTCTCTAAACAATTCTGACCCCCAAAGCAGAGCTGTGTCCCCCCGGATTTTTAATAATGTCGTGATTCAGAATAATTTTCTGTTTTCTGCTCAGCAGACCCCATCTGACCCACCGATGTGGCTGGGAAGCGAGAGGGCCGGCCCATTTACGGGGGGCCGGTGTCGCCTGGCCCCCCTGAAAGATACCCTCGTCGGCACAGCCTTGCAGATGCGTTTTCCCGGATCGCTGGTATTCAGGTCGCTAATGCGTTTCAAGTGTGACGAAGGGTCAGTGACCTTTCAGAAATCAAAGAGAGCCCATGAACCTCTCCAGTTCTACTTAGCAGCCACATTATGCAGCCCAGCCTGGTCAGCCCGCGTTTAGCTCCCTGGCAGCTGAAGTAGTCACGCGCCCGCGAAGGACAGCTCATTATCAGAAAGCGCGGGGTCTCAGCGATCCGTGGGCCAAGGCGTGCTCGCTGAAACGTCGTAGGCGGGACGGTGCACCGTGAGAACGGTGACACGTGATGGGCGGCCGCGGTCCGATTCACGCTAAGTTACGGCCGCAATCTGTTCACTTAGCTGGAAAAGGGCAGGCTAAGCAAATGTTTACATTCACCTCCATTTGCATCGGATCTATTTCCATGTGGGGGGGGGGGGTCAGGGATATATATATATATCCTAGTGAGACTGAAAATTCAAATGACAGAGCAAAGGTCTCAAAAGGCAGATATTTTGCCCACAAAATGTCACTGAGCATTTCCGCGAAATCTTGAGTTGATCTCACGCTTTAGGCGCCGCAGGAGACGTTAATCAGCCTGCACCTACCTGCACACACTGAACTCAGGCCCAGTTCTCTGGCCAGGGACTTTCCCCCCCTGCATGCCTTTAGGATGATCCCCCCCCCCCCCCGGCTGGTTTTTGCAAACTTGGCTTTAACTGGGGTTACTGGAGATTTCTTTGGATTATTTCTTTCAAAATCAAAAAGCCACCATGACGTCAGAAGTACATCAGGCTGCATGTAGCCAGTTTCCATTCCCCTTTACCATGAACATCACCACTAAATCAGAGTGACAGAGGACGATGGGAATCTGAGTGACCGTGCGCTTGGTCGATACCTGCAGAGTAAAGAGAGACTATCAAACCAACCCACTGGGGCTGGAGGGAGGGGTCTATAAAAAGCCCCCCCCCCCCCAGGTGAAATACTCTGGCTCTGAAAGGTTCTGGGTTTGTTCACAGGGATCTCCTCGCCATTCCATGATGAATCCCGTATGGAAGCCCAACTGATCTGGGATCAAAGGGGAAGGAAACAAACTACATCAGTGGCAGCAGCTCAGCCTTGGAAAGGAAACAGCGTCGGTGGGGGAACAGCTTTCCGTCTCCGGAGAGGGCCGGCTTTCCCCCGTTCCCCTCCTGCGGCAGACCGCTCCACTCGCCCACACAGGCATATCGGAGACCCTCAGGTGGTAACAGAAGGGCCCCGTAGACACCAGAACATTCCCCCCACCCCACTTTAAGCATGTGTGCATATATACTCAACGGAACTACAGCAGCCCTTAAACTGTGTGGTTTTCACGTTTATACTGTAACCTGTGAGGAGGTGGGTACCTCTGCCAATCATGTGGTGCGCCCCCCGACCCAACATCTGCGTGACCAGATGCTCCCAGAAACAAGAATGAGCCCGCTAAGCCGCTGTCGTCCCCCCCCCCCAACCATCTACGCCACCCCC